>BSBK01000231.1:0-600000 GCA_027943335.1 Chamaecyparis obtusa
ATCTTACTTGTTTAGAGATGTCCGTCATCTCTAAACAAGTAAAGGGTGATAGAAATCTCTAAAAAATAAAGCCTTCATCTTATCTTGTTTAGAGATGTCCATCATCTCTAAAAAGAGGCTTAGCTTCGAGAGAAAGGGTGAAGGCTTTATATGTAATGATTCCACAGTTTCGGTTATTCCTTATGCTGGATGTTACTTTTATGTTCTCATTTGGATAGTATTGTCACATAATCGCATGGCTTCTCTCTCCTCTCTTGTGATCATGCGACCAGTACTTGATGCGACTAGCCTTCTCTGCCCTGACGTTGACCTTCGGCACACCTACTGGCCTTTACTATCTGCCTTGTCGCATGATTGCAAGGGTTCTCTCTCCTCTCTTGCGATCATGTGACTGCCTCATATTTGCCGGGGTTTTACTTTATACGATCTCTTAAACAGCGTGGGGCCCCCTCTTTTGTGTTTTTTGCATGATCGCATGACCTATATTTTATTCATGCGATCATGCGACCAACATCTTTTGCAAACCACCAACCACCATATTAAATGCAGTATATTTTATTTTGTTTTTTCTATGACATTTCTTCAATCGGATGTTAACCAGGCAATTCCAGAAGCTAAAGAAAGTCAATTCATGCTTGTCTGTTAAAGTTTATCTGCACAAAGGAGAAAGTGCCCGATACTATGCATAGTGATTTTTTATGCCGAAAGCATTAATTGTGTATAACTTATCTTACCTTACCTATGCGGAGATATGATAACTATTGAAGAATGCAAATGCCAGGAGGACATGGATGCTAGCAGGGAAAAGAATTTAATCTTCCCGGTCCTTTGTTTTGTTATCGCACCTACCCCAGGCCTTCTTTTATGCCTTGGCGCATGATTGCAAGGTAGCTTTTCTACTCTTGCGATCATGCGACCACACACCTTTCCACCTCTCTGCATTAACTACTCCTGCATGACATTTATTTTAGTCTTTATGCATTGTCGCATAATCGCATGGCTTCTCTCTCGTCTCTTGCGATCATGTGACCAGTACTTGATGCGACTAGCCTTCTCTACCCTGACATTGACCTTTCACACACCTACCAGCCTTTACTATCTGCCTTGCACATGATCACAAGGCTTCTCTCTCCTCTCTTGCAATCATGCGACTGCCTCATATTTGCCCGAGGTTTTACTTTATACGATCTCTTAAATAGTGTGGGGCCCCCTCTTTTATGTTTTTCGCATGATCGCATGACCTATATTTTATTCATGTGATCATGTGACCAGCATCTTTTGCAAACCGCCAACCACCATATTAAATGCAGTATATTTTATATTGTTTTTTCTATGACATTTCTTCAATCAGATGTTAACCAGGCAATTCCAGAAGTTAAAGAAAGTCAATTCATGCTTGTCTGTTAAAGTTTATCTGCACAAAGGAGAAAGTGCCCGATACTATGCATAGTGATTTTTTATGCTGAAAGCATTACTTGTGTATAACTTTTAGTCTTATCTTACCTTACCTATGCGGAGATCGATCCAGTGCAGTGAAAATCTGATGGTTGTCACATGTTCTCATGGGATCTTCCAAGCCCATGAGATCATGTGACAACCGTCCGATGAGGATCTCAATGGCTCGTGGGTCAGATGGAGTCTCAGTTTGCGATGATCATGCGGTGAGGATCAACAACGGTCGCATGATCTTATGGGATCTTCTGACCCCATGAGATCACGCGCCCGCCGTTAGATTAGAATCTCAATTGGTGGGCCCAGGGATGGTAAAGCGGATACGCGGTTGCGCAGTTAAGAGATTTCATGTGTTCGCTGGATGTAATTAAGGTTAAGAAAAATTAAAGCAACTTGGAAACTAAGAGGGAAAATAAACCCAGGGTGAAGTTGGGGTTAAAATTGTAGTCGGATCTCGAGCGTGGGTTTTTAGCTAGCAGTTTGAATTTTTGGTTAGCCTGAGGTGTCTTGCAAGGCAGGAAGATAGATAGTAAAGGCTTGTCGCATGATCGCATGTGGCTTTCTAACCGCATGCGATCATGCGACCATTGAGTAAGGAGATGTTAGGGAGAGACAGAAAGGAAGAAGATTAACCTTAAAATATGATTTAATTACTCTTATTTGTACATTTCTTGCTATAGGTCTCCATACAAATCCTATGCTACATCTAAAACTGATGACAGAAGCTGATCTATACATCAAAACATAGTGCCTATGTTATATACCTTTACTATGTATAGTGTGGAATAAGATAAGCTGCCAAAATCCACACAGTGTATGCAATGCTTTTCACTACTCAGATGAAATAATATACATACTATATACTCTTTTCAATTTCTAGCTTTATCCAAGAGTTCTCCTGTTAATCACCAGTCTGAAGTTAGTATTATTTATGTTGTTTTCAAGATTGGTGACTAACAAATCAACTTGATCAAATTTTTTTTCTAAATTTTCATGTCGTTAGTAACCATGAGCTCCTTTATATAAGACTTGATTTTATAGTATTCTAAGACTGTATTGGGCTTCATGAATAAATTCTGCATTAAAGATTTCTTTTATTGCTTTACACATATGCTTCTAGAACTGAATGAGGAATATATTCTTGAACTAATTACATTAAATTACTATTCTAAGGCATACAGCTGTCTAGTATCTGCTTTACAAACTTACCAGGCTTGAAAGGAATCTACTGCTAAAAGAACTGGCTATCTCCACAGGGAATTTCTATAAATTGAATAGGCTTATTAATGCACTATGCTATTTGTCTATTATATGAAAGAAACCCATCCTAATTTTGAATGTGGAGATTAACTCCAGTAGAGTGGAGCCACTTTAGTTTCTATGCTCTGTTTGTGGATTAATAAATGATATTTCTTTACATACTTTGATAAGCCATAGAAATTAAGAGGCCTGATCCAAAAAGAAAAAATAGAGCAGGCATCCCGACAATATTAACCTTAAGACTAAATACAGAGTGCATATGTTGTTTACAAATGAAAATATTGTACTCATAATCATGAAAATAGTATTTACATCAAAATTGTAGGTAGATATTGTATATACATCAAATTTGCATATATTGTTCCTTAACATAATGCTATTCTTTAAAGTAACTAAAGACACCAAAATTGTTAGTTACAGTCTATCTTCGGTCAGAGCTAAAAATTTGCTCCATTCTCTTGCTAGAACTAGCCAAGAGACTCAATATTGCATTTTAAAAGGACAAGAGATTAAAGGAATGTGGAGCTACAATGTCTAAAAAGGAAAAGGCTAAGTTTGTGAACCTACTCATAATCTCTGATTAAACTAATTTATTATTAGTTAAGGGTACCATATGATTCTTTAGTAAGCTATCTTCCCCAAAGAGCTCCTATATTCTTATAAGTAAGAAGGGTTCCTATGGTTAGAATGTCTCTATATGAGGATCTTGTATCCTCATAGGAGAGTCAGTTTCCCAATCTTCCTACTGAGGTTAACACAGGCTAAGGTCTCTGCCTTAACCTTATTATTAAAATACCTCTTAAACTATTATATATGTTATTCCAATGTTACTACTCCATTGGCACCTAGATTCGCTAACTTATCAGCCTATGTGTTTCCTTCTCTGAAAGTATGTTTGATTTCATAATTGGGAATATTATCCATTAATAAATTAATCTCTTCTATTTTTGAATTTAAAACCCAATTAGGAGTTTTTTTAGTGCGGATGGCGTTGATAATAATTTAGGAGTCTCCTTCAACAATTACTTTTGAAATGTTAAGATTTTTGCATAATTTAAGCCCTTCTAATGCCGCTACACATTCGGCCATATTGTTGGTTTTAGGGATAATGGGTTTGAGAATTTTGCTACCACTTTTGATTTCCAATTGTGGATGATCCCTCCTATACCTGCTACCCCAGGATTGCCTTGGGATGCTTCGTCAAAGTTGAGTTTATACCAAGCAGCTTTTGGTGGTATCCATTTACAGGATGCTCTGTCCATTTTAGTTTTGGATCCCCCTTTACCATAGAGGGGGAGGGATAGCTAGTTTTGGCCATTTGCACCTGATTCTGTTATCCCAACTCTTAAAGGAATCTTCATAGCTCTGTTTGTCCTTGAGTTTATTGTTAATAATTTCTACGATGGATGCTTCTATCTTGTTAGCTATTGAGTTCCAAGTTAATTTTTGGTCCATAAAAATCCTTCTATTTCTTTCTTTCCATAATTCCCATACTAATATAGAAGGTGCTATTGTCCATATGTCCTTGAAGAGATTGTCTTTATATAGAGACGACCACACTTTAAGGTTGCTGATTAAATCACAATGAGAAGCAGATTTCCATCCTAAACTTTGATGAAGCCAATTCCAACAATTTTGAGAAAAAGGACAATTAAGGAGAATGTGATTGGCATCCTCGGAATGGTTTTCGCATAGCAGGAATCTAGATGGTCCTTCAAATCCTTATTTATTAAGCCTGTTTGTAGTAAGAATTCTATTTTGTAATGCCGCCCATAAGAACAATCCAGCTTTAGGGAGACAGGATTTGTTCCAACAAAGGTTCAAAGGTAAATCAATGTTATCCATATTTTGGTTCTTAATAATTGCATTGTAACCCTCCTTAACAGAGTATTTTTCGTTGTTAGATCCTATGTATATTAAAGTATCCGGTCTATCTTTAAGAATTACTTCTCTATCATTTAAGATTGTTAGGAGGTTGTTCTTCTCTGGCCAAACATCCTCTATTATATTTGTAACATTCCATTTATTGTCTTCCATCTTGCCTAGGTAGTCCTTAAGGTAAGGGCCAATGACTCTTTTGCATTCTTCCATAAACTCCTTGGAGAAACCTAGTTTGTTAAGGGAGGGAAGGCCTGCCCATGAATCCTCCCAAAATAAAGCTTGATCTCCTACTCCTACATCCCAAGAAAGGAATTTTTTGATAATCCCTCTGTAGTCCTTAATAAAATTCCATATCCGTGAGCCCTTAACATGTGATTGAGACCTGAAGATGTTGATGGGATCTGCATCAAGGATGTACTTATGTAATAAAATTGATGCCCACTTACTGCTTGTTACTCTGAACATTCTCCATATAAGTTTAGCCCTGAGGGCTTGGTTTTTCCATAATAGATTTTTAATGCCTAGGCCCCCTTTAGAAATCAGTTTACATAGAGTATCCCATTTGATAAGGGCAATTTTTTTTTCCTCGAAAGGACCTTGCCAATAGAATTCTTGAAGAATTTTGTCTAATTCCTTTTTAACGCAAATTGGGAGGGGTAGGACCCACAAATGATACGTGGGAATGGCTGAAAGGACAAATTTAATCATAGTTGTTCTACCTGCTTTAGTTAACCACTTTCCTTTCCATGAAATTTTCTTGTTTTGAACTTTGGATATGACTTGTTGCCATAATTTGGAGGATAAGAGACCTGTATCCAGATCAATACCTAAGTATTTACACAGAAATTTGCCAATTTTATATCCCATCATACCACAAATTTCTTTTTCAATTTTTGAGATAGTGTTAATAAAGTAAATTTCTGACTTAGAAGGGTTGACATGTTGACCTGAGGCTTTCGCATAAAGACTTAGAATGCTTTTGAAGGCACTCGCTTCCTGTCTACTAGCTAATCCAGGTAAAATTGTATCATCCGCAAACTGTTGGTGAGTTATATTCAGCATGTTTTCTGCGGCTTTCAATCCCAAGATTTTCCCTTCTAAATGAAGCTTAGTAATTGATCTCCCCAACGCTTCTGCCATAATGACATATAGAAAGGGGGATAATGGATCTCCTTGCCGAATGCCCCTAGATATACTGAAAAAGCCTTTCAGGGTACCATTGACAAGAATAGAAATCCTGGGAGTTGAGATGCAATTAAAGATAAGATTAATCCATTGTTTAGAAAAACCAAACGCTTCCATACATTTGCACAGGAATCTCCAATCTACTTTATCGTATGCTTTTTGAATGTCAATTTTCATTAACATACTAGGTTCCTTTGTTATCTGTGTGGTATGGACTATTTCTTGTGTTATAATAATACCATCCAGAATCGATCTATTTGCTACAAAGCCCGTCTGCTCTTCCGAGATAATCATTGGAAGGATGGATTTGATTCTATTAGCTAAGCATTTTGATAGGATCTTGTATATGGTATTGCAAAGGGAGATAGGTCTGAAATCCCCTGGTTCTGAACACTCATCTTTCTTCGAAATAAGAGTAAAGAAGGTATTATTAATTTCACTTAATAAAGATCCTGAATTTCTAGTAGCTTCCACAGCTTGCCATACTTCTTCTCCAATGAAATGCCAACATTTTTGGAAGAAGCCGACTTGGAAACCATCTGGGCCTGGTGCTTTATCCGAATGTAGTCGAAACACTGCTACTTTGACCTCTTCTATTGAGAGCTTATTATTCATCATTTTGTTTTCAGAATCCATAATCAGCTTAGGAATAGCTTTAAGCATTTCATTTTGGGCATGAAGGTCAGAAGCTTCTGTAGTGTTGAGTAGGGAGTTGTAAAAATTTGTTAGTACATTTGAGATTTGTATAGGATCCTCAGCAATAAGTCCCTCAGCTGACTTAATTTTGGTTATTCTATTGATGCTCCTTTTAAAATTAGTTGTATTATGAAAGAATTTAGTGTTACTATCGCCCTCCTTAAGCCAAGATTCCCTAGATTTTTGCTTCTAGAAGATTTCTTCTTTGAGAAGGATATCATTGTATCTAGCCATCAACTCTTTTTCCTTATGGAAACTAAGATTGTTCATACCTTGTTCTATTACTATGTTGTTAAGGTCAGAGATTTCTTGTTCTACCTTGGTTTTCTCTTCGAATATGTCATTGAAGTGATTCTTATTCCATTATAATGCTTTGTTTTTAATAATTTTTAATTTAGCTGTTAAGCAGAACATTTTCGATCCTTTGACCGAGGTTTGTTTCCACCAATCCTCAAGAAGGATTATGAATTCTGGATTTTGGAACCACATAAATTCAAATTTAAATGGATTCCTCGAGGGTTTAGAATTTTCTGTTATGGTAAGCCTGATAGGGAAGTGATCCGATCCTGCTTTAGGAAGTATCTCTGAACTGACTATTTGATTAAAGTTTTCGGAATTAGTTCTAGTAAAGAATCTATCTAATTTTTCAGCTATGTAGCTGAAGCCCGCTCTTCTATTATTCCAAGTATAGATTCCATTAATAGTATTTATGCTTATTAGATGATTAACCTCAGCCCATTTGCCAAAGTCTTTATGAGATTGCGAAATATACTAAGAGCCTCCAAATTTTTCTTCTGGATTTAAGATAGCATTGAAATCTCCTCCGATGATGAAGGGATGTTCTCATTTTTTAATTAGAAGATTTTGTATTTCCATCCAAACTTTTCTTTTTTCCTCATTAGGGATTGGCCCATATATGTTGATCAAGTAAAATTTTAAATCGGATTTTAGGCTATTAATTGTTAATGTCATCCATCTATCGTTAATGGATGCGAGTTGGGCCATTACTTTACGGGGATCCCATAGGACTACCAAACCACTAGAGAGGCCTACTAATGGGACATATTCTGACTTCCATATACCTAGTCTTTTACAAAACTTGTTAATTTCATCTTTATTAAGCTTAGTTTCTTGTAACATAATGATTTTGGAGTCAAAGTTTCTTAAGTATCTTTTGATTAATTGCTGTTTGTTAGGGGCATTTAGACCCCTAACATTTCAAGTAGTGACTTTCATTGTTCCTTGGGAAGGAACTTCCCCTTCCCTATGTTCAGAATATCCGCTATCTTTTTTTGGTTACCTGCATTACCATCCAACGTTCTCAACTCAACAGCTGACTTCCTACCTCTTTTATTTTTGAGTTTATTAATATTGGGTGTACTTAAACTACCTCTATTTATGGCTATGCCTAATTCTCTATTTTCATTAGTGATCCCGAAAAGGCCTTCTATTGCTTCTTTAACCAAAGTAGTTTCTCCATCAAACCTTATTATAGAATTAACTTGGTTGTTTGAGTTTTTTTTCTCATTTAAGGAACAATCTAGGGGTTCATCTCTATCTATGATCTCCTTGCCATAAATTTCCACTATATCTACATCATTTCTTACCAGATCCAGATTTAATGCTTCTAGCTCTAGAGGAATATAAACAGCTAGTTCCTTCCCATTAACACAGGTAGGCACATTTAAGTTTTCCTTATCATTTATATTTTTCTCTTTTGCATTATGCTTGTCTATAGCTTCTTGACTGATTTTTTTATCTGATTGGTTTGAATTTTTGTCAGGGTTATCCAAAAGTGCAATTTCTGAAGCTTCCTTTTCTGGGGAAGAGGGAAGGAGATGCTGATTCAGACTATTATTCTGTTCCTTATTTTCTTCTAGGATGCATTCCCAAATTTGTTTAATTAGTATTTCCTTTTGGAGTTTTAGTTCATCAAAGTCACAAGTTTCATCAAGAAACATGTCCATAAGTTCGTTCGTTAGTGATTTTCCTAAGTAATTAATAATTTGATTCACCTCCTCTTCTATTCTGTTTACCTGCTCAACTAATTCTACTACATCAGCACATTCTGGCTTCAAAATCAAGTTAGTTGGTAGTTCAGTCCTATTACCTTCATCTTGAAAACAAATTTTATTATTATTTGTTCCAAGTTCTATTTGTTCTGATTTACTCTCCCTATTGAATTTTTCATATGGTTCTTGCCTTATAATGTTAACTGGGTTATTATTTATTGGAAGCATTGCTTCAGATATTTGGGGGTTTGTTAGATTAACCATAGGTAAATTAATTGGGTGTTGATCGGGTATTGATTTGTCTGTATTATTAATTTTACGGCCATAGTCCAAAATTTTTTGTTTATCATTCTTAGTTATATTTTCCATGTTCAGGCTCAATGTTTTCTTGGTTTCTATCCTCCTTAAAGAAGTATGAGCATTGGATGAGTCCTGAGGAGTGTCATTTATAACCGGAGTGTTGATTTTATACAAATTGGGAGGAGAAATCTTAGAATACTCCTCTTCATTATTCAGGATTTCAAAACCCCCTTTGTTATTTAAGAAGTTTACTTTTATTCTATTATCTGTGCCATGTTGAAAATCTGAGCAATCTCTAAGAGTAAGTGAGAAAGGATTTCCTCCTTTCTCAGAATCTTCTATGTAGTTATCTAAGATCTGGGGATTTATAATTATGGAATTAGAGTTAAAACACAGCTGAAGGGGAGGAATGTAATTATCATGATAATTTAAATTAATTATGATAATCACATCTATTTTGTTATGTTTAGTTTTAACTATCCTTTTAAAAATTCTGATTCTATTGCCTATATTTTTAATGATTTCTAGATGATTAAATTATAATGGAAGATTTCTTAATAAAATAGCTTTTTCTACTTGGAAATCCGCTACTTTTATTGGATTAAAAAAGGGAAACCATGAGCATACAAAAAAGGGAATATCTCTGAATTTTAGATAACCTTAATCTAAAATATCATTTTTGAGCTTACTACTCTTGCAATCTACAAAAATAAAGTTATCTGTCATGATAGTAGTACTTACCTCCGGGGGAAGAAGTGATGCCAAACCTTTGATTGTATTCTCTAAAAGGGCACCTATACCTATCCATTTTCATATGACACCTGTTTCTACATAAACATGCTGATTTTGCACAATGTATTTTTCATCCAATGTTATCCTAAGATGATTAGGACCATGATTACCATATTTTGAAAGTGTTGAATGGCTATGGTTAGCTGCACGCCTATGTGGTGGGGTGTAAATTCTATCATTACACTTATCATGAGATGGATTACCCTCATTATAGGGTTTAACCATATTATATGACTTCCTGTTCATAGAACCCATATTTTCCTTCCTTCGATGAGGAGGATTGTAAGCATGTGGGGATCTATGAATAAAAGCTAGATCTTTAATATCCTTAGAAGTTCTATGTGCCATGCCTAGAGTTTTGGATAGGGGGAGGGGAGAATTTCTCATATCGAGTTGTGCAGGTTCACCTTCCAGATGTGATTTCCCCTAGGAAGCTACTCACCCTCCCAAAACCCTACTACTCTGATGATTTACTAAGTGCGCAAGTTTGTTACTAGGGTTAATATCCCTGCTTAGAATTTCAAAAGAATTTTTAAGAACAATATTACTGCTATTGTGATTTATAGGAGAAGATTTTACCATTTTCCTACCTTTGACCATGTGCCATTCCTCTTTTCTTGATTTGCCACCATCGGAAGATGCCTTAGTCTCTATCAATCCTCCTCCCCTCACAACATATAGAGGTTCATAGGGGCATTTGGCCAGAGATGTCCTAGATGACAGAGCCTTTACGGTCCCGGGGTGATCATACTGCTTACTTTTTGATAGCCATGGATAGGGTTTGTACAAACTACGAGTGGTAAGGTTCTGAGAAGGTGCCACTCCATCTTTCCCCACTTTGGAGTTAGCTTGAAGTGAGACCTACTCAATAGACTTTGCCCTTACCATCTCTGAATTATTTTTCTTCAAATTCGTATACTTGGTTTTAGCAAAAAAATTCATTTGTGCATCCAGTGATTTGACAGAGAAAACCTTTAGCTCCATAATCTTGTTTTGGAACCAATAGCCATTGGAAGTATGGTTTTTAGAATTGGGTTCCAAAACCCTAGTTTCAATTGCTAAACACTTATCAAATTTCTTAGCGATATGCTCTTTGTAACCATTATTTAGGGGATTAACTGAATTAACATGTGAAGCGATGATCTTGCCCTTAGATTGCTCATTTTGCTGAGCATCCTACAAACTTTTTGCCTTCTGCTTCACAATGAACTCATTGAGGTGATCATAATTGGGATGGAGATGATGGACATCCCTGAGTTTGCAGTCTGTATGTTTGTGCCCATATTGCCAACAATTAAAATAATAACTAGTGAATTCCTTTTCTGGGCTAGAAAATCTGGTATCCGAATATTGAGCAGGCTTGGAGGACAATTTCACTGAGGTAGAATCTAGATTTTTGGCTTTCGCTAGGTCATGATGAATAAATCCTAGCTTGACCTGACAATTCTACAAAGTTATTTTCCTTTGAAGTCTAATTTTTTACATTTTCGCAAAACAACCTGTTTACATCACAAATATTTATTTTACTTAGATTTAAACCCACCCCATTTGGCTAATATACATAAAAAGGAATTAATATTACTTTTTATTTGAATGGAAACCTTTATTTGAATTAATAATTCAAATTATTCAAACGGTCATCCTTATGTGGCAATAAACATTCTTTTAATTAAGTAATTCATGTCTTTTTGTCTCAAATGGGAATGAAGAGTCAAGAGTTTCAAATCAAGAACCTCTTCATTCTCTCCCTGGGCTTGTCTATTTAATGAACCTCATTCTTCATTCAAAAGGGAACAATTTTTGAGAGTAATTAAACTGTAGTATTTTTGTGTCTCAATTTCATTAATTCAAAGCTTTTATTGCATTTTAGTATAATTTTCTCATTTTAGTTTAATATTGCATTTTCATGATACTTAGTTTGTTTATTTGTTCTTAGCTTAATCTAATCTCATATTTCTTTTCAAGTACTTTAGATTAAATTGCACTTCATATTTCTTTCAAAGCATCTTAGATTAAATTGCACTCATTCTAGTTTAATTTCAATTTTTTCTTATCATTGTAGCTTTTGAAAATCCTCCATTGTAGAACTGGTCTTATGGTTGTTGGCTCTCGTTCTGAGAGTAATTAAACACCCCATCTACATAGGAGGCAATAGGTCACTTCACGATGGATTTCAGATTGAGTAATTCATACTCTCTCTTGTAATTTGATCATGTGAGTAATGACCATGTTGCGTGTGTAGTTGGATTAGAGGTCCACATTCGACTATATACATTTTGGCACCCACCGTGGGGCAGAAAGATCAATTTCTAGCCTCATTCTCAATTTTTTCTGACAGGAAATTTAAGCTCTGCCATGTGTCCGTACTGTCTGTGTATGAATTCTCACATGAGAATCTAGAGCGTGTCATGTGAAGTTTCCCTCCCTATAGCACTCTCTCACATGAGCTGATGCATCCTCGCGTGGCACCCTGTACTTTCTCACGTGCTGTGGAGTACTTCCTCACGCGAGATTTGGATATAGTGTTTTAATTTTTCAATTTCTGTCTTTCCTGTTTCAAATTTTTGATAGTTTCATGTTTGCTGTTGTTTATTATTTCTCTGTTATTTTCACAGCGTAATAATTTTCTGCAAGACATTTGACCAAGAATATAAAACATGCTAATAGTTTGATTGCAGGATGATAGTCGAAGACTTGCTAAAATTTTGTGTTTGTTTCTTGCTTTCATTCACATAGTCTAAATAGGGCTCCGTTAAAATTTCTTGAGGATTTTGATAGTGAGTAGGGAATTTGGCTCTTCATTACATGGAGGTGATGACCATGAATGAACCTGAAATCCTAATGATCTTACTAATATGACAAATTCTTGGGGAAGTGGAGAAAGGTAGTGAACCTTTATGCTTCTATTTGCCAGGGGATTATGCTCTTCTCTCTTTGAGAGAAACAGAAACCCAAAAGCTTGTAGATGTGGTGGAGTGAAGCTAACTTGGTGATGAATCTTCTTGATGTGTTTGGGTGAAGTGATGAGGTAGAGAAGTATGCTCTTCTCTCTTTGAGGGAAACAGAAAATCAAACCCTCGGATCTGAACCAAGTTGTGTCACCTTTAGAGGGCCTACCGAAAATTGAACCTCTGAGAATGACCCAAGTGAGTACGCACCTTTCACCGGTGATTCTACCTCACTCTAATAATGAACATTTTGTTGAGTCTAAAGACTCCAAAACCATGTTAGCTTCCTTCTCAAGACTTTGACTATCATCTTGAGAAGGCTCCGTCTGTTATACTGAGCGGCACTGCTCCTAGCCTTACTTGCGGGGGTGTATGACTTTCGGGTGTTGGTGTGGCTACGAGGCCTCAACCCTATATCAGGGGCACCAAAGGTTAGCATGAATGAAAGCCTATTAAAAACTTTCCTTAGCTAGTGGCCTACCTGGTTCACCTCCAAAAGGAGTCATAATCTTTGCGCAGGGAGGGGGAAGAATCTCTCCCGTAGATTCCCATCATAGGCATACACCTAGACTCTTGAAGGTGGTTGCGACACTAGCCCTTGCTACAAGGGTAACATTTGAATGTACACTATTGAGTCCTTGGGAACACTAAAAACATGGGCACCCTCTAGTGGGTGACATGACTATGTGAGGTGCATGTATGTGCATAAGCAATGGGGTAAAGGTTTTGTCTTCTCACCATTTTTTTGTAGGAATAAGCTATGTGTTTGTTATCAAGTCTTAAACATTGTCCAATCATTATCAAACAAGACTCCCCTGATGCTATCAAGTTTCTTTGTCCTTGATAGGTCTATTAACGACTGCTTCTTATATCACAACTGCTTGATTTAAACCTTTATGTCTTTAAACGAATGCTTGAAATCCCAAAATGAGAATTTTGATAAAACTGTTCTTCAAACTTGTCAAGAAACTAGATTTTCTATCAGACATCAATTCAGGTTGTACCTTAAAATTCAACTTTAACCTCAAAAATTGTGTCAGACTGTCAGATTTTGCACTTTTCCCACTTGAAGTTTTACTCTTCAGAGCACTTTCTCATGCAAGACTTTGTTCTCTTGTGTGAAGGTTTGTGTTCTCTTGTGCAACTTGGTACTCTCTCATGCGAGACTGTAGCCCAATTTTAAAAAATAGAGACTTGTTTTCCATTGACTGTTTGACTTTTTATCTAATCTACTTTTTGTCTGAGGTCTATTTTTCTATTTTCCTATCGTTCACTATCGGAAATTGGTTGTCTCGAGTTAGGAATTGATAGATCTTTGCTTTGACTCATGTTGTCTCTCATTGGTTTACCTTATCTCTTTATGCCTTTTGTATCTCATGTTGTGATAGTCCTATCTCGGCTGTTCTAGCCACCTCTTTTGACAATTCATACCAGGTCCATCTCGCATCTTGGCTATTCTAGCCTTTATCTCCTTTGTGTTGTTCTTAGAGACCGAGTCTAGCATTATCCCAAATCTTCTCTCATTTCATCTTCTTCTATGACTATCACAACTAGAAGTGGCAAGACTTATCCCATTCAAAATCCTGATCAAGGTAGAAGAGAACCTCCTAATCAAGAAATAGGTCATCTTGAATCTATTGCGAAATCTAAACTTTGTGAGATATCCTCAATTTCCTTATTGAATACTTCAAAAGATAGTCCATCTCAACCAACACCTCCGGTGTTTCAAGAGTGTTTTAATCCATTATTTGAAGCACAACCTAGTTTCTCATTTCAAGTGCAAGACAACTCATTCTTCCAAGAGAACTCACTATTTCACAATTTTGGAAGACCTCTTCCTTGGACTAATCCTATTATCATACCTATTGATCCTACTAAGGATAGTTCTATCATTGAACTAAGTGATACTGTTGATGATATCTTCTCACCTGAATTTGTTAAATCTTTTGATCCTGTTCATTCACCAAAGGTTACCGTGGCCACGCCCTTTCGGCATTGGACATATCATTTCACTGAGAATTCATGTACTAAACAAGCCTACAACAAGATGGGAGATCCATTTGACTTCCAACCGGGCAAGTACAGTCAAACCTTTGATCAATCTCAAAACAATCAATATCATGGTCAATCCTCTAATGACCCACACCATGCTCAATCTCAAAATGAGAAACCTCATGGTCAATCTCAACATGACCAAAATCAGTCCCACAATGATGATCAATCTCAAAGAAAACCTCAAGGCGATCGATAACCTGCCTATTTCTATCGTCCTCCTCTGTTCGATCAAAACCAAGATGATCAACAACAAGATCCAATCCCGAGTATTTATGAGATCCTTGGGAATGAAAATGAGGTGATAACTCAATAGGATATAGACACCACCAAAGCTAATAAATGTCTTATTAAAATGATGGAGATCCTTCTCCTAGAGGAGAAAGAAAAGTACTTCCTTGAGCTAGCTAAACAAGGGGCCAAGTTACCCTGAGACTATCAAGTTGAAACACTCGTAGCTAAGGAAGAAGAAAATGAGACCGCAAAGTTGCAAAAGATGGTCCGAGACATGCAAGATCAAATTAGTCAACTTGTGAAGAGTAAAGACAAACCTACCCAACAATTCATGATGGAAATTATTTCTCCTTTCCCTTTTGATAGAAGTCTTCATATGCCACCTTTTCCCAGAGGTGTGGAACTCCCTAAATATGAAAAATACTTGGGTGCAATTGATCTCCAAGACCACTTAAGGGAGTTTGGCACATTGTCTATGGAATTTATGCACGATCAAACCTATCTTATGCGCTTGTTTCCTCATAGTTTGGGTGGACCCGCAATGGAATGGTTCTCTAGATTGCCTATTGGCATTAAAAATTTTGATGAAATGGCTAATCTTTTTCTCTAACACTACTCACATAATATTCAGCATCCGGTCAACATCCGGGATCTTTGCAATCTAAAACAGTAACAAGGAGAATCTTTCCTAACATTTCTCCAAAGGTGGAGACAATTATGTACGAAACATCCTCACAAGCTACCAGAGTCTGAGAGACTCAATATTTTCTTCGACAATCTTGTCCTAGACTTTGGATACCAACTAAAATTGCAAGGTCCTCTTACTTTTGATAGTATAATCAAACAAGCAGTGTGAATAGAGGCCTTTATGATCAAGAAGGGAGAATTAACTTTGAATAAGGACAATAAACAAGGATTCTCCACAAACAAGGATAAAGAAAAGACTATCAATAAGAACAGAGATGTAGTAAATGATGGAGTGGTGGATAATGTTACTGTAAAGCCTTCAAAGCCTACTTTTAATATTCTTTCCAGTATACAAGCAACTAAGGCTATCGAAAAGACCACAACGGATAATCAAAAAACTTCAAGATTTGCTAGTAACAAACCGTAGGCCTCTCAACCCAAGCGCAACTTCACATCTTTGGGAGAGGCTCTTGATGTGGTCTATAAAACTCTTATAGAGAATCAGGTTCTTACCCCTTTGGAAAAGTGTACTTATGACCCACAACCATGACCTCATTGGTGGAATGATAATGCTTACTATGACTATCACCAAAACATTGGTCATAAGACTTCTACTTGTCTCCAAATGAAGCATAAAGTTCAAGATCTCATTGATAATGGTGACATCCTTGTGGAGAACCATGATAAGAATTTAGACCATCAAGCTTTTAAGGATCCCTTCCCTCCTCATGAGAAGGGTGAGTCTTCAAACACCAAGAATACCAATGCTAAAGTCAATTACACATACACTAATAATGACAATGTTATTGGTATGATCAAACCTGTCGAGATAGAGTATTGTGACATGATCACTTCTAAAGGTAGCGACAATGCTCCCAAATCTAAGACTCTTTTTATCTTGCATAGTTCTGTGTCTCGTTCATCTGAATTTGAACAATCTTAAGATTGTGCTAATGTTGTCACTCGATCACAGGGAAGAGTTGTTTTGAAAGGTCCTGATACTTCTACATCTACTCCAAAGAAAATTATAGATAAGAGACTCGGTACTTCCACATCCATTCCAAAGCAAATTACAGATAAGACTGTTGTTGGCCCCACCAACAAGAACATGAAATCTATTCCTACAGCTAGCTCAACTAGTTATAGCATCTTAGATCAACTCCAGTGAACCAATGCTCAGATTACCATTTTTGAGTTGTTGAAGATCTCGCCTACTCACATGTAGATTTTGGATAAGGCCCTTGCCGAGGCAAACGTTCCCAAGGATCTTGATCTTAATTGGTTCCAATCTATGGTGGGTCATTTGAATTCGCCTCACTATCTATCCTTCTTTGAAGAAGATGATCACTCTTTGAGTCACCCACATAACACTCCCTTGCATATAGAGGTCATGATAGGCCCTAAACGCATCCGTCGAGTGCTCATAGACAATGGTGCTCATCTTAGTATCTGTTCCACTAAACTGCTCACTCAACTAGGTTATGATGAGAATTGTATAGACCCTCACAAAAAGATTACCATCAAAGCTTATGATGAGGAATAACGCAAGTCCCAAGGCTTAGTTGTGCTACCTATCCGCATAGGTCCTGTTGAGAAAGATGTTACTTTCCAAGTGCTCGATATTCCTCTTGCCTACAATATCTTGTTGGGTAGGCCTTGGATTCATGAGATGCAAGCTATTGCGTCCACATATCATCAATGCATTAAGTTTCCATTCAATTGGGTAGAAGTCACTGTGCTTGCTAATACCAATTTCTCTTGCAACGCTCTCGCGCAATCTGCAGATAGCTTTGTTTTGGAAAATAGAGAATCCACTGAGTTTTATGATGCTAAGCTAAAGGAAATGGAACAAACATTGAGACTTAAGGATGCAGGCATGGGAGAATATTGAATGGAACCTGTGCTATCATTGGCTACTCTACCTCTATCTCCATGCTCTTATGGGAGACCATTTGAGAATAAAAAACTTTATGATGCTCCCCCTCAAATAGTCTATGATGGCACCTTTTTTAGGGCCTCTACACCTTTAGAAGATGAGGATGAAGAAAGAGCTATCAAAGCTTGGATCTATAAGGGAAAAGAAACAGTTGAAACAACTACTCCATCTCCAGATTTAGAGCAAGAACCATATAGTGAGGCCTTCAAGATCATGAAGCACTTTGGTTATAAGGGGAGTGGTCCTATAGGAAATAATGATAATGGCTTACTAAAACCCATTGAAGCTACAGGCTGCCACACAAAAGATACTAGTGGCTTAGGCTTTAAAAAGACTCCCTTTCATTTGGGACCAAGAAATTTGTGTAAGCTCCTGAGCCTGAAACTGAACTTGAACAAGAAATTGAAGATGCCACTCCAAAAGTGAATCCAGAGGACAACTTTGATGAAGATGGATTTCCATATCCTATTCCTCTAGATCTTACGGCACTCTTTGCAAAACCTGATGAGCCTATCATACCTGTTCATATGGTAGAGACAAATACTGATACTTATAATGATTCTGATAAAACATCTTCAGTGTACCAATTCACATATGAGGAATGGAAAGAAACACTAAATGATGATCCTAATTTTCAAGGTGAATGATATAGGCCACCACATTTTCAAAAGTATTTTGAACAAGAACAACTTCAGCAAGCTATCAATGCCACAAGGGATAATAATGAGTTCGATGATGCTGCTAATGAAAGTCCCACATCAAGTACTAACTCACATGAATATGAGTTTGAATCTTTGTCTGATGCTACTTATGATGTAGACATAGATACTATTCACATGTATGAAAGATCGCTCGAAGTAGGTGAAGGGTCTAGTGCTAGGCTGCACAAATTAGACACCACTAATGTTAACATGTCCTCTACTTCTGATGTAAGGTCTTATAGGGATTCAAATTCTCCTTTGGATGAGATCGCTCTAGGTCTTGACTTGCTCATCAGTGCTTTTGAGGGTTATACTATGAATGTAGTTGAACCAGTCACTACTCCCCTTTCACTCTGTCATCCCGACCTGATAAACTGGAACTCCCCTTCCAAATCCAATGAAGTCCTAACATTCTAGAATGATTATGATATAGCCTATTACCTCCATGCTATTGAACCTATGATTTCCTCCACCAGCGAAAGTAGTGTCAACATGACAGAGGCGGATATCAAGTATCTCAGTCAAAAAATTAAAAGAAGAAAAAAAAGATGCTCTGATGGTGAAAACCACTTTGTGGCAGTATCAGAGCCAAAAATAGTAAAAATAAAAGATGTATTCGAGGGTGAAAACCTCTCTGAGGCACCCAAGGATGAGATACTTGATACGCTTTTGAGCCACTTTCAAGAGAGGTCATTAGTATTGATTGAGCTGACACAGTCGGTCAATTTGGGTACAGAGGCTGCTCCATAGATTATTCATCTAGCACAATCATTGTCTGCTGAAGAAAAAGAAGAGTTCATGAGCTTCTTTCAGAGAAAGAAAATAAACTTTGCATGGACCTACTCTGACATGCCTAGATTAGACCCCAATCTAATCATTCATCATTTGTCCATTGCACCAGGTATCAAACCTATTAAACAGAAGCTGCGAAAGATGCATCCACATGTAGTGCTTTTGGTTAAAGCAGGACTAGAAAAGCTTCTTAAGGCTGGTTTCATAAGAACTATTGATTATGCAAAATGGATTTCAAACATTTTTCCAATCACTAAACATGATAAATCCATTTGTGTATGCATTGATTTTAGAGATCTCAATAAGGCATGTCCAAAAGATGACTTCCCACTACCTAATATTGATATGATAGTTGACATGACGACAGGATATGAGATGTATTCCTTGATGGATGGATTTTATGGCTATAATCAAATAAAAATTGCACTAGAAGATCAAGAAAAGATTGCTTTTACATGTGCCTAGGGCACCTTTTGCTGGAATGTCATGCCTTTTGGGCTTAAGAATGCTAGAGCAACATATCAGAGAGCTATTACTACTATCTTCCATGATATGATGCATAAAATGATGGAGGATTATGTAGATGATACTTCAGCCAAAAGCATGTAGCAAAGAACTCATCTCATAGATTTGGGTCCCATCCTTGATTGCATGGAACAATTTAGTCTTAGACTTAATCCAAAGAAATGCGCTTTCGGTGTTACTTCTGGGAAACTCTTGGGTTATATCATTTCAACTAAAGGCATAGAAGTTGATCCTGAAAAGGTGCAAGCTATTATGGATATGCCTCCACCTAAGAATATCAATCAAATGAGAGGATTATAGGGAAGGCTACAATCTATCTGATGCTTCATTTCATAGTTGGTCGACAAGTCATAGCCATTCACTAAAACTTTGCATAAGAATGTGACCTATGAATGGAATGAGGAATGTGACAAGGGACTTACTCAAATAAAATATTATCTTGCTAATCCACCTATACTGATGCCTCCTATTCATGGGAAGCCTCTTATACTATACATCTTAGCAACAAACACATCCTTGGGTGCTCTCCTAGCTCAAGAAGATTAGAACAATAAAGAGAGAGCCATATACTATATCAACAGAACGTTGGTTTCCTATGAAAAGAATTATGTTGTCATTGAGAAGGCTTGTTTAGCAGTGGTATTTTCTTCTCAGAAGTTGTGGCATTATATGCTAGCTCAT
The DNA here is from genome assembly GCA_027943335.1 of Chamaecyparis obtusa. Classification (NCBI taxonomy): domain Eukaryota; kingdom Viridiplantae; phylum Streptophyta; class Pinopsida; order Cupressales; family Cupressaceae; genus Chamaecyparis; species Chamaecyparis obtusa. The sequence goes on from BSBK01000231.1 coordinate 20,135, forward strand.
ACCATAAGGCTTATTACAAAAATTGATCCACTAAAGTACTTGTTGAGCAAGGCTGCCCTCATGGGTAGATTAGCGAAATGGGTGATGATACTTGGTGAATTTGACATTGAGTATGTGGAAAGAAAAGCTATTAAGGGACAAGCAATTGTTGATCAGTTGGTGGAAGCTCCTTTGAAAGATCATCAGCCTTTGAGTATTGAATTCCCAGATGAATCCATCATGCTTCTCACACATCAATCTTGGAGCATGTTCTTTGATGGATCATTCACTCAACAAGGATCTAGTGTAGGCATTCTATTTGTTACACCTCAAAGATACTCATTTCCAAAAGCATATAAAATGTTGTTTCCCTGCACAAACAACATAGCTGAATATGACTCAGCTCTCATTAATGGAATGAAGATAGCCCTTGAATGGCGTGTGGATGAGCTCAAGGTCTTTGAGGATTCTTAGTTAATCATCAATCAAGTCAACTCTAGTCAAATTTGGTCAACCATGGTCAAATTTGGTCAACAAGACCTCTGCATTGCTCTGATTTGCTTTTGCAGCTTCTCGAATCTAGTCTAATTGCTTTTGCTCTGCAACCACTTGTTGTCAATTGTCCTTCTGATATGTCATCTTTCAATTTTGCTCCTGAGGGGGTAGGATGATTGCATCATTTGAATCTTGTCAAATCAATTCTTGAATCAGTCTGATCTGAATCAAAGTTATCACTGCTTGAGGCATCTCATTGCTAGGGGAATCTCATGCCTCACATCTTGCTATCTAGTCATCTATCTTTTAGGTATCTGAGCAATCTAACTTGGATCCTCAAGGATCAAGCTTCATTCTGGAGATGGTTCTCAAAATATTTTAGGTATGGGGCAATCTAACCCTAATTCTTGGGAGTCAAGCTTCATTCTGGAGATGACTCTCAAAATCTCTTTTAGACCGTTATCTGGGAAATCTAACTCGAGTCTCGAAGGGCTAAGCTTCGTATTGGGGCAATCTAACCCTGATTCTAGAGACAGTCCTAAGTTTGCATCTGAATCTCATTCTGGGCATTGGGGCAATCTAACCTTGATTCTTGTCTTCTCTCAAGACTATTGTCTTCACAATCTAACTTGGACTTTGGAAAATCATGCTTTGATCTGTTCGGTGTCTTGGCAACCTAACCTAGACCTCCAAATTTATCATCATCTATCACTTCAGACTATTCTTTGAATCAACGCGCTGTTCACACATCAATTCAAAGAAGGGCAAATATAATACCCCAAAATTGGCACCTAATAAATTAAATCAATTTTGGTGCATTTTCCTCAATTTTACATCTCCAAAGTCCTAGTTTTCTATGCAATTTTCTCTCTCTTACCTGACTTAGTTTGACTTGATGTCAATTGCAAAAACCCTAAATTGCATTAATCAAATATTAAAATTAATTCCTAAAGTTTTTGACTTTTATTAGCTAAATTACCCCTATGATAAATTAATTTAATTCTAAAAGTCATAAGTGCTTTAAATTAAATTAAACCCACCCCATTTGGCTAATATACATAAAAAGGAATTAATATTACTTGTTATTTGAATGGACACCTTTATTTGAATTAATAATTCAAATTATTCGAATGGTCACCCTTATGTGGAAATAAACATTCTTTTAATTAAGTAATTCATGTCTTTTTGTCTCAAATGGGAATGAAGAGTCAGGAGTTTCAAATCAAGAACCTCTTCATTCTTTCCCTGGGCTTGTCTATTTAATGAACCTCATTCTTCATTCAAAAGGGAGCAATTTTTGAGAGTATTTAAACTATAGTATTATTGTGTCTCAATTTCATTAATTCAAAGCTTTTATTTCATTTTAGTATAATTTTCTCATTTTAGTTTAATATTGCATTTTCATGATACTTAGTTTGTTTATTTGTTCTTAGCCTAATCTAATCTCATATTTCTTTTCAAGTACTTTAGATTAAATTGCACTTCATATTTCTTTCAAAGCATCTTAGATTAAATTGCCCTCATTCTAGTTTAATTTCAATTTTTTCTTATCATTGTAGCTTTTGAAAATCCTCCATTGTAGAACTGGTCTTATGGTTGTTGGCTCTCATTCTGAGAGTAATTAAACACCCCATCTACATAGGAGGCAACAAGTCGCTTCACGATGGATTTTAGATTGAGTAATTCATACTCTCTCTTATAATTTGATCATGTGAGTAATGACCATGTTGCATGTGTAGTTGGATTAGAGGTACACATTCGACTATATACAGAGAGTACTTCACTAAATGGGTGGAAGTTGTACCCTTGTCAACTATAACATGCAAACAAATATCTTTGTTCATTCTGAATCACATAATTTGTAGATATGGTGTACCTCATGCCATCATCACAAATAATGCAAAACACTTTAAAAACAAGGATCTAAAAGAGTTATGTACAAAGTTCCACATGATACATCATTCCTCTTCAATCTATTACCCCCAAGGTAATGGTCAAGCCGAAGAAACAACTAAAACATCTTGAAGATATTGAAGACAATGGTGGACAATTCAGGAAGAGATTGGCACATAAAAATTAACCTAACCTTATGGGATTACAGAACAAGCATTAGAATGCCAACAGGAGCTACACCTTTTTCCTTAGTCTTTGGAATAGAAGTAGTTTTACCTTTGGAGGTAGAACTTCCATCCTTAAGGATATCTCTTCATGGTTTGATAAGTGAGGAAGATTATAGAGTTGCTAGGTTGCATGAACTAGAGCTGCTAGATGAGAAGCAACAACAAGCATTTGATCACTTAAGGGTATATCAAAATAGAATGTTAAGGAATTATAACAAGCACATCAAGTCAAGAACATTTCAAATAGGTGACCTAGTTTTGCGAGAGAATCCAAAGAACCAAGAAGAAAGGGAAAAGAAAGGAAAATGGGAATCAAACTATTTAGGACCTTTTGTTATCACCTCATCTTTTGGGACTGACACCTATAAGTTAGCAGATTGTGATGGAGAAAAGCTACAAGAACCTATCTATAGCATTCACCTAAAGAGGTTCTATACATGAGACAGATGAAAGAATATAAAGAATATCAAAAAATTAGATGGTGAGCATTATATTAATTGTATATAGTTAAAAGAGATCTTGAAAATACCAAAAACATTGAAAAGCAGAAAAGAGAAAACAAATTGGAAAAGCAGAAAAGATAAAAAATAGTGGAAAATTGAGCATGAAGAAAGCCAAAAACATTCATAAATGATCCTCAAAAAGATGTTGTCTTGTTGAAAACCTAGAAAATAGGAAAAAAAAATTGAAAAAAGAACAATACAAAAAAAAAATCAAAAAAAGAGAAAAAAAGTATATTGGTGAAAACCTAGCAAATAGGCACCTTGGTAGCAAAAAAGAAGAAGATAAAAACCTTTAAAAACATAAAAAGAAAGCAAGATCCATTCAATTAGTGAAAACTTAGTAAATATGCACCATTGAAATTCTAAGTCAGTCGCATACCTAGAAGGTCACCTTGTAAATATTGCATTTTCCAACATTACATAATAAAACCCCACAGTTGCATTTGCAAGTACCTACAGATTTTGGTCACCTAATTTGCAAATTGTCCTAAGTCCAAATTTGAAATCATATCAAGCTGGGGGAAATCTACTCGAAAGGAGGAAGGATTCATCAAAAGCAAACTTCAATCAATCAGTGAATCAATTCATCAAAAACGCAAGTAATCAAATCTTCAATCCCAATCCAATTTGAAACAAATGCAAAATTTGATCTGGGATCTTACATGACCTTATCTTTATCAAGATTAAAAGTATGAAATGGATGGAACAACACTTGAAATATGGATTTGAAAAACATGGCAAAATTTTTTCTAAGTGTTGACTTGATTGATGAAATCATGTCTTTCTAGCAAATCGATGAAAGTTTTTAAACTAGACAAGCTATGATGAAAGTGTGATATTTTAGCTGATTTCTGAATGACTATCTTAAGATCAAAGTTCTAAATCATGTATTATTTGTCTAAGGATGTGATCATCAAAGAATCATCGAGGACTTGTACATAGGATAAAACTGAGATCTTTGTTTGTTTACACAAAATGATACCTTGGATATTTTGATCTTCAATATCATAATACCAAAATCCACTTGCAACATAGAATCTCACAAAATTAGTATTTGCACTCTCATGATTGGTTTGAATCAGTGATAGTCATACCAGAAAAGAATGGGAAAAAAAATAGAAGAGGTGCAAAAAGTATTCATATCATCATGGTTGAACTAGTGATGGTTGTACTAAAAATCAGAATTCCAAAAACTACTCAATGATGAAAATAAGCTCCAAATTTTTTGAATAATGACAGTTAGTTGCATACATCTTAGATTAAATGCATTTAATGTATTTTGCCTTTCTTAGTTTATAAATTTCAAGAGGGAAAATTGACAAAACAAAAGGGGGTGTGGTCAAATCAAAAAAATCAAAGGATCATCAAAAACTATATGTGATCTAGTGTGTTGGAAATAAAAAATAAAAAACAAAGTGCATTTCATTAAGTTCAACTGCATTTGTTAGGTTCATTTATGACCATTTCATTAAATCATTGGAATCATTTCCACTAGATTCACTTTATCTTACATTCATTTAATCATTTTCATCATTTAAACCATTAAGTTCATTGCATTAAGTAGCATTAATCTTTATCTTTAGAATCATTCAATTCAATTGCATTAGGTTGCATTCATCATATTAAGTCCATTAAATTGCATTAGGTTGCATACATCACCTTAAATTCATTAACTGCATTAGATTGCATCATTCAAGATTCATTTCATTTAGTATGCATCATTCATGACAAAAGAAAATCATTCATTTTAGATCCATTAAAGTGCATTTACCATGGCATTTCATTAAAATCATAATCATTACATCATTATACGCATTACATCATTGCATTTCAAATAGAACATCATAACCATCATTAGGTGCATATCATTTAAGTCATTACATATAAATCCATTCAACAAAAGCAATGCATTGCATCATCATTTACATCACGTAACATTTAGGGTCATTAACCATTAAGTATCTATATCACATTGCATTCATATACATTACAACCATCTAATCCATCTATATATCATTACATCCATAAAAGAAAAGAATTAATCATTAGAATCCACATTGTCGCATTCATCCATCTATTTTATGTCATACATAAGACAACCATTTAAGAATCATTAGAACATACGCATACATATCAAAAACAACATTCTAAAAAACATAAAACAAAGCATATAGGAGATAGAGCCATCTAGATCTGCATATCATGTTAAAACACTTGAAAAGGAGATCCAATACATCATGACATCATATATAATGAAAGCTATCAGAATGAATATCAAAGTCTATAACATCATCATGAAGTAAACAACATATCAAAGTCCATCAAAGTGATCATAAAAGCAATATCTAGATAATCAGTGTCTATCAAAGCATTAGTATCAATATCAACAATATAGATCAAAAAAAATGATACAATAAGAGTATAATATCTTGACATCAATAAGAGAATGAGATCATATATCATTAAAGTAAAAAGCAACTGAAATATATCAATTGATTGAGTCATCAACACCATCGGTATCATCAGGACCAGGAGCACTATCTGGAGGATGACATGAGCTCACCTGTAATCCCTACTAACTCAATGCTGCCAAGAAGGTCTGGATCATCGAACTCAACTGAGAAACCTACTGCTGCATCACTGACATCTAAGTCTGAAGAGATATAACATCTGATGCTAAAGCTGGGGCAAGACCTTATGGTGGAGGTATGGATGAAGAAGGCATCGAAGAAGATGAAACAAACAATGATGGAACAAAATTGGAAGAAGATGGACATGATGAAGAAGAGGGTATCGAAGTAGAAGTAGAAGAAAAAATAGAAGTAGGTCCCTGAGAAGGTGGAGCCTATGGAATAACCACCGATATACCTTGCTGAGCAGGAGGACCCTGTGCCTAATCTAATAAAACCCATGCCACCTGTGCCTCAACCTCTCTCTGACATCTAGCTCTATGTCAAACTTGTCTCACTATTGGATCCCTAGCAACTTGATGAAGTGCTCTATCTGCACCACCTCTACCCTGACCACCTACAAGAGGAATAGGAGCAACGACAATCACTAGGATATTTACTCCACCTGCTTTGGCTGCTTGATGACCATGTCATCCACACCATTCTTGAATCCTACCCCTACCACCATCCCCACCATCATCATCTCCATCATCATCTCCACCATCTCCTACATCACCACCATCACCATCTGATAGCTCATCGATACCAGGAATCCTCTCAGCAGGATCTGTGAATGTAGGAAAGGGATACTAATGCAACCACTCAGCATAATCATCTGTGATACCAACATCCATAATATGCTCTCACATAGACTAAGGTAGATAACCAAGGTCTCAGATCTCTTTGATAGTTGTGCCATAATCTGCATAGGGACCCCACAATGATCTCTCTGCCTGCACTCGAGCATACATCACTACTCCCTGCGGCATACCCTACCTACTCCCATACTAACACAATACTCTCTTGAAGCAGAATCTCTCAATAATATAAGTGGAACACCCAATCATCCATCGAGGGAAAAACATATAAGGTAACTTAGAGTCATCCTCGGGCCGAGCCTCACAACCAACATATGGCCTCCATACCACAAAATCCATATCATCAATGACACGATGCCAATAATCTATCTTACCCATATGGGTATGAATAACCATACCCTCATACATCCAGGCAAATGGCTAGCCCAAATCTCACTGTTGAACTATGATAGGATGTGTCACTAGGATATGCTCCCAAGTCCAAAGCTGTAACAAAATTGCCCCTGCAGTAAGCATAGAGGATCATCTTTAAACCATTGTATGTAGCTCATGAAACAACTGAGCTAATACGCATGAACCCTAATCAAATCTCTGACAATGCACCATCAAGTCCTCAAGGATAGGACCCCATCTACATGTGAAACCATGACCACATCTGTCTGGTAGAAGAAACCCACCAATCAGAGTACCTAAAACTATTGGAAGCACCAGAAAAGAAAGGAACTAGGCCCACTGGATATGATCATCTCCAATGGTAGGATCCAAAAAAACCCATCGACATGCAAACCCATCATAAACAATGTCATAGTAAATCAACTCTCCTCTGGTTGGCAAGTGAAGGATGTGATATACATCCTCTGGAGTGATAGTCATCTCACCCAATGGTAAATGGAAAGTATTATGGTCTGAGTGCCATCACTTAGCCATAGTAGTGATCAAACCCCGATTCACTCAGAATCAAGGAAGAGACAGAAGGAAAGAAAGACCACATAGATTGATATGTCTACGATCAACCACACTAAGGTCCTGGATCATACTAAAAGGTAAGGGATAGGAACCGCGAACACCCAGTGACTTAAGCACTGCCTGCAAAAAGCAAGTTCAATCACATCAGTTTTAAAATCAGTTATTACTTGGATTATCCTAAGTCAATCAAACATTTACAAAATATCAAACCATAATCAATTTTCATGTTTCTACTCAGATAGAATGAAAAATTCATCATCACCCATCATCTAAATCTAGATCGACGATCCAACATTCAAATTATGACTAACTCATACTGACATCTTACGACTCACTATAACATCAAGTTCATTACCTTAACCAATCAGTTGATCGACGATGTTGAACATGTTGAAAGTTGACTAAGTTAATTTAAAATCTATCCTAAAAGGGTGAAAGCACTATTTCAGGCTTTAAAAGTGCTAAAATGAAAATGCATTGTTTAAAAGTTTAAACGTGCTACTTAACAGCTCAAAAGCACCATTTCAGGCAAACACGCTAAAAGAATTTGAAAGTGCTATTTTAAAATTCAAAAGCACTATTCTAATTGGAAAAGAAAAATCAACATTAAATGCGCTATTTGACAAAGCAAATACGGTTTAGGGCCAAGAACAGGCATGTTAACGTGTTGTTCCGAAGTGCTGGTTAAAAATGTGAAAGCACTACTTTAGAGGTAAAAGTGTTGTTTAAATGTGTAAAAGCACTATTTGGAAAATAAAAAGGAAAAAATAGAGGGTTTTATAATGAAAAATTTAATTTTCTAGAAATTAAATGCATAAATCGACAAAATCAAGAAGTTCAGGCACTCACTGGAGGTTTGTAGTTTAGTGGCCGCTGATACCATCGCCCACACTCGAATCTATGCTCACAAATAGGGATAGACATTGACGAAAAGTCAAAGGAGATCAGAGCTCAAAAGTCAAAGTAAAAGTGAAAATGAATAGTGAAAATGACTTTTTAACCCCTTTATATAAACCCTTTTGACCTAAAAAGGGTATCTTTGCCTTAAAAAGGGAATCTTTCACCAGAGGGGGCTCACGATCTCCAATTTTTTTACCAATTCTACCAAATCAGGGGCATTTGTAATCAAATGAATGTGAAAACATTATCGGACATGAAATCAAAATTTATTATAAATTGACCTAATCAACGTAAATTGACCTAACCGTCAAAATTTTCAAACATCTATCAAATTTCATTTCATTTTCAAGGGAGCATACTAGTTGGATAATCAACATCAGCAGCAACATCATCAAATCATGAGAATGACCATCAAATCAAAGTGCAATATTATCAAGAAATTTTTTTCTAATTAATCAAAAGGGGCATCAAACATCAAATCAGGTACCATATCAAGCAATCTAACATTAGATTGACCATCAGGAACATTAAAATCAATCAAGAATAGCATTAAACATCATCAAAATCAGCATTTCGTATCTAACATCAAGATCAACCATCGACAGAACCAAGATCTTTCATCAGTTGGATCAACACATTATTTGAATCGACACACTTCGCACATCAACTCAATGAGGGCCATTTGTAATCACCGAAAAGTGAACAAGATAATTCATGTGATTAATCAAGGAAAAACTAAGGAAAAATCAAAGAAATTGAATCAAAACAAGCATTTAGCCAATCAAAATTTTAAAAAAGTCTTAATTCAATTTAAATCAAAATCAAGAGCATTTTAATATAGTGAAATCAAATCAATGTGCAATTAATTCAATTAATTGTATAGTTTGGAATTAAATAAACTCAACCAATTCAAGGGGTACACTTGGATAAATAAATGAATTAAAATCAATTGATTAAATCATAATTTCTCTCAACACCAAATGGGAGGAAAAAGCCTCAACCAATGGGATTTAAGGAAATGAACTCACATGGATCAAGCCAAATTCAATCTCAATCACTCAAATGGAAAGAACATCTTGTCCACTCATCTTGTCTTCTTGTCCCAAGCTTTGAGGACACAATATTTAAATTATCTTCAAAGGGTGGAACCAAAGACTCAACTCAAGCTTAATCATGATCAACACAACTACACCCCCTACCCTTGCCTAAATCTATAAAAGGAAGGCTAAATCACTCATAAAACAATCCACAAATATGAGAATAGCGTCAAACCTCTTGCATTTTATAGCTAGAAAGGAAAATTAAGGCTAATTAGTTGTATTTGAGTTGGAATTGAACAATTTAGCTTGTTTATCATATCATTTCTCATTCTAGGACTGTCATTAATGGAGGCTTGCTGAGAGCTTCACATTAACATTCTTAGTTAGAGAGCCATAGGATGCTTGATTGTTCATTCATTTACTAAATAGATTGTTATATTGTGGTTATTTAGTTTCTATTTCATTTATTGTTCAATACTAATTCTATGAAGGCACAAAATCTTGTACACAAAAATATCTATCAATTCTGAGTAACACCCTAACTGGGAAAACTCACATGTTTCCCTAAAACCTTTTTTCTAGGTTTTCAAACAATCTCAACAGGATACCAAATATATTTTTGACATCAACACTATTCAAAAATTCCTGAAAATGAACTTGATTAAAATAAAAAACCATTTTTCAATTCATTCACTCAAACAATTCCAGACATGAAGCAAATAATCTTTTCAAAGGACTCTCTTTGCATGATTAAATATAATTTAATAATAAAATATGCACTTTTCCAATTACAACTCCTAACTCAACTTTAACTTAAATTTCTAATTCAATTTTATTAAACTGAATGTGGAGCTTAAATTGCATATTAATATTTAATTAATCAATTAATATTTTAGCACATTAATAACTATGCAATTGATAAATTAAATATTAAATAAATAAATTATGCTTTTAATCTCATCTTTGGATTTAATAATTAATTAAACCCTTTTATTTCAAATTTAGACTTTTAATTAAACAAAGCTATTTAATTAACTCTTAATAATTAAATACCCTTATATTTAATATTTCCATAATCTTAAAATATAATTATCCTTTAATCTCACAATTAATCTTAATTTAATTTTTTAAAATCAAATAATCCACATAACAAACATACTTGACTCACAACACACGAAAATCAACTATCTCAAATAACAAACAAACTCCAAGGAAGGGCTCACGAATTCATGTCACCTTGACGAATTCAAATGGGTAGAGAAATAGATACCTATCCATTATTTTAGGACCATCAATAGCTTGGGTTGGGATTTGGATCTATATGTTATCTCCCTCTTCTTACCATTGAGATATTGCGATAGGGCACACTTATCTTGGAAATTCAGGGAAGTTGATGCCAGATACCTACAAACCTGAATAAAAATACATACATGTATAAATATATAACAAACAACGACAGGGATCAATGGATCGTGTGGATCTCACAAGCAAGTAACTACGAATTCATCCCTCAACCACATTAGGAACATCAAATAGAAATATAAAACATACATGCCAACCATACACATGCAAGTATGGGGTCGGTAAAACCATAAGCATCAATGATATATCCTAACATATAAATTATCATCATTAAATAAACATAACACACATACAATCATAATTTGCATTTAATCAACATGAAAATAACCAAAATCTTCTAATTGTAAACACATGATATCTCAAAATTATCCAATATAATGACATATATTCATATCCTCAAGTATCTCTAAAAAAATCAACGCACACATGAAAGTGGCTTAAAAGAGTTTGGCAATAAAAACTAAAAATAAAACTATGGGAGGGGTATTACATCCACCTACCCTAAAATTAGGCTTACTCTTGGAATTGTACAAACAAAATAAAGATATAAATCTCAAAATATCAATGAGTCCTACTAAGTCATAAAAGACTCAACGTATGGGACCTATTAAACCCTTCTCTACCCCATGGTATGAACTTTGTGGATCGTTCCTTACTGCAAACAGCCTATGGGATCTACCAACATCCCCAACTATAGGCTTAGAAGTTGCCAGCCTCTGTCCTAAAAACTATGTTGATCATTGAGGATAATTAACAACAATGTGACCATGCTACCCACAAGAAAAATAACCTCCCCTGCTAACAAATCTCCCAGCTGAAGGTGTACTAGACTATTGGAAACTACCTCTACTAAAATCTTGATGTGAACTCTGAGCTGGTTGATCATTCCAATTGCACATACTACACTTCTAGTTGTGATAGTTCCCTGACTGAGAACCACTACTAGTACCATGGAAGAATTTCCTATTCTCCTAATTTTGATTACCTTTTGAGAAGGTAGAAGGATTCCTAGAGTTCTCTTCTACTTGAGACCGATTACCCTTAGGCCCTAAAAATTGACCACTAGACTAAACACCAATCTATCCACCATAACCTCTACCCAAGTTTTTCTCTACCAAATTAGACTTAGTTATCATGTCCCTAAGAGTATTAGTTTCTAAAATAGTAACTCCCCCAATGATGTGACCATTAAGTCCTCTAATGAAATGTTGTACCATCAATGGTAACTTATCACTATAACCTGCATATGACTTGAGCTCGAAGAAACAATGATCATACTCCTAAATATGCATAGATAACTATCATGTAGATTATGGAACTCATCTACATGTTGTTGTTTCCACTGATCATATAAGAAGTGTTCTCAGAAGTTCTCAAGAAATAACTCCCAAGTGATAGTATCCATGCTAATCTCCAATTTTTTCTCCTCAATCTTCTACCAAGTAGCTACAAAACCTTTGAGGTGCATGATGGAACACCTCACTTTGACATTGGTATCAAAGTGTTGCATAAAAAAATAATGATCTAATGCGATAAGCCATGTCTCTGCCTCAAAACTAGTACCTAGACCATTAAAGGGAGGAGTTCATGATCTAAAGAGGTCTCTCATCTGGTTATCCTTGTCGACCCCCTGATCAACTATAGTGTCCCTCCTCCTAGGATTCCTATATCTCTATCTCTCCTCATTCTCAGAATGGTGTGACTCTTCCTCTTAGCCCTGTCATGAATAGGTAGATGTTCCATAATAGTCTAAAGTATCTACCTAGCATTAGGTTGCTCTGAATCACCACGTTTCTTACCATTATTTTCTCCCCTATTCTCCTCATGCACCCTCTCCACTCTATGAATCATAGGAGGTATGTGAATCCTACTCCTTCCATGTCCTCTACCACGGCCTCCACTATGACCTCTACCAACAGATCTAGTCTTAGTGACCATCATTCCTACAACATCCAAATAGAAGAATAATATCTCAAAACCAATCAAGAATAATAAAGGCATGATGTATAGTCATACAATAATAGTTTGAAATACATCGTGTTATATGTCTAGGTTTTTGTTTCAAGTTTTGACAGTTTAGACATCAAGTGGACATACAAATTCCTAGAGTTCTCGGTGTAGAAACTTAGGCTCTAATACCAAGTGCAACACCCCGCTAGGAAACCTAGGATAATTTACCTAAAACATATTGCTATGTTTACATAATAAATTTTTTTCTTAAGAGTTTACAAAATAATAATGATAACAATGCATAATAAATAGAAAAAGATACAAACAAGTACATAAGTACAACTTAATTATAGCTAACAATTCTTTAAGTGTCCTATGACGTAGAATTACGTATACATTAATTAATTATTTTAGATTAAGTATAATTACAAGTATCTCATATACAAATAAATAAAAAGTACATCCAATACCATAAGGTATAAACACAATGAAACAATATCCTCTGCACAAGTCATAGGGTATGTCATAATAACCAAATACAAAGTATAATACAATATCTGAAAGGAATTGCCTCTGAAGCACTGATACAAGGTACAAATATAAACACCATAAGATAGATATGAGAAAGCCTCCAATGAAGAACACAAAGAAGATAACAACAACAAGTATCATCCAACACTGCTACAAGAATGTCAGAATCTCAAATGGTAAAAGAAACACTACTACCCAACCTTGTGGAACCAAAGGTCCAATCCCACTGTGTTGAGGAGATAACAACAAATCCCACTCGGATAACAAACTCAACACATAAAAACAACTAAGCAATAGGTCATGAATGATTTCTATCTCAAAAGTACCATGAACTAATGATAAAGAAAATATAATAAATATTAAAATGTCAACACGTACCAAAACACCAAATACCAGAATATCAAACAAATACCAATCACCAAATACAAAAAATAGACCACCAAATAATACTGAAACAACAAAGACACACCACCAGAGGTAAATGCAGAAAAATATAGAGGAGACTTAGGCTACATACTATGGGAGTGTCATCACATGGTCATCTACTTGAGTTACCCTGGATTGGTCACACTGGACCCTAGACCCTCAAACATTGAGTTACCCTGGACTGGCCATTCTGGGTCTCATACCCTCAATATGACCGACATGGAACTAGAATACCCTCTCATAAAAATGAGGAATTCTAATCATACCTAATTTCTAGGTATCACCCCATTCTCATTCTTATCCTATACAAGCACTCAAGGCATATGTGAGGCATTATCACTAATTATGTTTTTAATGAGCTCCCAAATTTTAATTACTAAGTTATCACTTATTAACAAACTTACGATAGGTTACCCTGGTATTGACCACTTTGGGTCTCAGACCCCTATTGTAATCCACTCCCCTAATGCACCTATTTAACCTCCCCTAGGCTCACAAGTCATAAATTAATCTCCTAAATCATATTAAGCATGAAAATCAACTTCAGTTCCATAACAGATGATTGGAACTCACATTGGTCCTCAAACAAAAATCACACAATTACAAGTTGGTCCTCAAACCATAACATGATATAACACTCTCTTCAATAGCTCACAAAATAATTTAGAAAATTGGTTAAGTGAAATGTTTGTAACCAAGTCAACATCATAAAAATACTAAACAATACACATGTCAAAAGACATCAATAACTTCCCCCTAAAGCCTCTGGTGTATCACTCCTAAAGCCAACATAATCTCCCATACATACATCATCAAATAAGGTATTAAATGCACCCAATAGACAGAAATCACAAGACCATTTTCATATGTATAAAATGATTCAAGGGTTTATTAAAGTCCAAATTGGCTATAATTCGTTCATATACCATTTTGTGCATAAGTAGTCATTTTGATAAATAAATGTTTAATAAAATCTACATATCCAATGCTAATTCCCATAATATAAATGGCATTCCTTCTTATATCAATTTCCCCAACATAGAGTGTGTAAAATACTTCTCTAAACATATTAACTTATAATACTCATTGAAAAGTTTTCTTAACTAAAAATGTTAATAATTAAATATCCTTATATTTAATATTCCCATATCCATAAAATATAATTATCCTAATCTCATAATTAATCTTAATTTAATTATTTTAAATCAAATAATCCACTCAACAAACTTACTTTACTCACAACACACAAAAATCAACTAACTCAAATAACAAACAAACTCCAAGGGATCACGAATTCACATCACCTTGACAAATTCAGATGGGTAGAGAAATAGATACTTGTCCATTATTTTAGGATAATCAATGAATTGGGTTGGAATTTGGATATGTATGTTATCTCCCCTCTCTTACCATTGAGATATTGTGATAGGGTACATTCATCCTGGCAATTTAGGAAAGTCGATGCCCGACACTTACGAACTTGCATAAAAATGAGCATGTACATACATGTATAAATATATAACAAACAATAGTGAGGATTAGCCGATTGTGTGGATCTCACAAGCAAGTAACTATGACTTCGTCCCTCAACCACATCAAGCAGATCAAACAAAATATAAAACATACACGCCTGTGTATGTGAAAATTGTACCTTGCTGGGAACACAACACTTCAGTAAAACATTAGAGGTTAGCAAATCAAAAAATCTGTAAATAAGACAATATGGCTAACTAGGTGATTTACTGTCTTCTAGTAGATGCAAGTTTGATATTCTCATAATTGAATCGAGACCAGTGACAATGCAACACCTAAACAAAGGATTTAATGATGAAAGATGGATGAAAATTGAATGCAGATTAATCTATATTTTTTATTTTTCTATGCAATATGGATGAAAAATGTATGAAATTTGATCTAAAACTGAATTGAAATGAATGAAATATAATCTAACAATGATATGAATTTCTATGAAAATGAAATCAAATGACAAAAACAATCTCAACAAATTAGCACAATCTCACAAAATTTCTAGATCGCACAAGCCAAATTCTCCAGACTCGCAAGAGGGTTATTGTTTGTGAAGGACTGAGCCTCGTTTATATATAAATCCAAGTTCTGTGAGAACTCATGGAAAGCCAAAAATCTCTCCCTGATCAACTTAGATTGATTGTTGAGATATCAAAAAATAAAAACTACTTAACTCATAAAATCATGCAAAATCAGCTTTCTCAAATCAGAAGTTCAGATCACTTTTTAACTCACAATCACATGTTGAGTCCAAAAAGTTAACAAATTGAATTGATTTGTTGATTTAGAGTTTAACTTCTTTTTTGAATGTGCATGGATAATTATGAATTTATTTAATAATTCAAGTGATTTACCCTCAACTTAACTGATTTTTGAATAAAAATAACTGATTTATGGGTTAATCAATTATTTAATTAAACTTTATCCCAAAACTATATCATTAATTTTGACAATTTGATTTAATCAACTCATAGATATTAAATTGATTATTTTCATAATTTTGATTTATTTTCAAATAGAAATAATATTAATTAGGAATAAATGTAATTAAATCTAATCAAATAATTAAGTGGCGGAATTAAATTTAATTAACCAAATATTCAACATATTTAATTAATTAAGTTTAGGATAAATAATGTAATATCATTTATCGCCCATAATATTTAATTAAAGATAATTAGGATAAATTTAGGAATATTTAAGAATATTCCCTGATGCAGAATTAGGATAGGATCGATTACGGTTTTGATGATTTGATGCGCCGATGTGCCTTAGGTTAGGACTTTTATGTTGATTTCGATCGATTTGTCGATGTAGAAAGTTAATGGTCTTGAAGCCCATTTTTGGGGTATAACATTTTTCCCCTCTTTGAATTACTGTGCGAAGTGCAGTGGTTCAAAGATTAATCTATTTCTGATGGTGATGCAGACTCAGTTATGTGGTGGAAAAACTAATCTTGAAAGATTAACTGATTCTGAGATAGAAACTGATCAAGATATTTGAAGATGTTGATTCAAGTCCTGATTGACCAAAGAATCAAGATGATGTTAACTATATCAACAATGAACCAATGATTACGAAGAAGTGTCAAAACACCTGATTTTGAACCTGTGATTATGAGGAAGTGAGTGTTTTGACTCCAGACCTGATTGTCCAAAGGAATCAAAAGGATTCCAAATCCAAACCCTTCAGTTATGAAGAATCAAGGAAATAACACGACTGAATCAATGGTTACGAAGAGATAATATAGTTCACAAGTTTTTAGGAGAACACCAGATTGATATGAATTTTGATGAATCTGATATGCGCTAAGCGATGTGCCCCAAGTGACAAGGACTTTTGATTAGTCAAAAACTAGACATGGTTATTGTCTTGATTATTGAAGAAAAATTTATTTGATAGATTTGATCAATGATGTGTAATACCATGCCCCCTTCGGGATGAAAATCAAAATCTGGTAAGAAAGCTAGCACAAAATGGTTAGAAGCAAAGTAATCAATTGTAGAAGTAGGTATACATGTTTGGAGACACATTCTACAATGTTTGGAGGTCATGTTGACCAAGTTTGACTAGGTTTGACCATGAGTTGACCAAGTTGAAATTCAAAGAGTTTGATGTATGATTATCAGTTAAGTTGAATACTGGATTCTTGTGATGTTTTGAAGGTCGATTATGTAAGCAGTCGGTTGTCTTAGGTCTGAAAATTTTAAATCATGCTTTTCAAAATATAAATGATCTCATATTTCTATTTTGATCCCAAAAATGGGTTCAAAACGTTGAAATTAGCCAGGGGTGCAATTTTCATGCAAAACGGAGCACTTTGAAAAATTAGGTCAAAACCTATATAAGGCCCAAAAGGGTCATTTTCAATTCATTTTAACCTTTGACTTTTTGAAACCTTGTGGAGCCCTCTGAGTGAAAATGAAGGTTCCTGTCTCCTCTCATCGATTTGAGCGTAACCAACAATACCAGTGGCCTCTGTAGTATGGTAATCTGGTAAGTGGACCTTTGTGCCTCTCTTTGAATTCAAATTTGCATATTTTTATGCTTGTTAGGATCTTTTAGATGAATTTAGAAATTTTTAATTTTTGCATCACGTAATCTTGTACAACAATCTATTTGGGCTCGTATGAGTTTTCAATTAAACTTAGAGTGTCATATAGGATATATGTGTAACTTGTATGAGGGGCACCCATGTATCGTATGACATTTCATTAGGTCCCTCAAGTGTCGGGCGAGAACATGCACAGTGTCGTATGACCATAAAGTGTCGTATGAGAGCTAGTATATTGTCGTACGACTTTTGGCACTAGTCTGTATTATTGTATGGAAAAAAGAGACCATTTTTTAGGTCCTCAAGTAAATTTTTTAAAATTTATGATTTCATAGCTGATTTCGTCGGTCTTTAATGAATCTTTTGAAGTAGTTAATTTATTGTTTTATGTTCCTTTAGCTTGATTTCTGAACAAGTTATTGATAGGTTGTCCCATTTTTGTGCTGTGTAGGTCCATTATCTAAATGTCCATGTTTGTATTTCACACCCTACCACAAAAAGACTCTGCTTTTCGATGCTCGACCCTATGAGAATGCACCTTGTAGCATGCGGTTTCGAGTATCTTATCTGGTTACTTGATATTCAGGTAAACCATGGCCTTTTGATTGCTTTGATAGAGTGTTTTCATTCAGAGACATAAACATTCCACTTGCCAACTGGGGAGATCACTATTACCCTAGAGGATGTATATAGGATACTCCATATTCCATTTCATGGCCCTTGCCTAGATTATATCAGTGCGGATAACACAGGGTTATAGGCTTTCCATAATTTATTTGGTGTAGATGAGCAGATAGCACAACAAATCTCTTGGGAGATACTTGCTCAGAGATATGGGCAAACCCATCATCTAGAGTGTATTATTATAGGGATGATCAAAGGGATAATCATGTCTGACTGTTAGCAGAATAGTCTCTTGATGGGTTGGGTTCCCATGGTTGGACATTTCATGGCAAGTCCTACTGAGCTTGGGCGGGGTCAATGCTTACTAGCACATATGTTCTCTAAGATGCATGGGATCATCTACCATGAGGGTAAGACATTTTCTTCTGGTGCTTTGGTTCTTCAGATTTGGGCCTAGGAGCATATCCCTATATGTTGATTGATCTATGGTGATGAGTGGCAGCCTCAGGAGCCACTTATCTATAGATATTCTGGATACGTTACACAGGTTCAGATGGGTCACACTGAGTACTGGTGGCGCGTGATGGATGACATGACCTATCACCTAGAGACCATATATGCAGATTGAGGTGTGGCCAGTTGTTCGTGCCTAGTTTAGGTACTTTTGTTAGAGTTGGATCTTGATAGGGCAGTTGACCACAGTTCTAGAGAAGTTCCTGATTACCGTGTTTGGAGGCAGTATGGGATTATCCAGGATGCGCCACAAGAGTTTGTTGCCTACACATGAATGGTGTGAGAGATTGGTCTAGGATGGTCATCTAGGCTTTCTTATGTAGTGTGTAGCCTTGAGTACAGGGAGCTAGTCAGTAGAGATTGGGACTATAGTCCATAGGTGGTTGATGTTGGTGTGACAAATGCATTTATTGCATATTTGGCAGAGCATCCAATGAGGCATTTCTCTGATCTGACTGAGATTATTCCTATGATGGAGGACACTAAGGATGTTACAAGTGCCCCTATGGTTAGAGGAAAGAGATGGTGAGAGGTGTAGATCCCAATGCTACAACCGATGCCACCTAGGCCGAGAGCAGTGATGACCCCTCCTAGGCCATCAGGACAGATGAGACCTCCTAGACCACATATAGTTCCAATAGGTAGACCTGCAGTATTACATGGTAGATATAATAGAGGTGAGGGTGGTACCTTAGGCGGGATTGGTAGTGCAGATGAGGTTCTAGGAGCCTAGTAGGATGCTCTGATGGAGGAGGCATAGGATGCTCCTGATTTTGACTTGGGTGTAGAGATTCATCACCGCAAGGCATAGACAGAGGCTAGCACAGACCAACCTATGGAGGATGCAGAGATAGTAGCATTTGAGGTAGATCTAGGCTTGAGGCAGACACCTCAAGATGTTGTTAGGCAGCTTCGACAGTAGCTGAGAGATCATAGGACCCATAGTCTGACATTTTCTCTAAGATTGTGAGACAATTGCGAGATCGAGAGGTTGATATTAGACGCTTGCAGGCTGAGGTGATCCACCAGACGGGTCGTGCAACCTACTATGTTTCAGTATATTATTTTGTGGTGCTGCCTAGAGAAAGAGTGACATCCTACTCCCAGTATATGCTAGATTTTGAGGGAGCTAGGGCCCCACGTGCTGAGCCACCACTAGATGCACCTGTCGAAGGAGGAGTTGCACTAGATGTCGAGGACCTAGGCAAATAGTTGATCTGTGATAGTTCTCTATTTTTGTCATTTTGATTATACCTCATAGCTCATTGTAGCTCATTCTTTTGTATACAGTGCCATTAGTGCACCCCTTGTCTCTTATGATATTCAAATATATATATGAGATCAATTTTTGGTTGTGACATCATGTGCATTTGTCATTTCAATTTATGATGAAATATCATGTGATGCATATGTATGAAATGCATCTTTTATTGTGGAATGTATGGATTATGTAATGAACATTTTCTTTCAAATGTATGAATATGCAATGTAATGATAGGTAGTAGATGAATAAATGCAAATGTATGAATTTATGGATGCACATGTATGTATGTAATGAATTTAAAAAAATGATTATGATATGAAATGTAATGTAAATGCAACGATACACATGATATGTTTTTGTAGGTATGTGAAGAAGACAAGTGCTTAGTCATTGTCAAAATGGATGTGTGACCTAGGATGGTGACTGCTTGCTGATCAATTAAGGGGAACTTCATATAATGTTTAGTCCTTGCATTGTGTGTAGTGAAAATATGGAGATTTCAAGCATTGATCTGAATTTAAGCCATGAGAAATGTAACCATGCAAAGTGCAAAATGCAAAATGAAATGCAAGACCTAGGACCTAGTCACTGATCATTTGTCAGTCTTTATCATCACAGAATTTATTAGGTAACCAGATAGTCGATACAATGTCCACTAGCTAGACAACCATAGACATATGAATATTGACTTTTAGTCAGAAATGTTAGAGTAGACATAAGCACCGAGGCACAAAAGAAAGGATGACCAGAATATCATCTCTATTTTTATTTTACAATTTGTATAAGTATCAGAACATATATGTTGTGATGACCTGAATATGCCTTGCGTACGAACACACCAAGAAGTAGGGAGATCATTCTAATTCCAATGTGAATTATCCGCAGTGACCCTTTATCATTCACATCCTTGGGTAGAATCGCATTCCACAATAGGAGTAAGAAATCACTCAAAAGACAATAGTTAGATTAGACTTCCCTAAAGCATCTAGGTATTGATGGTTGAGGTACACATGGCCATCCAATACATGATGGAGGCACTTATAGTGGACACCAATTCAATCTAGAATTTACAAAGTTGTTAGATTTTCACTTACAAACAAAAGACAAAGAAAAGATTATGCCCCTAGTCATCACTCTCTAAATCCCATAAAGGACATCATCAAAGAGCTCGAGGGGACATAATATGCAAAAATCTCAATGTGAATCAGTTAGCATACAAAGAGATAAAAGCATTTGTGCAAAGATTTCTTGTTTGTTTGTAGTTCATTTGGTGTGCAAAATCCTCTTCTGGTAGGGAGACAAACAACTAACTCAAATATGGCTTTGAAGGACTTTGACTAGATATGACTTGTCTAAGGTATATTGAGGACCATTGGATATGACATTGGTTTCCCCCAAGTTTGAAATGTTGATAGGATGCTGACAGTTTGGTTTTGGTGCAGAGACCGACTTTATTAAAAACACGACACAAAAAAAAATTCAGGAGATATGTACAGACTAAAATAGTTTTGAAAGCTGGGAAAGAACAAGATTGTGCTAATAGATGGAGTATTTTTTATACAAGTGGCACCCATTTGCCAGGTTTTCACCATCTTAGCAGAGATTCTATTTTTGCTACCAAGGTGTTTGTTTACCAGGTTTTCACTAAGGCACCTTTTCTTTTTCTTCATTTTTTGTATTTTTCATCTTTTCAATTTTTTTGTATTTTTCCATTTTTTCTGATTTTTTTTTTGTGAACCATCAAGGTGCCTATTGCCAGGTTTCACCAGGATGATCATTTTTTTTAGGACTTTTTCTGATTTTTATAAAATTTTGTAGGACATTTTCACAGATTTAATGCCTTAGGTGTAGAATTTCTTTAGATGGAGAATGTTGATTGGTTGTCAGAGCTATTCTCCTTTAGTCATTGAGAGTTGATAGGCTCCAGAGCCAAAAGTAGTAGTGATAACAAGGAGACCTAGCCAGTTGGGTTCAAACTTCCCCTTGTGTTCTTGGTGTGATTGATTTTTGGGATTTTCTCTCAAGACTAGATCACCAACCTAAAATTCTCTGTGTTTGACTTTCTTGTTGTAGCCTCTAGACATTCATTTTTGATATACTCTCAAATGATCATACGTATCTTGTCTACAATCATCTAGTAGTTCAAGTTATTGCAACCTAGACACTCTGTAGTCATCATCAATTACAAGACTATGCATTCTGATTCGTAGTGATGGGATTTCAACCTCAATAGGTAGTATCACTTTAGACCCATAAACTAAAGAAAAAGGAGTAGCCCTAGTGGGCATTCTGATACTCATTCTATAGGCCCAAAGAGATGGATTTATCATCAAGTGCCAGTCTCTTCCTGTGTTGTTGACTATTCGATGCAAGATTTTCAATAAGTTCTTATTGGACACTTCGGCTTGGCCATTCCCTTGAGGATAATAAATAGATGACCAATGTTGAGTGATCTTGAATTTTGACCATAAGGAATCTAAGTCCTTGTTCTTGAATTGGTCTCCATTGTCTATGATGATGGAGTGTGGTATACCATATTTGTAAATGATGTAGTTCAGGATGAACATTGATAATTGTTTGCCCGTGGCCTATGTCAACGAAACTACTTCTACCCATTTCGTAAACTAATTTGTAGTTGTTATGATATGGGTGTGACCATTAGAAGAACGAGGATAGATAGCCCCTATGAGATCAAATGCCCATTTTTGGAAAGGCCACTGTGTTGTAAAGGGAATCAAATCTCTCGTTGGTGCATGAATCAAGTTTCCATGGACCTGACACTTATGACAATTCTTAGCATATTTGACGACCTCTTTTTCCATGTTTTACCAATAGTACCCAGCCCTAATGAGTTTTTGAGCTAGTGTCAAACCATTAGAATGTGATCCACAAATACCTTCATGGACTTCCTCCAATGGACGTTGTGACTCTTCACGTTCTAAACACCTAAGAAGTGTACCATCCAAACTTTGTTTGTATAAATCATTACCAATGATGAATGATGTACCGTAATGTGTTTTAGATTAGGTAACATTTTTCATGATGGTTAAAGGTATCAAGAATGATTTGTTCTCATAGGTAGGAGTATATTTTTTTGTAGTGGGAGGAATCATGACCAATAACATTGCAGATCATTTGGGTTTCTGGACAATCATAGGCAGGGAATGCCAATGCTTCCATTAGGAACTCGTAGCGTAGCTCATGTTTGGGCTGCTATAGTAAAGATGATAGCATTTCCATGACATCAGCAACCTTGTTCTCCATTCTAGGAATTTTTTTCAAACGTGATAGATATGAAATACTTCTTAAGGTCATCTACCATGCATTTGTATGGAATAATTTTCTCATCTTTTGTTTGATACACATCATTGACTTGGTGTATGACCAGTTGTGAGTCTCCATGAATGTGTAGTTTTGTTACTCTCCATTCAAGTGCTATTTTCATACCATTTAGTAAAGCTTTATACTTAGCTATGTTGTTGGTACAAGGAAATTTGATTCTAAATGCCTTTGGAATAGAGTAACTCTACGGTGTGATGAACAATATGCCTGCTCCATATTTGTTTTGTGTGTAGGATCCATCAAAGAATAATTTCCACATTCTTGAAGATATATTCATGATAGAAGAATCAGGGAACTCCATTTACATCAGTTGATTGTCAAACATTAGAGAATCAGCCAACTAATCTATAATCACTTGTCCTTTGATAGCTTTTATTTCAACATATTCTATGTGAAATTCACTCAGTAGCGTGACCCATTTGGCTAGTCTACCTGTGAGGGAAAATTTTCTCAATAAGTACTTTAGTGGATCAATTTTAGCTATCAATTGTGTAGTATGAGCTAACATGTAGTGTCGTAGCTTTTGTGATTCAAAGATGTCAAGTAGACACACTTTTTCTATCATGGAATAGTTTTTCTCGTAAGCTACCAGTGTTTTTCTGATGTAGTAGATAGCTCTCTCTTTTTTGTTTTCATCATGTTGCACTTGTAATGCCCCGATGAAGTATTTTTAGCGGAGACATACAATATCAAAGGCTTCCCTTGTATAGGGGGCATGAGAATAGGTGGATTTTCCAAATATTTCTTGATGTGGTTGAAGTTCTTTTCACATTCCTCATTCCATGCGAAGGTCACACCTTTATGTAATGTCTTTGTGAAAGGTTGTGACATGTCCGTTAGCTAAGATATGAAATGTCTGATTGATTGTACTCTTCCTTGTAAGGTCCTCATTTGACTGATGTTTTTAGGAGGTTGCATATCCATGATTGCTTTGACCTTTGCTGGATCTACTTCAATTCCTTTCTTCAAAACAATGTACCCTAGGAGCTTCCCTGAAGTGACACCAAAAGCACATTTCTTAGGATTTAGTTGGAGGCTAAATTTTTCCATTCTATCTAGTATTTTTCTCAAGTCAGCTAGATGTTTAGATCTCATCATTGATTTAGCTAGGGTGTCATCAACATAATCCTCCATAGTTTGATGCATTGTATCATTAAAAATTGATGTCATAGCTCATTGATATGTAGCACCAACATTCTTAAGACTGAATGACATGACATTCCAATAGAAAGTACCCCATGCATAGGTGAAATTTGTCTTCTCTTGATCTTCTAGATTGATATTGATTTGGGTGTATCCAGAGAAACCATCGATTAAAGAGTGATCACTTCTTATAAAGGCTTAGAAACTAGGTATAATTCCAAACTCAGGGATTGGACATCCAACCAAGCAACTTATCCTCTTTATAGAAATTCATTTAGTAAGTCAAACCAGGGACACATCACTTGAAATGGGCCAACAATGTATATGCACCAAGTATCATTCAACCACACATTTATCGTTACTGCAGGAAAGAAATGCTGAAGGAAAACTACACTATGATTGCAGGAAATGAATGGTGAAGTAATGCTTAAGCTGAAGTTTGCGGAAAAGTAAGTGCTGTAATAGAAACTTCAAAAGTATAACTATTAATAAGACATACAGACTCTTACAAACTATGCCATGGCACGTCTGTTGTTCTACGACTTTGGCTGCAGGAGAAGTTCAACACTCAGCTCTTAATCAATGGAAATGTAGGAAATGATTGTAGCTAATATGAAACTATATTACTATGGATTTCTCACCAAGTGGGCCCCCTTGGATGAGTATCCTAAATCACAATTATACTCAACTAAATATCAATACTTTATTTTATTGATTGAATATCAAAGTACAAAATTCTCATAACATAGTGAAACTATCTGAAAATGGTTTCTATAAACTTGACAATGCCCTCTCTTGTTGTGCTCATGTAGGAGCAAGACTTTATTTAAAGGGAAAAACTCCTAACTACTTTCTAACCGTGTCGTAGAAACAGACAGATCTTTATTACAACATTAATGACTAGAAAGAGGGAAAGCTTTAAAGACTAAATAGATTGAACTAGAAGCGGAGGAGAGAATTATCGTGACATCAAATCCAACTCCCACTCATGCCTAGATCCTCTTAGAGAAATTAACATGCCACCTTACTCATCACTAAAAACACCACCTTATTCCTTGAACTGGCACTGCATTGAATGTTCTTCCGCTGAAAGCTGCAGGGAGATTAGGCGGAACACTCCATGGATGAATGCACCAAACTTGGTCAAAAGAACATTCGCTATTCCAATACACTATGCCTTTAAAGGTTAGGATAAGATATTTATGACAATAATTACTAGAACACGCATAATCAATCATATTCAAATGTCTACTCTACTTATTTGAAACACAAAAATAACTTTCAGAACAAGAAATATAGCATTTTATCCAAGCATAGTCTATTAAGTATGTTTAAACCATGTTAAATGTCTATTGGAAACATGCCATTTAGTAGCAAAAAAACATAAGAGTCTTGTGGTAAATGTATCAAAATGCAGCAAAAAGGTATAGCAAATATTATCCTAAGGCATTCTAAAGTATGGCATTAATATGCCTCATCATTTTTGCCCCCTACGAAGACTAGTGCCTATCCTCAGGCACTGAAGAGTTTTTAATCTTCACTAGCACTCTGAAGTCACCTTCCTGTGTTTGCCTGGTCATCAAATTGTGCACCCTCCAGTAGAATCCATTCATCCTATCCACCCTAACACGCCATCTTAGTTCTAAATCCTCATCCAACTCAAAATCTATACAACTATATAGTGGCCACAGGAGCACAGGGGGTTGGAATGTGAGAGGCATCCAACATTTTGGTCTTAGTTGACAGCCCAATTCAATGTACCAGTGAACCCTCTGCATGGAAGCTCTAAAATTTATAACACTGTGTGGCTCTACCTTTTTCAGAGACATAGGCAACCTAGCCCACCTCTGTTGTAACCCATCTGTGGCCTTGTTTCAATCATCTAGAGATAGTCTTTCAACTTCTACATGCACATGTTCCTAGTTTGCCAAAATTCTTCTTATGTGGGTGGAATCATCAAAACCGTAGACTATGTGTAGCCAGTCAAAATAAAGGCGTTTAGGTGTTTTACTTTTATGGTGTAATGGAAGTGAAATATTATGCTCAAATGCCCTATACCTGGTTAATTGTTCTCCATAGTAGATTTCATTGTTGACCCAGGAGAGTAGTGTGGACAAATATATGTTGCCTATAAACAACAAGGGATTCCACTCTATGTTGGAGGGAATGACATAGTGATGCAGGTATAATTCACATAGAAGATTTTTGATGAAGTTAGGTGACATTTCGTATGAAGCCATAAAGGACATGTCAGGATTTAAATCTTTGACAATTCTCATAAACTGAAATAGTAAAAATTGTTCCCTTAAGCACAGAGCATACACCCTTGGTGGTGGTCGGCACTCTATGACCTTTGGAACCAACTTAACAATTGAATCTATCTTTTCCTATAGGAGTGTAATTTCTTGTTTTTGTTGACCTATTTCCCTATTTAATTTGTCCTTTTCTATGGCCCACATTGCCCTTTCATACTGAATTTGCTGAAAATAATCCAAGGACAAGGAATGTATGGTTACCTGATCTTGACTTTTCTATGGAACAGAGTGTTCTGGTTCTGTCTCATGTTCCTTTTGGTGAACTGGTGCGGACACTACCGATATGTCATCTATTTGTGTATTTCCCGGATGAGAAGAGGAAACTTTAGAATCATTCATTTTCATTATTTCTTTTGGTACCGAGGCTGCAGGGCCCTTCATCATATCATTGCCTTCCATGGTTGGATTTTCTCCCTGTAGGTCTAGATTCATAGGTTCCTCATTCAGAACTTCCTAACTTGAGCCAGCCATCTTAGGTGAGTTCTTTTTCTTTCTCTTTGAATTCAAACGGACTCTATGTCATACTGGGTGCTCTTCTGACATTGCTGAATGTTTCTACGGAGTGGATTTTACCGAGGCAAACATGGTTGCAGGATGAACAGGGGTACCACCCGCTTCATAACTAGACATTTTCTTTTTCCTTTTTCATCTTTCTTGGCTCCCTATGAACTATGAGTTTCTTCAGAACCCCCAATGTTTTCTTCCCCCAGATTAGGATTTTGAGCTTCTTCTGTTATGTCTTCTTGATGTAAAGGATGGTTTTCCTGAGCTCTTTCTGGACTAACCTCAGCAATAGGGTTTTCTCATGCCTCATGATGCTTAGGATGTGGCCCTAAAGGTTCTGGTCTTTCCCTATTTAGTTGAACATGAGGGGCAGCAAGAAATTCATCCCAATTCATAGGAGAATTATTGTAGAGGGCCCTTTCTACCAGTAATTTGATCAACCCATGATGGGTAACAACATTTTGTCTACCCTTCCTTACTTCCTCAGAGCTCAAATTTAATAGGGAATATAGAACATTGGGAACATTAATTAACTGCCCATGCTACAAATGGCTCAACAATTTAAAATGCACAACATGCAAAAATGAAAACCTTCCTTCGCAAGTAATATATCAGATAATGTGAACAACGAACTGTGGATAATCACCTGGATGAGAAATTCCTTTCATACATTGTTTACTACTTTCTAGTGTTGTGTCTGTAGGTAGGGAGAATTCAAATCTAGCTGTATGGGTGTCATGACCATGTGGAAAGGGTTCCCCTACAGCAGGAAGTCTAGAAACTTCTGCTATTTTCATTTCTCAGGCTTTAATTCGCAAACCTTTCACATATGCCACACCGTTGGTAAATGTACGCAAGAATTCCATTGCAAAAAATTCATCATGATCATTTAATCTGATAAAGTAGCTGAGCCAACCCACATGATTGAATTCCCAAACACTTGCTTGATCTTGAAGCAATGATGTGTGACTAGCTGGTTCAGACCGAATAGGCGGCCTACCCATACTTAAATTTCTACAACCCTTTCTCTTAGCTCAATGTTTCAAAATTTCTCCTAATTTCCTAAAACTTCCCACTCTATTGTAACTCAGGGTTTCTTTGCTATGGCTTAGTAGGAATGGAAGTGGAAATATCAGAGAATATCGTAGCCAACTTTGGTTTTTAGGGTTTTTAAAGAAGTCAAAATTTAAGGCTGATGGAATAATGATTAGACTCGAAGCTTGTGTGCTATTAATGTCAATTGAATCAAAATCTTAGCAAAAATTTTCATCTTAAATTATCGTATTGTCCCCTACTAAAAGGACGCAGGCATCCTTACATGCATGGTTTAAAAAGTACAACCATGCTTGGATATAACTACTATATTAAATGAAGCATAAAAGATAATTATGTGTAAATAAGTATAGAGCATTTGAAAGAATAGATGATTGCGTACCTAATGTGAAAGTGTCATAAATGCCTAAATCCAAAAATATTGGATGACGTGTATCATACAATGAGAAGTATAGGGTGGAAAAGACATGACATGACAGATGAATGTGGAGTGATTAGAAAGGTGATGGGATGGAGCATTTATTATGGAAGAGAATATTTTCATGAAAAATAAAAACTTTATTCAGACTGCATGCATGCAGAATTAAAGTGATGATTGGATGGTTGGTGCAGTGATAGGAGAATTACCCGCAGGAGGAGGTCCATCTACCTTTTGAATGTATTTAGTTGGAGGAGGTCCCAAATGTGTGGTGGTTTCAACGGTTGCAGGATCATGATTTGTTGTAGGAGCTTCAGCGTTGGTAGGAGAATTCTCAAACTACCACAGGAACTCAGCTTTTGTTTGTGGTTTATGATACAGATGGATTTTGTGCCCATTTACCAATAATTTGAAATGTACTAGGTCGATTATTGATAGATAAACTACACCATTGGCATAGACATTTTCTATTTCATAGGGACCTAGCCATCGGGTAGTGACCTTACCTTGGTTTTCTTGGTAGCGAGAATCATACAGGAGGGCCTAGTCACTTGGAGTGAATCGTTTGTTCAGGATGTGGAAATCATGCCACCATTTTTTTGGACCTAGACCATCTCTATGTGTTGTAAGGTGGCCTTTCTCATTTCATCTAGCTGGTTAAGTTGCAGGATCATGTCGCATTGTGCTATTGGAAGATCAATGTTCAATTGTAATGTTGTTCTCAATGTTTTATGCTCAAACTCTATCAGCATGACATCATGTTTTCCATAAACCAACTCAAATGGTGTGAAATGAGTTATGGTTTTCTAGGTTGTCCTATATGCCTATACTACTTCTTGCAACCTTGTGCTCCAATCTTTCTTATGCAGCTATACAGTTTTGGTAAAAATAGCCTTGATTTCCTTGTTTGTAACTTCAACTTGCCCATTCGCCTGTGGATGATATGGACTTGATGTCCTATGGAAAATTTAATATTCATTCATAAGTGTAGTAATCAGTGTGAAAGTGAATTGAACACCCTGATCTATAACCAACTCTCTTGGAACACCATACCATGTGAAGATCTCTTCATACTGAAACTCAGCAACTTTGTTATCTCCAGCATGTTTCATAGCATAAACTTCCACCCATTTAGTTACATAGTCAGTACATACAAGGATGTAGGAGTTATCATTGGAAGATGGAGTAATAGGTCCTACAAAATCTAATCCTCATTTATCAAATGGAGTTACTACCACCTGTGGAAAGAGGGGCATTTCATTAGATTTTGTTGGTCTTCCCATCCTTTGGCATCGGTCGCATTTCCTTGTATAGTTAATTGTGTCTCTATGGAGTGTTGGCCAATAATATCCTGTATTTAGTATCTTTATTGTCTATCTCTTGGCTGAAAAATGTCCTCCACAAGGCTCATTGTGACATGCATGGAGAATGTCATAAGTTTCATCCTCCCTTACACACCATCTCAATATTTGGTTAGACCCATTATAGAATAGACAATCAACAATCCATGAAAAATTGAAGGTTTTTTCTATGAGGAGCCTCTTTTCTTTTGGTGAGAAATAGGGAGGTACCTTTTGAGAGACCAAGTAGTTGGAAATATCTGCATACCAAGGAGTTTTGGCTAAAATAGAGAAGAGGTGATCATCAGGAAAGTTGTCATCAATTAGCTGGGGTTCATCATTGTTCTACAGTCATGAGAGAAAATCTGCAACCACGTTGGATTTTCCTAGCCTGTCTACTATAGTGATATCAAACTCCTGCAATAATAGAAGCCATCTAGCTAAGTGGTCTATGATGGTAGGCTTATTAGCAAGATATTTAATGGCTGAATGGTCAGTGTGCACAAAAATATGATACCCTATTATGTAGTGGTGGAATTTATTGAGTGCATAGATGACTACCAGAAGCTCCTTTTCTGTGACCTTATAATTCAATTCAGCTCCTTGGAGGTTCTTGTTGATGAAGTATATAGCATGTTCTATTGTGTCCTCTTTTTGGCCAAGCACAACTCCTATGGCATGATATGATGCATCAGTATGTATATGGAATGGAAGTTCCCAATTTGGTCCTCACAAGACTGGAGCTATTGTAAGGATTGTCTTAAGCTACAGGAAGGTTGTTTCACAAGTTGGAGTCCAGTTAAATTCTGAATCTTTAGTAAGCAGAGTGTGAAGGGGACTAGCCATTTTACTGAAATCCTTTATGAACCTTCTATAATGGCCTACATGTCTGAGAAAATTTCAGACATCTTTTTCTTGGTTGGTGTGGGAAGGTTTTGAATGATCTCAATTTTGGCTGGATCCACTTGTATTCCTGCTGCATATATCTAGTGGCCAAGTACTATCCCTTCTTGCATCATCATGAAGCATTTCTTTCTATTGAGGGATAGATTATGTTCTTCACACCTTTTTAGGACCTTTTCCAGATTGCTTAAGGCTTCCTCATAAGTTTCACCATAGGTTGTGAAATCATCCATATAGATCTCCATATAGTCATGAGAGATATCAAAAAAGATGTTGATGACTGCTCTTTGAAAGGTTGCTGGAGAATTAAAAAGCCCAAATGGAACAACAGAATAGGCAAAAGTTCCCCAAGGGAAAGTGAAATTTGTCTTCTCCTAATCTTTAGGAAAGATTCAGATTTGATTGTACCCACTATACCCATCTAGGAAGGAAAAGTACTTTTTGCCTGCTATAGAGTCCAATACTTGGTCAATGAATGGAAGAGGAAAATGGTCCTTTTTGGTTGCATTATTGAATTCCCTATAGTCCACACACACACACCATTTGCCTCCTTTTTTTGGCACTATTACTAATGGAGAAACCCACTGACTATTAGATATTGGGTAAATGAATCCAGCATTGAGAATTTTTTGCAATTTTGTTTTAACGATTTCTCGTAAGGCTAGATTCACTCACCTCTGAAATTGCCTTACTGGAGGTTTATCTTCTTTTAGATAGATCTGATGAGTGCACAGTTTTGGATCCAGACCTTACATGTCAGAATAATCCCAAGAAAATTCTCTAGTATGGGCCTTTAGTGTTTCAGTCAAAGATGTTTGTTGTTGAGTAGTTAATTTTCCATTGATGTTTAGGTAACAGTTAGGGGAAACCTTTATTTTCTTAGTCATCTCTATCATGGATGCATCTATAAATGAGGGTACTTGTATCTCATGGGAAAGTAATTGATGATAGAGCTCTTTGGCTACAAGAGAGGGCTATTGACAATCTAGGTTTAAAACTTACAGAGAGCAGTCTTTGGAAGAACAACCCATTGAATCCAGGTTTGATCCATACTGATTTTGCAGGATATGGGTGATTACCTTATCGTCATCTTGAAGCTCCAAAAAGGGGTCCCTTTGTATCATCATTAATTTTGACACTAAATTGATAACCTCGACTTCTTCTCCTATATCAAGCCAGATTGGTGAGGCTAAGTCCATTTGGGGTTGAGTAGGAGGATATAGGATAAGAGTCTGTGTATGCTAGCCATCAAAGATGGTCATATCCCCTGAATGACAACCAATGTGAGCATCAGTAGTTGCTAGCCAAGGCCTACCTGTAATACCTCAAAAATGGGCTATAAGTTCATTAATCTCCTACATCTTCAATTCGAACGAAATCGACATCAAAGTCCTAACCTAAGGCACATCTAAACATCATCGAATCATAATTGATTATCTTAAATTTTGCATTAGGGAATATTCCTAGCAATATTCTTAATCATCATAATTATCTTTAATTTTATAATTATTTGGCAATAAATCACATTTATCCTAAAGTTTGATTAATTGAATATTTTCATATTTAATTAATTAGATTTAATATTTGCCACTTAATTGTATAATTAAATTTAATTCTATCTATTATTAATTGTATTATTTAATTTTGACAATAAATCTAATATCATATGAATAATTGATTAAATTCTTATTTAATTAATTAAAGTAAATTGTCATTATTTAATAATATAGTTTTTAATAAAAGTTTGATTAAATAATTGATTAACCCATAAATCAATTGTTTTATTTTTAAAAGCAGTTAAGTTGAGCATAAATCACTTTATTATTAAATTAATTCATAAATAAAATATGCACAATCATAAAAGCAAACAACTATCAATTATCAATTAAAGCTAAACTCTATTTTGAGTTAAAGCTTAGCTTTTGCATATTTTTGTGAGTTAATTATTCTTTATTTAAAAATAACTCAAAAATCAACCTGAGTTATTTGAGTGATTTATGGCTTTTTCCCATGCACCTCCAAAGCCTTGGATTTCTATAAAAACAAGGCTCAGCTCATCTCTCAATCATCTCTCAAATTTGCATCCATAGGATCTCATATTTTTGCACAATCACGTTGGAGAATTGGAATTGAAGAATCAAAGCTTTTGCGAATCGACATCTTTGTGAGATCAATCTTATTTTTGCATTCATATTGCATATCATTGTTAGATTAGCATTGCATATCAATTTTCAATAGCATTCATAGCATAACAATTTCATCTAGCATAGATTTCATATCAGATTAATCATTCTTATGGCATAGAAAATATCAAAAAAGAAGAAGCTTAATTGCATTCAATCTCATATCTAGATCAATTGCATTCAAATCCTTCATTTAGGTGTCATCTAGGTCATTGATCTTGATTACAATCTGAGAACATCAATCTCGCACCTATTAGAAGGCAATAAATCGCTTGGTTAGATTAGATTTCAATTTTGCACGATTTTGATTATAGCTAACCTCTAATGTTTTATTGAAGTGTTGTGTCTACAGATTAGGTACAATTTTCACACACACATTTCTGGCGCCCACCGTGGGGCAACCCACCTTTGCATGTTGGTTTTGATTTTTTTGGGAGCTAAAACCCCAAAGTTTCAAAGATTTAATTTTATCTCCCAAAAGGCTTAGATTTTTGGTCTGAAATTTGTTTCACAAGTTGGTGACATATTGGGGAAGCTTCAATAAAAAATTCAGAATTTTATAATTTTTTTTGAATTTTTCATAAAAAATTAATTTTAGGTGCAAATCAAAATATTTTTTGGAAATTTTTACATTTTTGGAAATCTCTTCAAATTATACAGGGGGTCTATTATTTTTTTTTAAAATTTGGATGCAATTTAATAGCTCAAATAGTCAATTTACAAAAACTGGTCTATTTTGATAAAATAGGTCTCTAGGGCACAAATGAAGAGATTTTTCTAAAATTTTTACATTTTTGGAAAGCTCTTTGTTTTTTAGTAGGGGTCTCTATTTTGAATTTCTATTTTTGTGGCCAAAATCATATCAAAAAAATTAGATCTTGTTGACTAGGTCAAATGCAGTGCAAAAAAAATTAAAATTTTGTGATGGGTATGCACTTATTTTTCATATGATTCAATGCATGATATGAGTTGTCATTTGGATTAATTTCTGGTTATTATTTCTCGTAACAATTGATTTTTAGATCTAACCCTAGGGTTTTCATAAGTTGAATATACCTTGCATATCTTGTTTGCTTGTTGGCTTGTTGGAGAGTTCGTAGCTTGCTTGCATAGTAAAGCTCAACAAAAATTGCTAAAAATTAGGTAAAATCTACTAAGCGCATTGCAAGGATCCCAAGTATTCTCCTTCATCTAATAACATTTCAATTTGGGACTTAAAATAAATCTCTTATGTGTCAAGCTTGTGTGCATCTTTTCATGCTTTTGATCTATTTCTACACACTTGCATAATTTGATACTAGGTTGTGATCCCTTAAAGATTCATTAAGTAGTCTTAGAATACGTGTGATTGATCTTGATTGCTATCTTAGGTTATTGGACTCGCTAATCTGTCGGCCCCTCATTTTCGCCCCGTGGTTGCAATCTCAGCTCCATAAAGGGGAGGGGTCAACAGGACAGAAGCGTTAAGTGTTCCACTTGGCAACCCTTTTGTGCTTTTAGGAACTCACTTGTTTTCTAAGTTGGGGACTCATTTTCAGCTTGTGTGAGGTGTTAAGTGTTCCACCTTGTGGATTCATCTCATATTCTTTTTAAGTGTTAAGTGTTCCTCTTTCTGCTTTTTGGGTACTTTTGGTAGATTTGCTTTCGGGAATATATCTATGCTCACATAGTAATTAGGCCCTATGAACACTATTCATGATTCTTGAGAGATTAGATTCCTAAAGAAATGTTTCTTGATGATAGAATCCTTGTAGGTAGGGAGGATACTTAGTGCGTTTCACATTCAGCTTGGTTAGTGCATCTTCTCTTATTGATCGACACATTCTCTCTCCGGAGAGGTTGATAGATCACGTGGGGTTGATATCACGAGCTTTGGTGAATCAAAATTGGTTAGTGCATCTTCTCTTATTGATTGCTACATTCTCTCCCTGGAGAGGTTGATAGATCACGTGGAGTTGATATCACAGACCTTGGTGGAACAAAACTTTGTCTTAGTGTGTCGGATTAATCTGCTTGCTTTGTTTGGGTTAAAAGTGAAAAGGTGTCAAAAACCTTGGATCTGGAGCCAAGTCTCCTTATGGTACAAATCTATGAGTCATCTTTAGAGAGGGTTAACCATAGCTGACAATCCCTTCATAGGGAAAACTGCGTTGATGAAACCTTAAGCGATAATAGCCATTTTCACCATGGTAGTGACAGCCGCTATATAAATGTCCTTGTGGAAGAAATCTCCACGGGTATGGTTCATTGTTGGGTTGTCAGATCTCCCTAGCAGCTCTTGAAGATTAAGTTCTCAGACTGTGTCAAAACCCTGGTGCACCAGGATTGGAGTTCACCCCTTTGAATCATAAAAATTGTAGAGTCAAACCATTACTAAAAACCCTAGAGAGGCCAATTTTTCACTTTCAGGTATATGTGTGTTATTGCAAAACTTTTCAGAACATACACAATTAGTACTCTCAGGGATTAGCACAATTTGGTCACTTGATTGTTCATGCGCAAGGTTGCTTTTGCCCTTGTTCATTGTTTTCAGATGTGCTTGGAATCACTTGCTTGTTGTTCTGTGTGCTTGTTTATCTACTTGGCTATTAAAAATGATCAAATCTGGTATAACCTTCAAAATCTGGACAATACA
Organism: Chamaecyparis obtusa; assembly: GCA_027943335.1. Lineage (NCBI taxonomy): Eukaryota > Viridiplantae > Streptophyta > Pinopsida > Cupressales > Cupressaceae > Chamaecyparis > Chamaecyparis obtusa. Next base: position 55,993 of record BSBK01000231.1, read on the forward strand.
ATTTGCAAACAATCCAAAACTGAAGACCTTAAATTTTGCAAAAATTGACGTAAAATCTTTCTGGAGTCAAAAGTCATTTCAAGAAGTCAAAAGTCATACAAGTTTTGTCAAGTGTCATTTCAGTATTGCCCATTTGTCATACGATTGAGAACCCAGTGTCGTATGAGTTTTCAAACCAGCAAATTCAAGAAAGTCAAAACCCTATTAGCAACTGTCATACGAGTTTTGTCAACTATCATTTCATTGCTACTCAACTGTCATACGAGTTTAGCAACTGTCATTTCATAGACTACCCAGTGTCGTACGAGTCTGCAGAGTGTCGTTTGGAAAAATTTGAGAGAGTTGTCAGAAATTGTCAAATTGTAAGATATCCAATGTTTCCAGCCTAGTTCCAAAATCTGTCAAAAATATCATTGTGTCAAGAACAAATCAGTAGCTATTGAAAATCAGTACACATGTCTCAAAGAATCAGTACACATGAGGAAGAAATTCTGATCACCGCTATGATGAAATAGATACGTGCTATGCAAGTCCAGCTTGACAAACTTGAGAAAGAAAAGGAACCTAAAGAGTTCTCCATGGAATCTCTATACTCTTTTCCATTTGATAAAGACTTGTACATGTCACCATGCCCCCGTAAAAAATTTGGGCAATATGATACCTCTTCCACGGAGAGTGACACATCTAGCTTTGGAGACTATGATGACTATGACGATAGACAATGTAATGATACCTATGACACCTCTATTCCTAAGAGTCCTCCTCATCGTTCATTCCTGCTTACTACAAATGGGCCGTCACATTGGATAGATCGTGATGGTGATCCATATGATTCTGATTTTGAAAAAGACTTTGATGGCTTTTGTGGACAATACCTTGATTATGATCCATCTACTACTGCTGAGGACTATAAAATACATCGTGCTAGCTTGAAACGTCAATACTATAAGGATCTCTCCTCTAAGAACTCTCCAGCTAAAAATAAAGATTACACTCTCAAGCAAGATCATGTTAATGCTGAACCTTTGTCTGGTGATGGTTCCCTTCCATCCCCTACTTCCTCCAATACCCATACATTTCTTAAAGCTTTCGAGTCTTTCAAATCTTTCACAAAACCTTCATCCGACACAAGCCTTGATACTTTTCATGTGGTTCCCTATAGTTATCCTCCAGGGCTACCTCTTAAAGAAACTCAAGCTAACCTTCACTTGGCTGCAAAGACTTTCAATAATGATAAACTTAAAGAGCCTAAGCCTTCATATGCTATAATCCCTATTTCAGCTAGTCCTCCACCATCTCTTACAAAGTCATCCATACAATCCCAACATGTTTCCTTGTCCTTAGAAGTGGCTCCATGTCAAGAGGACTCTAAAAATGATGAAGAAAAGAACATAAAGAAAGATCAAGATCAAGAACCCTCCATGTCATCCACTCCTTTTCATGATGTCTCTTATCCGCCTTAGGGTTCTTTTGATCCTGTACCCCTTTTTCATGCATTCCGCCATGTCTTAAGTCTTCACCTAAGCAAGATCAAGCTACTACTTACATTGTTGAGCTTATTGACAATCAAAATAACCTTACTACACTTGTGCTTTCCAAAGATGATACTTCCATTAAGGTTGGTAAAAATGGTGTTCCTTCCAATGTTAAGCCTATTGAAAAACAAGAGAAAAATTATGCGCTTATGCTATCCGAAGATCCTTGTCAAGATCAAAGTCTTTTCTACCACTCCATGTTCACTTCCACTTTCTACTCTTCCTAAGTCTTTGCAAGCTTTGAACAATCCTATCAAAGAAGGTGCTCATATTTAAGATGTCCATAATTCTATTGAAAATTCTAATGCTCACTCTAAAGATGTTGATATCCTTGGTTGTCATATAGATGCTGATGAACTTATTGATTATCCTTTTGCATCTTCCACTTCCATCCTTGGACCTCTTCCACCACTACTAAGGGCTTCATGCCTTCCTTCCATCTTGGGTCCTTATGTCCCTTCACTTTCCCCTCCTAACTCTCCTGATTCGCCATCCATCTTGGGTCCTTACATACCTCCATCTCCCATCTTTCCTCAAGATCAACATAGATGCATACCCTTGAATTCTTTTCATCCACCCACCCATCTAAACCAGTCATATCCTCCCTCTTCCACAAATCCCAAGTCTTTTGGAAGTAACTTGAATGTTCAATACAAGAAAAAGAAGCAATGCAAGAATCCATCAAAAAAAGAAGATCACCATGTCTCCTCTAATCGACACAGAGGCATAAAGTCAAAAGAGATATCTAAGAAAAAAATGACAAGACAAGTATGGGTTCCAAAATCCATCATTGAAGATATTCTCTCTAGATCATCAAAAGGAAATAAAAAGCCTACAGCTATATGGATTCCAAAGTCTCTCTTGAAAGAGTCTGGTGTTGAGAAAAAAGTGAAATTGACATTCAAGCTTCCAAAGGCTTCCACTTCATCTCCCTCCAAAAATATTCTTCCATTTCATGTGCCTAAACCACAACCTCTGCTATCCATTCGCCATATTCCTTCACGTATTCCTTCATTCATGATTCCTCCATTCTCTCACCACCCTTCAAGGTATGTGTTGATGTTGAACTTTCCTTCCTTTCCATCTACCCTTTCACAATCCTTCCATGCATTATCCTTCTACCTCCTATCCTTTTTCGCCTATTCCTCGTATCTTCCAACCTCACTTGCTTTACATAAAACCTTATCCTCCATTTTTCTCTTTCATCTCCCTTTCCCTATCAGCATCTTTGAGCGTGTCATTTTGAATCCTTGGTATATCATGGTTTATCCTTTCAAGGAGCATTATCTAAAAAGCTTGCCTTCTTCCAAAAAAATAAAATTAAATAAAATTAAATTAAAAATGTGCCTTGGTGAAAACCTGGAAACAGGCGCCTTGGTAGCAAAAGTAAAGAGAAATAAATTCATCCTATGGTGAAAACCACTCCCTTGTGGCACCTTGGATAAGTACCATGATGAAAACTTGGCAATCAGGCATTATGCGTAGTTCTTCTACATATTTCATCCATTCCATCTTCTCTCTTTGATCTTGACAATGTTGATCTATACATGAACATTTGGCTATTTTGTGAGCTATCTTACGATGATCTTGCTTTCATTCCTTCCATGTTTAACTTTCATATCCATCTTCCTCCATTCATTTTCACCTATCCCTATCCTTTTCCCCTTTGGTCTTGATCTAATAAAAAAAGAAAGAAAGAGTAAAACACAGTGCTATGAAGCCTCTTAACATGTCTACTCTTTTGGACTACATCCTTTCTTTCTTTGGCATTACGCTATTGTGACTTATCCTATGATGGCCTTTCATTGCTTGTCCAAATGCGCTTTACATGACAATTTTTTCCTAGCTTGAGTATTCTTGAGGAGTTTGCCCTTGAGGATTTCTTCTCTTCATTAGCTTTCATTCTCTTGTCTTCCATCTCTTCCACCAGCTTGCCAATCCCTCTTGTTCTCCACCTTGCTAGACATTGGGACTGCATGATATAATCTTGCTTGGGTGTTTGCAATGGAAAAAGATGCTATCAAGTATACCAAGTATCAGAACTAGTATCAGAATAATTATCAGAATTATTATCAAAATTAGTATCAGAATCAGTGTCAGAACTAGTATTAGAACAATTATCATAATCAGTATCAGAATAATTATCAGTACCAGTATCAGAACAAGTATCAGACCCAGTATCAGAAAAAGTATTAGAATCAGTATTAGAATCAGTATCAAAACAAGTATCAGAATCAGTATTAGATCAAGTATCAGATTACCTACTGGGGCTACACCTTTCACTTTATTTTATGGGTCTGAAGCAGTTCTATCTATTGAGGTCAAAATCCCATCACTAAGAATTAGAATGCATGGTCTCGTAACTGATGATGACTATAGAGCGTCTAGGTTACAAAAACTTGAATTACTAGATGAGCGCAGACAAGCAGCGTATGATCATCTCAGAGTGTATCAGAAAGAATGTCTAGAGGCTACAACAAGAAAGTCAGACACAAAGAATTTCAGGTTGGTGATCTAGTCTTGAGAGAAAATCCAAAAAATCAATCACATCGAGAACGCAAGGGGAAGTTCAAACCCAATTGGCTGGGTCCCTTTGTTATCACTGCTACTTTTGGCTCTGGTGCCTATCAACTCTCAACGACTGAAGGAGAATAGCTCTGAGAACCAATCAACATTCTCCATCTGAAGAAATTCTATGCCTAAGGCATTCAGTGCTTGGTAAATATCCTGAAAAAATTATAAAAATTAGAAAAAGTCCTAAAAAATGAACATCTTGGTGAAAACCTAGCAATAGGTGCCTTGATGATTCACAAAAAAATTGAAAAATATCAAAAGTACAAAAAAATTGAAAAATATCAAAAGTACAAAAAAAATATTCAAAAATGAAAAATACAAAAAAAATGAAAAAAGAGAAAAAGTGCCTTGGTGAAAACCTGGAAACAGGCGCCTTGGTAGCAAAAATAGAATCTCTACCAAGATGGTGAAAACCTGACAAACGGGTGCCACTTGTTCAAAATTCTCCATCTATCAGCACAATCTTATTCTTTCCCAGCTTTTAGTCTTGCTTTAGTTTGTACATATCTCCCGGTTTGTTTTTGCATTTCCAATTTTTAATAAGTCAGTTTGTACACCAATTAGCTTGCGCATTTGTATCCTATCAATGTTCAAACTTGGGGGCAATCAATTTTATATCCTATGGCCTCCAATGTATCTTAGACGTATCCTATCCAATCAAAGTCCTTTGAAGCTTCAAGTTGAGTCAGTCAGTCAGTCTCGTCTCCAAAAAGGATTTTGCATCTACAACAACGCAATCAAACATCAAACATCAAACTAAAAATGATATGTGCTTTTACATGCTTTTATCTCCTTGTATGCTTACTGATTCGCATTGAGATTTTTGCATATTGTGTCCCTTCGAGCTCCTCAATGATGTCCTTTACAGGATTTAGAAAGTGATGACTGGGGGCATAATCTTTTCTTGATTTTCTGCTTGTATGTGAAATCTAATAACTTTGGAAATTTTGGATTGAAATGGCGTCCGACTATAAGAGCCTCTATCTCGAATTGGATGGCCATGCGTACCTCGACCATTGATACCCAGAAAATTTAAGGAAGTTTGATCTAACTATTGTCTTTTTGAGTAAGTTCTTTCTCCTACTGTGGAACACAATCTTGCCTAAGGATGTGAACGATAAAGGGTCACTATGGGTAATTCACATTGGATTTAGAATGATCTCTTGACTATTTGATGTGTTTGCAATGCAAGGCGTATTCAGGTCATCATGATGTTTATGTTTTGATGCTTGTACAAATTGCTATATCAAAATGGACATGATATTCAGGTCATCCTGGCGTTTGTGCCTTGGTGCTTATATCTGATCCAACATTCTGAAAACAAATCAATATTCATATGTCCATGGTTGTATAACTAGTGGGTGTTGTATTGATTCTTGCGCATACAAATCGATATTCATATGTCTATGGTTTCATGGCTAGTGGGCATTGTATTGATTTATCCGGTTACCTAAAAGTTCAATGATGATAACAAATTGACACATGATCAGTGAATAGGTCCTAGGTCTTAGGTTGCATTTCATTTTGCATGTCTCATTTCATTTTGCATGTCTCATTACATTTTGCATGTTTGCATGATCTCACAATGATTAAACGAACTTTAATGCTTAAATGATTCTTCAAATCGCATCTTCAAGTCTAACAAGAACTGAATCTCACACGAAGGTTCCTTCAATGAAATAGCAAGTAGAATCCTTTTTCGGGATCAAAATTCAAATCTGAGATCATTCATATTATTAATTGCTTGCATAATCAACTTACAATCATCATAGAAATCTAGTATTCAACTTAACTGATTATCTTACATCAAACTATCAAAATTTCAACTTGGTCAACCATGGTCAACTCATGGTCAAACCTAGTCAAACTTGGTCTTTTGGGACCTTCCAACGATGCAGAATGCATTCTTGAACGTGTATAACCACTTCTCAAATCAATTAACATGCTTCTAAACTATCAACGCTGACTTTTCTTGTCAGATTTCAATTTTCATCCCGAAGGGGGCATGGTATTGCACATCAATTCAAAGTCTGTAATCAAATTTGAAATCATATCTTTATAGTCTATCAATATCTTTCATCAGTAAACAAGATAACAATCACGTCTAGTTACTGATTCATCAAAAGACCTCATCACTCAGGGCAAATCTATCATCACTTGGGGCATATCAGATTCATCGATCCATATCAATCTAGTATTCTCTTAATCTTGTAATCCGTATCAGTTTTTGCAACCATCAGATCATAGTGTTCTTTCCTTGGTTCTTCGGCAACTGAAGGGTTTGGATGTGATACCTGCTAGTTCTGCTAAGACAATCGATTCTAGAACCGGTCACTCACTTGTTTGCAATCCTAAGGTTTGGAATCAGACGTTTTGACACTTTTTCGCAATCATAGGTTCATTTGCTGTTACAGTGAACATTATCTTTGTTCATTTAGGACCTATTATCTTCATATCAAATCAATATCAATCAGCTTTTGTCTCATATCAATTATCAATTTCAAACATCAGTTTCATATCTTTATCAAACACAGACTTTCTTTGAACCACTGCGCTTCACACAATAATTCAAAGAGGGGCAAAATCTAATACCCCAAAAATGGGCTATAAGTTCATTAATCTCCTACATCTTCAATTCGAACAAAATCGACATCAAAGTCCTAACCTAAGGCACATTTAAACATCATCGAATCATAATTGATTATCTTAAATTCTGCATCAGGGAATATTCCTAGCAATATTCCTAATCATCATAATTATCTTTAATTTTATAATTATTTGGCAATAAATCACATTTATCCTAAAGTTTGATTAATTGAATATTTTCATATTTAATTAATTAGATTTAATATTTGCCACTTAATTGTATAATTAAATTTAATTATATCTATTATTAATTGTATTATTTAATTTTGACAATAAATCTAATATCATATGAATAATTGATTAAATTTTTATTTAATTAATTAAAGCAAATTGTCATTATTTAATAATATAGTTTTTAATAAAAGTTTGATTAAATAATTGATTAACCCATAAATCAATTGTTTTTTTCTTAAAAGCAGTTAAGTTGAGCATAAATCACTTTATTATTAAATTAATTCATAAATAAAATATGCACAATCATAAAAGCAAACAACTATCAATTATCAATTAAAGCTAAACTCTATTTTGAGTTAAAGCTTAGCTTTTGCATGTTTTTGTGAGTTAATTATCCTTTATTTAAAAATAACTCAAAAATCAACCTGAGTTATTTGAGTGATTTATGGCTTTTTCCCATGCACCTCCAAAGCCCTGGATTTCTATAAAAACAAGACTCAGCTCATCTCTCAATCATTTCTCAAATTTGCATCCATAGGATCTCATATTTTTGCACAATCACGTTGGAGAATTGGAATTGAAGAATCAAAGCTCTTGCGAATCGACATCTTTGTGAGATCAATCTTATTTTTGCATTCATATTGCATATCATTGTTAGATTAGCATTGCATATCAATTTTCAATAGCATTCATAGCATATCAATTTCATCTAGCATAGATTTCATATCAGATTAATCATTCTTATGGCATAGAAAATATAAAAAAAAAATAGCTTAATTGCATTCAATCTCATATCTAGATCAATTGCATTCAAATCCTTCATTTAGGTGTCGTCTAGGTCATTGATCTCGATTACAATTTGAGAACATCAATCTCACACCTATTAGAAGGCAGTAAATCGCTTGGTTAGATTAGATTTCAATTTTGCACGATTTTGATTATAGCTAACCTCTAATGTTTTACTGAAGTGTTGTGTCTATAGATCAGGTACAATTGTCACACACACACACTACCTAATATAATTGGATATCCTCCTAAAGTAGCCTTTGGTGACAAGATCATGAAATCTGTTGGCTGTGACTAGGTTGCAAGGTCAACAACTATATCCTCAATCATTCCATCAAGTTTTACAATTGAACTGTCTATGAGCTACATGATAGTAGGAGTGGTTTAGAGGTTAAATATGCCAAGTTGTTGCATTATATCCCTGGTCATTACATTTATAGCTACTCCAAGATCTACCAATGCATTGTTAATGGTGGTCCCATTAATAATGACTTCAATAAAAGGGTTTCCTGGGTCAGAATATTTTGGGATGGTAAGCTTGCCTAACATGATGTCAATAAGCTTTCCTAACACATGCACCATCTGAGGATCTTTTTTCTTGTGACTAGGCTTCTTAAAGAAAGCTTCTTTTATGGATTTACTATAGGTGGGTACATCCTTAATTTTTTGGAATAAAGGTATTTGGACATTGACATTCTTCAATTGACAAGGATATTAAATTTGGTTTTTGAAGCAGGCTTAGGATTGGTTGGTTGCAGCCTTTGTGGGAAAGGTGGTCCAATAGGGTGGCTTTGATTAGCAATAGGTTGTGTCACTGGAAGTGGAATAGTATTTTCTATTTGTACCAGCTCCTCTTGAGACACTTCAGTTATGATTGGATGTTCAGGAGCAGGAAGAGTAGTCCCTGACTGTAGGTATATATCATCAAGGGTGATTGCATAGGTAGGATATTGCATGAGATACTGCATTTGATTAGTATTATACACATTTTTTTGAGGTGTGGGAGGCCTATTGTTCATGTTTGGCTATGGTTGTGTAGGCAATTGGGTTGGTTTTGGAGGCTGGGTATTAGCAGCTGGTGGTGGTAAGAGTGCTTGCTATTGTGGTGCTTGAAGAGGCAGATTTAGAAATCCTTGGGATTGAAGTGGCCATTTTTGGTTTCCTCACCACTGAGGATTCTATTGCTAATTACCTTGTGGTGGTTGCTAGGCCCTTTGGGGTTGTTGCCAACTCCCTTGAGGATTTTTCCATTACAGACTAGGGTAATTTTTCCATTGATGTTGATAGTTGTTCTAGGGAGGATTTTGATAATTCATAGAAGGTTGTCATTGATTGTTATAAAATGGATTACTAAATGTAAGTGGGTCCTGAGGCATACCTTGTCATTGTGCCCATGGACATCTTTGAGAAACAAAGAATAGTTTTTCATCTGTTGGTTCAATTGGCTTGTAGTCAGTTGGCATCTAGGTGGCCTCCATATTTGCAACTAGGTAGTGAAATGATTTCAGCACTCTTGGTTGATGAATTCCAGAGGTATGCCCTTGCTTTGGATTTTGATTTGCAGCTCCCCTGTGATATAGTCTTTGACACTGATCAAGAGGCCAATGTTCAAAGTGACTATGAAGACCCATGTATACAAGGTCCCCCCTCTGGTAGTGACTCTATAGAAAGAGAAGTAGAAGGACATGACAGTGTGTTTTCCTGTCATCAAGATTACAGTGATGAACAAATTTTTTGTTCATGCCCTTTTCCTATTTCTGCTAAATATGATACTGAGTGTGACAGTATTGAGGACTTAGTCTTCAATAGTTGGGACATAAATTCTTTTGGTGAAAATGATGATGCAATGTTCCTCTGTTATAGAAGCTTTAAAGAAGGCCTTCACTTGGTTTATGATCCAGTCAGTGAGGATGTTGTGGAGGAACCAAGTTGCTTAGTGGCTGAAGTAATGTATGAAGATAAATCAAAGGATTCAAGTCCTTTTCAGCCAAGTAATTCTGATATAATGCATGATGCTCAATATGTTTTATTTTCTGATGCATTACAAGGTGAGTTTTTTATTCTTTCCAGTCAGCAGGAAGAAGTAGATGATGTTCCCTACTTCTTGGAATTTGAATATGAATATGATGGTTGTGACTGGAAGAAAATGGGTGGTGATCAACATAGTTTCATTCTTCAGCCCATGAATATTCACATATGTTTGCAGCAAGGTGGTCATGAAATTTTTAGGTGGCTGGTTGCATATGTGGATGAAAACCAAATTTTTGATGCAGGAGGGTCACTGGTTTTCTTTTGAGGCCATGAGCCTGGTTGTACATACCTGTAAATTCTGTAAATATCTTTCCCTTTCTTGTTGTGTGCTTTTCCTTCCTATTCCTTACATTTTTTGTGGTTCCCTATTTTTGTCCAGTTGGTGGTCTGCTTCTCCCAGAGATCTGAATTATTGCCATGCCTGCAAGAGCCATGCATCCCCAACTAGAGCCACTGTTAGTCCATTTTCCTATCATTGCAAAATCTTATGAAAATGGCCTCCTCCCTACAAATGTTTCATGGTTTGTGCTCCTACCCAATGTTCTTCAATGTTTCACCTTACTCGAGTCCATTTTGCACTTGCTAAATCATAAAGTCCAAAAGTTGTCCAAGTTTAAGGTCTACTAGAAATATTTTCAAAAATCTGCCTCGGTGTTGAAAACCCACAGTGTTTCTATAAATCCATGTTGTTTTCAGCTTGTGTGTTGTTTTTGACCTTGTGCTTCCTGTTTTGTGCACTTGTCTTCTGGCGTCGAAAAATCTTTGTGTTTTTGGTCATTCTCTGTGTCGAATACTTTGTGTATTGTTTACCTTGGTCCTAACTACGCAGGTGCGATGGATGGTGGGGCCCGGTCCTTGCTCAGCTATGTCGCTGATTCTTCAAATTCTCTAGCGGTTACATTTTCTATTCAGTGACCTAGCGACTGTGTTGTCGTGCATTCTCTTGTTTTTGGTGGTTAGGTGCTTAACATTCAACGACTTGGTGGGCGGTCTATTTCTCTTCAATTGCGCAATCTCTTCATTCCTGGTGGTTAGCGGCTGACATCTCATGACTTGGTGAATGGTTAGTCACATGGTCGCTGAGTGCTTGGCAGTTAGTTGGTGGGCCCGGTACTTCTCAAAGAAGAGTAACAATGTAGATGAGATCTACGGTTGCTGCATGATCGTGAGGAATATTCCTCCCCTTTGCGATCATGCGACCACCGTCTGATCTTCCCAAAGGTAGGGCTTTTTCTTGGCGGTGGGTCCTGTGTCTGATGGCTTGGTAGTTTTAGTGAATGACGTGGTGACATGTGGCATCAAGTGGGCCCAGGTGGGGTTTGAGGTTTGGTGGAATGGATAAGGATCTGGCAGTGCCGACAAAGTTTAATGTGTTCACACATTCGCACAATAAAAAGGTGATACCCTAGTTCATTTGGTGATTCAGCGAACCATGGTTGCGTGGTCACTAAGTTTTTTGGCGATGGCATAAAGTATTTCACGAACTGGTGAAAGTTCTTCGGTCACCAGTTCACCAGATAAGGTGGGGCCAATGTTTGCGGTGATAAGGTGGTAATCTCATGGCTTGTCGCGTGTTTGCATAGCCCAGTTTTTGGCTATGCAATCATGCGACAACTATTATAACATCGCGGTTGCGGAGTTGTGTGGGTCCATGGTGCCATGTTGTTGGCGTGCCTATTTTTCATTCACCGAGGGATTTATGAGGTGGCTGAAGACTTTTCTGGGTGGTTTGTGATGGCATTGCACGGTTACGGAGACCGTGGTCGCATGATCGCAAAGGTTAGTTTGGTGCCTTGCGATCATGCGACCAAGCATAATTTGAAGCCCAGATTCTTGTGGCGGTGAAATTGATGACTGCACGATTGCACGACTAGGGGAAAATAGTTGAGGAACATAAAACCCGCAAAGTGCAAAGTAGCCGTTCATTTTCAAATTTGTATTGTCTGAGGGTTTCCAACGATAGAAAGGACTGAATTTCAATGCAGAAGTGATTGTAACTGGTAAAAAGTGATTTTTTTGCCACTCGAGTGTGGTCCAGGGTGCTTGATGATCATTTGCAGGGGTTTGTACCATGTAAGGAATGATTACAATCTTGGCTCGAGAAGTGTTTGTAGGTGGTTGATTAGACTGGTTTTTATGGCAATCTCCTGGTCTTATGGCCTAATCTTAATGTCAGTCTGAGATCTTTTCTCTTTGGGTTGCCTAGCTTTCATGCCCCTGCAATAAATTTTTGACCATTTCCAATTAGTTTAGCTATGGTAACCTATGCCTTAGCTGTCTGTAGCTTGTTGCAACCTATTATGGGTTTCCAAGGTAGCTAGTGGTATAAATAGTCAAATTTTTGACTATGTAAGGGTTCTAAATTTTGTCAGTTCCAGTGAAGGGTCTTTTTCCTGTAGATTTTTCTCCTTCTCTTTGCATATAGAGTGTTCCTCTTTCTCCTGTTGGCTCAGAGAATACAATACATATTGTAACAGATTTGTCTTATGTGTGAGGATTTAATATATTTTTACTGTTACCAAACTATCTCCATTTGAATTCTGGACTCATTAATCATACATCAAGGGTGTCTGGTTTTTCTGTTTGCACTGCCTATGTGCTTGTAAGTGGAGTTGTCTTCATAGGGATAATTGGTTTAGGGTTAGTGTTTATGTATGTATGAGCTGAGGTGTCAAAGATATTTCATGCTTGTCTTCTAGTGGATGCTGGTTAATGTATTGTCTATTTATAGGTCTCTTCTAAGGGGAGGGTTAAAATCCTTTGAGTGGATAATAACATACTTAAATACACAGGTGGGTGCTAAGTTGAGGTTTGGTCATGGTGTGTGATTGATGTCAGGCATCAACACATTGGGTATATTATTTTCTTGTTTCATAGCTGTCCCTTGCAATATTTTATTTGACTCTGTGGCCCATTGGATAAGGCACTGGTCTATGAGAGACTTAGGGTATCTCAGGGGTCCTTTCAACCCAACATTAAATCAATTACCTTTCCCTTTCATGTTGGTGGTAGTAGTAGGAGTTTCTCTCTAGTCTTTAGACTCATTCTGTGCAAATAGGGTTGTTTGTACATGAATTGACTTCCTCAGGGTACAGGTTACCTGAAGGGGTTTGAAGGCTATTTCACACTAATCTATCTGTAGGCCTTTGGTTTGTCATGAGATGTCTTGAATGTGCAGATAAGGTAATACCCACCTGAGTGAATGTGAAGCTCAAAGAAGGAGGATTTTTCTCTATCCTCATCAATTGGTTTATTTTCCTTGTCAAGCTTGAGTGCCTAACCTGTGTTTTAAGCCCAACCATTTGATTCAAGTTTGGTCCTGCAAGGAAGAGACCCAACAAAATGGTGACTTCACTGGGGAAGAAGTGAAAGATAGTAAGCTTCCTTGCTTGGCTGGATCATCCCAAGGTCCTGGTTGAAGTTACAGAGTCAAATAGAAAAAACACATTAGTGAAATCTTCTCACTGCGTGCCGAGTGGCGGCTCTAATTTTCTCTATTTGATCAGTGCATCTTTTGATAAATAGTGCATGTTACCTAGTGAGTTTTATGTTGGTTAGAAAAAGAAACAATGAATTATTTTTCCTCTCAAGGAGGTGGTGACTCTGCATGATAAAGAACTTGATGGAGCTGCATGGTGAGCTCTAGATCTGCCCTCCTTCCAGCCAAAAGTTTCTGCTGCAAAACTTCCAGGTATTCTTTTGTTGAAAATGTTTCCCTATCAAGTGTGTAGCACTACTGTAAAGGGATGAGTTGTAGTGGGTAGTTCCTCATGGAGGAATATAGGCCCTTTTGTTTTGATGGCATCGAAGGTGCCTCTAACGAGTTCTCTGCTGAGGATGGGAAGTACTTGCCAAGATTTATGGCTAGTGGATCTATTTCTGCAAGCCAGCATGTTGATGTTGTCATGGGTATTTTTGGAGATATGGATGTTGAACATGAAGATATTGCCATGAGGTTATTTGTGCACACATTTTCTGATGGTGCAAGGAAGTGGTTCTTGTCCTTGCCTTCATGTTCAATCTCTTCTTGGGATGTGTTGAGAGCTAAGTTTGTTGAGCATTTTGATAAAGTTTTTGCTCTCAAGAAGGAATTAGCGAGGTTGAAAATGGTGAATTGGCAGTTAGCAGAGGACATAAAATTGCTAAGACTAGTGGCTCCTGATGATGTTCATAAAGAGGCTAGTGTTTTTTATGTTGATTCTCACTATGCAGAGAGTGTTGATTATGAAGCTGATTCTGAGATCAGTGCATATGAGGATGTTGAAGATGAATCTAAGGATGGAAATATTTTATTTTTGTCTGCAAATTTTTCTTCTTGTCAACATGAGAGGGCAATCTTTTTGTCCCAGATTGATGATGTTTTGCGTGAAAGGGAAGATATTGAATATGATGCAGATGATGATTCCTGCATAGATTGTTTCACACAAGATGATCTAGGGCTAGATGTCTCCATTCTTGTCTTGGATAAGAATGATGTTTGCAATGACAGGGATGTAGCTGATGAAGAAGAAAATGAAGCTCAAAGTCCACTAAGTAGTGAAATGATTTCAGCACTCTTGGCTGATGAATTCTAGAGGTATGCCCCTGCTTTGGATTTTGATTTGTAGCTCCCTTGTGATATAGTCTTTGACACTGATAATGAGGCCAGTGTTCAAAGTGACCATGAAGATCGATGTATACAAGGTCCCCCCTCTGGTAGTGACTCTGCAGAAATAGAAGTAGAAGGACATGACAGTGTGTTTTCCTGTCATCAAGATTACAGTGATGAACAAATTTCTTGTTCATGCCCTTTTCCTGTTTCTGCTAAATATGATACTGAGTGTGACAGTATTGAGGACTTAGTCTTCAATAGTTGGGACATAAATTCTTTTGGTGAAAATGATGATGCAATGTTCCCCTGTTACAGAAGCTTTAAAGAAGGCCTTCACTTGGTTTATTATTCAGTCAGTGAGGATGCTGTGGAGGAACCAAGTTGCTTAGTGGCTGAAGTAATGTATGAAGATAAATCAGAGGATTCAAGTCCTTTTTAGCAAGGTAATTCTAATATAATGCATGATGCTTAGTATGTTTTATTTTCTGATGCATTACAAGGTGAGTTTTTTGTTCTTTCCAGTCAGCAGGAAGAAGTAGATGATGTTCCCTACTTCTTGGAATTTGAATATGAATATGATGGTTGTGACTGGAAGAAAATGGGTGGTGATCAACATAGTTTCATTCTTCAGCCCATGAATATTCACATATGTTTGCAGCAAGGTGGTCATGAAATTTTCAGGTGGCTGGTTGCATATGTGGATGAAAACCAGATTTTTGATGCAGGAGGGTCACTAGTTTTCTTTTGAGGCCATGAGCCTGGTTGTACATACCTGTAAATTCTGTAAATATCTTTCCCTTTCTTGTTGTGTGCTTTTCCTTCCTATTCCTTACATTTTTTGTGGTTCCCTATTTTTGTCCAGTTGGTGGTCTGCTTCTCCCAGAGATCTGAATTATTGCCATGCCTGCAAGAGCCATGCATCCCCAACTAGAGCCACTGTTAGTCCATTTTCCTATCATTGCAAAATCTTATGAAAATGGCCTCCTCCCTGCAAATGTTTCATGGTTTGTGCTCCTGCCCTATGTTCTTCAATGTTTCACCTTGCTCGAGTCCATTTTGCACTTGCTGAATCATAAAGTCCAAAAGTTGTCCAAGTTTAAGGTCTGCTAGAAATATTTTCAAAAATCTACCTCGTTGTTGAAAACGCACAGTGTTTCTATAAATCCATGTTGTTTTCGGCCTGTGTGTTGTTTTTGACCTTGTGCTTCCTATTTTGTGCACTTATCTTTTGGCGTCAAAAACTCTGTGTGTTTTTGGTCATTCTTTGTGTCGAATACTTTGTGTGTTTTTGACCTTGGTCCTAACTACGCAGGTGCGATGGATGGTGGGGCCCGATCCTTGCTCAGCTATGTCGCTAATTCTCCAAATTCTCTAGTGGTTACATCTTCTATTCAGTGACTTGGCGACTATGTTGTCGTGCATTCTCTTATTTTTGGCGGTTAGGTGCTTAACATTCAGCGATTTGGCGGGTGGTCTATTTCTCTTCAGTCGCGCAATCTCTTCATTCCTGGTGGTTAGTGGCTGACATCTCATGACTTGGCGAATGGTTAGTCGCGTGGTCACTGAGTGCTTGGTAGTTAGTTGGTGGGCTCGGTACTTCTCAAAGTAGAGTAACAATGCAGATGAGATCTACGATTGCCACATGATCGTGAGGAATATTCCTCCCCTTTGCGATCATGCGACCACCGTCCAATCTTCCCAAAGGTAGGCTTTTTCTCGGCGGTGGGTCCTGTGTCTGATGGCTCGGTGGTTTCAGTAAATGGCATGGTGACATGTGGCATTGGGCAGGCCCTGCTGGGGTCTGAGGTTTGGTGGAATGGATAAGGATTTGATGGTGCCGACAAAGTTTAATGTGTTCGCACATTCATGCAATAAAAAGGTGATGCCCTAGTTCATTTGGCGATTCAGCGAACCATGGTCGCGTGGTCACTAAGTTTTTTGGTGATGCCATAAAGTATTTCATAAACTGGTGAAAGTTCTTCAGTCACCAGTTCACCAGATAAGGTGGGGCCGGTGTTTATGGTGACAAGGTGGCAATCTCATGGCTTGTGTGTTCACATAGCCTAGTTTTTGGCTATGTGATCATGCGACAACTATTATAACATTGCGGTTGCAGATTTGTGTGGGTCCATAGTGCCATGTTGCTGGCGTGCCCATTTTTCATTCACCGAGGGATTTATGAGGTGGCTGAAGACTTTTCTGGGTGATTTGTGATGGCATTGCACGGTTAAGGAGACCGCGGTCGCATGATCGTAAAGGTTAGTTTGGTGCCTTGCGATCATGTGACCAAGCATAATTTGAAGCCCAGATTCCTGTGGTGGTGAAATTGATGACTGCGTGATTGCGCAACTAGGGGAAAACAATTAAGGAACATAAAACCCACGAAGTGCAAAGTAGCCGTTCGTTTTCAAATTTGAATTGTCTAAGGGTTTCCAGCGATAGAAAGGATTGAATTTGAATGCAGAAGTGATTGGAACTGGTAAAAAGTGATTTGTTTGCCGCTCTAGTGTGGTCCAGGGTGCTTGATGATCCTTTGCAAGGATTTGTACCATGTAAGGAATGATTACAATCTTGGCTCGAGAAGTGTTTGCAGGTGGTTGATTAGACTAGTTTTTATGACAATCTCCTAGTCTTATGGCCTGATCTTAATGTCGGTCTGAGATCTTTTCTCTTTGGGTTGCCTAACTTTCATGCCCTTGCAATAAATTTTTGACCATTTCCAATTAGTTTAGCTGTTGTAACCTATGCCTTAGTTGTCCGTAGCTTGTTGCAACTTGTTATGGGTTTGCAAGGCAACTAGTGGTATAAATAGTCAAATTTTTGACTATGTAAGGGTTCTGAATTTTGTTAGTTCCAGTGAAGGGTCCCTTTCTTATAGATTTTTCTCCTTCTCTTTGCATATAGAGTGTTCCTCTTTCTCCTATTGGCTCAGAGAATACAATACATATTGTAACAGATTTGTCTTATGTGTGAGGATTTAATATATTTTTACTGTTACCAAACTATCTCCATTTGAATTCTGGACTCATTAATCATACATCAAGGGTGTTTGGTTTTTCTATTTGCATTGCCCATGTGCTTGCAAGTGGAGTTGTCTTCACAGGGATAACTAGTTCAGAGTTAGTGTTTATGTATGTATGAGCTGAGGTGTCAAAGATATTTCATGCTTGTCTTCCAGTGGATGCTGGTTAATGTATTGTCTGTTTATAGGTCTCTTCTAAGGGGAGGGTTAAAATCTTTTGAGTGGATAATAACATACTTAAATACACAGGTGGGTGCTGAGTTGAGGTTTAGTCATGGTGTGTGATTGATGTTAGGCATCAACACATTGGGTATATTATTTTTTTGTTTCATAGCTGTCCCTTGCAATATTTTATTTGACTCTGTGGCCCATTGGATAAGGCATTGGTCTATGAGAGACTTAGGGTATCTCAGGGGTCCTTTCAACCCAACATTAAATCAATTACCTTTCCCTTTCATGTTGGTGGTAGTAGTAGGAGTTTCTCTCTAGTCTTTAGACTCATTCTGTGCAAATAGGGTTGTTTGTACATGAATTGGCTTCATCGGGGTACAGGTTACCTAAAGGGGTTTGAAGGCTATTCCACACTAATCTGTCTATAGGCCTTTGGTTTGTTATGAGGTGTCTTGAATGTGCAGATAAGGCAATACCTGCCTGAGTGAATGTGGAGCTCAAAGAAGGAAGATTTATCTATATCCTCATCAATTGGTTTGTTTTCCTTGTCAAGCTTGAGTGCCTAACCTATGTTTTAAGCCTAACCATTTGATTCAAGTTTGGTCCTACAAGGAAGAGACCCAACATATACCTCTGAGAAATAGTAGCTTCTGAGATTCCTTAATAAGCTTCAAGTGACTCATCCTATTTTTGAGTCATTTTAAAAAGGTCTTCTCCTCTCATATCAGTTCCCCAACAATATTCCTTATACTTGGTCAAGAATACTTCCTACATCCTTGCCCAATCATGGACAAAATCCCATCCTAGGCCCATAAACCAATGCAAAGCAGACTCCTCAAGAGTCGTAGGAAAGAGTTTGAGCTTGTGAGCATTAGTGGTGTAGTCATAACTTCTGCAAAGGATATCAAACTCAAAGAGAAAGGTATCTAGGTCTTCTGTTACTAAACCATAGAATTTTGGCAAGGCAGAAGAAGGTATGTTCTTAAGGTTATTATTGTCCCATTGGTCAGTAATAGGGAATGGAAAAGTAGGGGATTAGCCATCCTAGAAGTATTTATAGGTCGCGGAGGTGGTGGATGATGAGGAGGTTGGTATACGACCAGCTGTAATGAGTTTTCTTATTTGACTAGATTTTTAGGAAAATGGGCTCTCAGATGAGAGAAGACATCTGCATATGTGTTAATTTCAGGTTTCTCTTCAAAAGAATCAACATGTTCTTCTTCAGAGGATGAGGAGGATGATGTAGTTTCAGGGAGTTCAATGGTGGCATCAACAAATGAACTCACTTCCTTAAATGGATGATTGAGTTGGTTTTGCAAGTATTATCCTCTGGTGTCTCTTCTTCAGTTATGCATACAAGTAGTAGGGAGTGATTTGCAGAGTTCTCCTAAAATAATGTATTCTAAAAAAAATTGTAAATGGAACAAATTCTAAGAATAGATTATTAAAGACTTGGTTCAGCACCATCCCCAACAACGACGTCAAAAATGATCACTTCTTATAAAGGCTTAGAAATTAGGTATAATTTTGAACTCAGGGATTGGACATCCAACCGAATAGCTTATCCTCTTTATAGAAATTCATTTAGTAAGTCAGACTAGGGACATATAACTTGAAATAGGCCAGCAAAGTATATGCACCAAGTATCATTCAACCACACATTTATCATTGCTATAGGAAAGAAATGTTGAAGGAAAACTACACTATGATTACAGGAAATGAATGGTGAAGTAATGCTTAAGGTGAAGTTTGTGGAAAAGTAAGTGCTGGAATAGAAACTAAAAAAGTATAACTGTTAATAAGACATACAGACTCTTACAAACTATGCCATGGTACTTTTTTTGTTCTACGACTTTGGCTAAAGGAGGCGTTAGCCGATCTATAGCTTTGGCTACGGGAGCAGTTAAAAACTCGGCTCTTAATCAACGAAAATGCAGGAAATGATTTGAGCTACTATGAATCTATCTTACTGTGGATTTATCACCAAGTGGCCCCCCTTGGATGAGTATCCTAAATCTCAATTATACTCAACTGAATATCAACACTTCATTTTATTGTTTGAATATCAAAGTACAAAATTCTCATAACATAGTGAAACTATCTAAAAATGATTTCTATAAACTTGACAATGCCCTCTCTTGTTATGCTCATGCAGGAGCAGGGATTTATTTAAAGGGAAAAACCCCTAACTAATTTTTAATCATGCCATAGAAACAAGCAGATCTTTATTACAACATTAATGACTAGAAAGAGGTAAATCTTTAAAGACTAAACAGATTGAACCTGAAGCAGAGGAAGTAATTGTCATGACAGCAAATCCAACTCCCACTCCCGCCTAGATCATCTCAAAGAAATTAACACACCACCTTACTCATCGTTGAAACTACCACCTTATTCCTTCAACTAGCACTGCATTGAATGTTCTTCTGCTGAAAGCTACAGGGAGATCGGGTGGAACACTCCAAGGATGAATGCACTAGACCTGGTCAAAACAACATTCGCTATTCCAATGCACTATACCTTTAAAGGTTAGGATAATATATTTATGACAATAATTACTAGAACACACATAATTAATCATATTCAAACATTTACTCTACTTATTTGAAACACAACAATATCTTTTAGAACAAGAAATATAGCATTTTATCCAAGCTTAGTATATTAAGTATGTTTAAACCATGTTAAATGTATGTTGGCAACATGCCATATAGTAGCATAAAAACATAAGAGTCTTATGGTAAATGTATCAAAATGCAGGAAAAAGATATAGAAAATATTATCCTAAGGCATTCTAAAGTATGGCATTAATATGCTTCATCAAAGAGTGCATTCCAAAGCCTGCAGTCATGTCCACTATCATATCAATGTTTGGTAGTGTGAAATCATCCTTAGGGCATGCTTTGTTTACATCTCTGAAGTCTATGCATACTCTTATAGATTTGTCTGATTTTGAAACCAGAACTATGTTGGAGATCTACTCAGCATAATCTATAACTCAGATAAATCTGGCTTTTAGCAACTTCTCTAATTCAACTTTGACAAGGAGTGCCACATGAGGATGCATTTTTCACAACTTTTGCTTGATTTGTTTGACTCCTAGAGTGATAGAGAGATGATGCATTATGAGATCATGATCTATCCCAGGCATATCTAAATATTTCCATGCAAAGTTGATCTTCTTCTCTGTTAGGAACTTTGTAAATGCTTGTTTTTCTTCATTTGACAGAGATTGTGCTACATGAATCAACTGAGGTTCCTCTGTGGTGCCCAAATTGATAGAATGAGTTGGCTCTATCAATATTGGGGATCTATCCTATAAATGACTCAGAAGGACATCAAATATATCTTCCTTAGGCACCTCAGAGAGGTTTTCACCTTTGCATACGTCTTTTATTTTTACTATTTTAGGTTATGAGACTACCACATAGTGGTTTTCATCCTCAGAACTCTTTTTATTTTTATTTTTGTTCTTTTGATTGAGATATTTGATATTCAACTCTATCATGTTGACACTAGGTTCATTGATGGAAGTCATCATGGGTTCTACTACATTCAGGTAGCAGGTGAGAGCATAGTCTGATTGGAAGGTATGGATGTCTTGGCTTGGATTAGTAGATGTTTGGTTGATAAGCTTAGGTGTTGGATGGTAAGTGTGGGAAAGGATTGAGTAAACATGTTTATGCATACAATGTTGTCATAACTGGCTCTGATTCAACTCTCAAATTCATGGATGATATTACTACTCAAAATGTTCAGTTTGTTAAGTGTCTCAATGTCATCGTTTGATCCCGCGTTAGTGATAAGTGAATAAAACTCACGAGGTTTGTCATTTCGTGCTAGAATCATTTTGGGAGTAGGTGTGTATCGGTGAATGACATCTATGTATTTTTTTGTTATAAGCTCATCTTCTTCTAGAACAATTCCCCATTCACAGTCAGTTGATTCTTCATCTGGATCTCTGGGAAAATTAAGAATATGTGTGAAGTTAGGACGGATTCCCCAAGAAGGGTTTCCTTTAGAGTCTGAGTGGAACTCATATTCATGGGAATCTATCTCAGAATCATTGTTGTGCCCCAAATGTTTAGCTATTATGATTGGTCCACCCTCTTCTTCTTGTTTGTTTTCAGGATCAGTCAGTTCTTGTGAACCATTGCTATTGTCTCTTGTTTAGTAGTAGGTTCTTGTGTGTCTACTAAGTTTATTCATTTAGGTTCCTTTTCATTTTCAAGAAGGTCTAATATATGCTGAGGTATGCATTCAAAAAGAAAAATATCAGTCATATCTGAATCATCACTATCTGAGTTTTTAGGTTCTTCATTTTGCTAAATATCTAGTTCTATTTGTTCTAGGACATGTGTAGAACTTCCACCGAGATGAAAAGACTTCTTGTGATACCCTAGTCCCATAGTATCCTTGGTTGTTCTCCCATAGTGTTTAATGGGTTTTATGATGCCTTTGCCTCTTGTTCTTAGAGATCATTTCCCTCTATATCCCATTTTAGATATTAGCTTGTGACCTAGTCCATATGACTTCATAGGAATCTTTGGTGTTTTAGAGTCACACTTTTGGACTGTCTGTGATTGAGAATCATCTTTGTACAACCATGCTAGTATAGCCTCTTCTTCATCTAATTCTTGTTTTGATACTTTCTTTGTGACAATACTCCCATCAAATATGACCTTGGACTCTTTAGATGTCACTTCCACCTTTTTTGAAGGTTGTCCGTAGGATTTAGGTGAAAGTGGGAGAGATGTGAGGGATAGAACTAGTTCCATTGTGTATTCTCCCATGCCGGTGTCTCTGATCTTGACTCCTTTTGATAGCTCTTCCATTTTAGATGTAGAAGCTATGTCTATTTGTTTAGTAGGAGACTCTCTATTGTGTGGAACAAGTTTGTCTGCACTTTCCTTTAAAGCATTGCAAGATGATGATGTGTCTACTGGTATAGTGACCTCTACTCCATCATAGGGAAATTTTAGACATTGATGATAAGTTGATGGAATAGCTTTCATCTCATGTATCCATGGTCTTCCTAGAATAATGTTATAGGCCAAGGGAAGATCCAATACTTGATAGGTAATATCTCTAATGATAGGTCCCATTCTAATAGGTAACACAATGACTCCTTTGGAATTTCCTTCTTGTTTGTCATATGCTTTTATGGTTATCTTCTTTTTGGGATCAATAGAATCTTCTAAAAATCCTAGTTGTGTAACCAATTTGTAAGAGCAGATATTTAGACCATCACCTCCATCTATCAACACACGTTTGACACGATGGTTTTGGATTAAGACTTCAATATGCAAGGGCTGGTTATGTGGGTGACTCGGTGAGTTGTCATCTTCTTCTAAAAAGGATATGTACTGAGGGGATGTCAAGTGACCCACCATTGTTTGGAATCTATCAAGATCAAGATCTTCAGGAACATTAGAGTCAATCAGAGCTTTATCTAGGATTGCATGATGAGTAGGAGAGATGCAAAGCTACTCAAATATAGAGATTTTAGCATTGGTATATTGTAGTTGTTGAATGATGCTATATGATATCTCTTTGGTCTCTTTAGAATTGGAAGATTTGGAAGTAGTCCTTTGTTTGGATGCTGATGCAAGATTGAATGGGACCTTTGGGGCTTTTGATGAACTCAAGTTTTGTCCTTGGAGATTTTCCTATGCTTGAGATTGAGTAACAGCATTAGTTGTTTGGTTATCTTTGTCCTTTCTGACAATAGTGATGACATTGCAATGTTCAGATAGGCATGGTTCTACCATGTTTATGACATCATTGTTACTAGAGTAAGTGTAATTGACTTTGGCACCCATATTAGGTTTAGAAGATGAATCTCCTTGATTATGCTTTGGAAAAGGTTCTGTGAATGTCGTATGATCATTATTGGATTTATGGTTATCAATTAAAATTTCTCCTCCATTAATTTTGTCTTGAATGAGATGTTTTAGATGCATGCAATTGTTGCTTTTATGACCCTTGTTTCGATGGAAATCATAGAAATTAGTCTCTTTCCACCACTTAGGTTTGACTTCGGGGTCATATGGTTTGATTTCAGGCAACGTGATGATATTATTTGCCAATAGAGTTTTCATGGTAGATTCCAAGGACTCACCTAGAGGAGTGAACTTGTGCTTTGGTTTTGTAACCCAAGGTTTGTAGTCAGTTGACTTTTTAGTTGGTTCAGTTGCTTTCATTTTAGAAGCTTTTATGGCTTGGGTGCCAATGGTGAGATTGAATGCTGGTGCTTTAGATGGAGCACTAATATGATCAACAACACCATCTGTAACAATGTTTTTGTTCTTGTTCCAGATTTTTCCTTTGTCTTTCTTGGAACTAGATCCTGATTCGTACTTGTTTTCTTTATGAAGTGACACATCTCCCTTACGAATAAGCACATTTTCAATTTTGATATCATTTTCTACCATTTTATCAAAGGATGAATGATTTTGCATTTGCAAATGATAATTGAGTTCCAAAATTAGATTGTTGATAAAGATTTCTAGTTTCTCGTTCTCTAGAATTGGTCGAGCATAGAGTGAAAATGTCTTCCTCCAGTGTTTGAGGAAGGTCAGGAAGGGTTCTCCTGAGTTTTGTTTTAGATTACAAATATCGATCATGGTGACCAGATGTTGGATATTTTAGGAGTATTGTTGGTAAAATAGTTTGATTATCTCCTCAAAGGTTTTGATAGTTGGAGACATTTAAGAGAACCATTTGATGGTTTCCCCTCCCAAAGATTGAGGAATAGATGCATTAAGTATGTAGGTTCATGCATAAAATCCTTGGATAGAGTACATAACTCTCTGACATGATCTTGAGGATTAAAATTTCCATCATATTTGTCATATTTGGGGAGCTCCACTCTTTTTGGGAAGGGTGGTATGTAAAAATTACGATCGAATGGAAATGGACATAAGGCTTCCATAGAGAATTCTTTAGGTTCTTTCTCCTTTTTCAACTTGTTAAGTTTGATTTGCATGGCATGCATCTGTTTCATCATAACTATTATGGGAATTTCTTCCTCTTGTGTGATGATGTCTTCAACATTGAAGTTGGGAGGAAGCTTGGCTCTTTGTCTTGCCAATTCGAGGAAGCGTGTCTCTTTGTATTCTTGTAAGAAGTGTCTCATCAGTTTTCTAAAGAGATCATCCTCATGAAATCATTTGATTTCAGTTGGTGTGGGTTATGGATCTCCACCATGATTGGACTAGTGACCTTGGGAGCCTTGGTTTTCTCCTCTTTGAGACATATTGGCATTTTGATTTTCTTCCGGGATCGAATGAGGAGGCTTAGAGAAACCTTGTCTTAGATGTAGATTGCCTAGGGTGTCTTCTTCATAATGAGTGGTATCGTATGGGTGATGGATGATCTGAACAATCAAAGAAGATGATGATGACATTTTAGCTTCTTCTCTTGGTTTTTGGTGTGAGGAAGCTCTAGTTTCCACCATCAACCTTCGGTGAATTGGAAGAGCAAGATAAGACAACTGATAGATGATCTAATTTAGGTAAAATCAAATGACGCAACCTTGTCAAGATTTGTTAAAAAGATTGATTGGATGTAAGTGTAGGATACTATGCCCTAGGTATATAGGTAGATGCCCAAGAGATGTTGAACATGAGCTCACAACACTTACCTATTTTGAGGATAAATTTCAAGATTATTTTGACAAGGTTTTGATACAAGATGAGATGGGATTTAGATCAAGAATTGGAAGATAAAATCAAGCTAAAAAGACCACTTTGGGAAAATGAGTTGGATTCTTTGTTGACTCTACTTTGTTCCCGATACATGGAATTTTCTGACAGAACCTGAATGATGACTGCAAATGGCTGATTTTATGACAAAATAGGGAGCTTTTGACAATTTTTGGTCAAAACTCATATGACTTTATCCAGGCTTGTACTACATAAAATTAGGGCTGGCACGACAATTGCAAAGACTCGTACGAAAAATAACTCCAGGATATTTATTTGCTTTGGTTTTCTGACAAGACTCATACGACACAATGTTGGTTCCCGTACAAGTTTATGGGGGATCTGATATGACAATTGTAATTCATAGCAAAACTCATATGAAAATTGAATTTCTAGGATGACAACTTATACCAGAAAAGGATTTTTGTTCAAATTTTGCAAGTTTTTAGCTGTTTGGTGTTTTCGGTATCAAATTGTTTGCAAATTTCTCTATCTAGTTTTTTTGAGAATCTATGTAATGGATTGTCTCAGATTGTTTAACATAGTAGTAGGCTCACAATCATAGAAAATAGAGGGAACTGACTCAATGAATCAATCACACCTATCTTACCCTATCTAGGAGAAGAGATTTATTACTTGCTTGTTGACTTAGGAACACACTCATAGACTCCTCAGAATATGCAGGTCCAACAACATGCAATGGATGTTGAAGCCCATATTATCTGAGTTCAAGTGTTGAAGATGGCTCAATATGATGAGTTTCTTGGGGTGATTACTATTCACCTCGTACAAGCACTACAAATCCTTTGGGGATGGATCAGTGGAAAAACTAGCTTAGGATTTTAATCAAGGCATCCATTCACAACTATTTCCCATAGTCCCATAATCAAGATTAAGGCTGTTAACCCTATGAGCACTCTGACAATTGAAGTCTCGCAAGAAATTTTTTAGGCGGCTCCACTCTAAACAAAATCAAAGTGTGTTCATGGCATAAGGCCAAGGAACAAACACAACTATGTCTTCCAAGGCTTTAACCTCAAGGAAGCGTAAAATTTTATAGTGGGGTGGAAGAGTCAACGTAAGACTTTTCCCCACTTGGGTCATTCCTAGGAGCTTTTTACCTCTCTAGCAGGCATCTAAAGGTTTAAAGAAAATGTGAGGTTGGGGACCACATGATTTGGGTTTTTGATTCTCTAAAAGAGAAGAGCATAATCCCCTAACCTTGTCCTTTTCCCTATCCAAGACATGCCAAGTAGATTAATCCAGAGACAGTATGCAAACTGGCACCAAGGAAGACACCTTCTGGGTTTGTGATTCTCCTAAGAAGGAGAAGAGCATAATCCCCTTAGTATTTTCCCCAACGGAAATAGATGCACGTACCTATTTAGCTAAGTGCCTATGAAATGAAATTTAAGAAAACACAATATTTGCTTGAATAATATTAGGCAACCTACAAAACCACTTGTTAGAAATTTTGTTAATTGAGCATCTTTGACCAACATTTTTCTGAAAAATGGGGTTATTTGCAAAAGATGGGCTTAGAAGTCAAGATAAGAAGAGGCTAAAGAATATTTTTATGCCCAGTCTTCATCTCTCATCCTACACAAATGTGTTAGGCTATCAAAATGATTAGAAACTAGCAAGCATCAAATGTTAGGGTTAGCTATCAGTCGAAATCTGAAACCCAAATCTCCAAAAATTGCTAAAAATTTTGATATGACAATGCAACACTGGAATCAAAACTTGTATGAGAATATACTACTTCCCATACAACAATTCTAAAATGACATGAAAATGTGTACCCACATGCACGAAAATCTAGCTTTCATATGACATTACGTAACAACACATACGACAATGTAGAATGTTGTCTCTCGTATGATAGACAGAATGTTCTGATATGACCTCTTCTAATTGTCGTACGAGATTGTATGAAAGAAAAATTAAAAATCATAGCTTTAATTGAAATTTTCAGAAAATGATAAAAATTGTAATGGAAACCCGCGGTCAGGCCCCACGATGGGCGCTAGAAATGTGTATGTGAAAATTGTACCTAGCTAGGAACACAACACTTCAGTAAAACATTAGACGTTAGCAAATCAAAAAATCTGTAAATAAGACAATATGGCTAACCAAGCAATTTACTGCCTTCTAGTAGATGCGAGTTTAATATTCTCAGAATTGAACCAAGACTAGTGACAATGCAACACCTAAATGAAGGATTTAATGATGAAAGATGGATGAAAATTGAATGCAAATTAATCCATATTTTTTATTTTTCTATGCAATATGGACGACAACTGTATGAAATTTGATCTAAAACTAAATTGAAATGAATGCAATCTAATCTAAAAATGATATGAATTGCTATGAAAATGAAATCAAATGACAACAAGAATCTCAAGAAATTAGCACAATCTCACAAAATTGCTAGATCACACAAGCCAAATTCTCCAAATTCAAAAGAGGGTTATCATTTGTGAAGGATTGAGCCTCGTTTATATAAAAATCCAGGTTTTGTGAGAATTCATGGAAAGCCAAAAATCTTTCCCTGATCAACTCAAATTGATTGTTGAGTTATTAGAAAATAAAAACTAGTTAACTCATAAAATCATACAAAATCAGCTTTTTAACTCAAATCAGAAGTTCAGATCACTTTTTAACTCACAATCACATGTTGAGTCCAAAAAGTTAACAAATTGAATTGTTTGTTGATTTAGAGTTTAACTGCTTTTCTGAATGTGCATGGATAATTATGAATTTATTTAATAATTCAAGTGCTTTATCCTCAACTTAACTGATTTTTGAACAAAAATAACTTATTTATGGGTTAATCAATTATTTAATCAAACTTTATCCCAAAACTATATCATTAATTTTGACAATTTGACTTAATCAACTCATAGATATTAAATTGATTATTTTCATAATTTTGATTTATTGTCAAATAGAAATAATATTAATTAGGAATAAATGTAATTAAATCTAATCAAATAATTAAGTGGCAGAATTAAATTTAATTAACCAAATATTCAACATATTTAATTAATTAACTTTAAGATAAATAAAGTAATATCATTTATCGCCAAATAATATTTAATTAAAGATAATTAGGATAAATTTGGGAATATTTAAGAATATTCCTCGATGCGGAATCAAGATTGGATCAATTAGGGTTTTGATGATTTGATGTGCCGATGTGCCTTAGGTTAAGACTTTTATGTTGATTTCGATCGATTTGTCGATGTAGAAAGTTAATGGTCCTGAAGTCCATTTTTGGGGTATTACAATGCCAACCATAGACATGCAAATATGGGGTCAGTAAAACCATAAGCATCAATGATATACTAACATATACATCATCATCATGAAATAACCACACACACACACACACACATATATACATATATGTGTGTGTGTGTATACACACATATATATTTGTTTGTGTATATATACACACACACACACATAGATATTGATATATATATATGTATATATATGTATATATATATGTATATATATGTATATATATATATATATATGTATATATATGTATATCTATATATGTATATATATATATATATATATATATATATATATTTATTTATTTATTTATTTGTGTGTGTGTGTGTATATACACACACACACACACATATATATACATATGTCTGTGTGTATACCAGAATAATGAGAATCACCGTGATTCAGGCGATTCCAGCAATTTCGCGATCTGAGGAGCCCTGGCTGATTTTTTTTGAGCCAGAATCAGAATCGGCTGATTCAGAGGCCAAAAATCACCTAAATCGCAATTCATAGGTGATTTCTCAAAAAATTGGTGATTTTTCAGCTCGTGAATCGGCCGCAGCAGGAAAAAGTTTGAGTTAAAAAATTAAAAAAAAACATAATACTTTTACATTGTTTGTTAGGTCATTTTGCTTGGTTATAACCCTAAAAGGGCTTCTATTTCATTTGTATGAGTTAAAGTGAGGGAAAGTGAGAGAGAGGAAGAGAAAAGAGAAAACATAGGTTTAGGAACAACAAGAAAGAAGAGCATCAAGGAGAGCATAAATCTATTTGGGGAGGCTTGAAGTTAGCATTGGGAGCATCAAGGAGCCAATAGAAACACTCCTCAACTCATTTGCAAGAGGTAAGTGTTGCTTTTTTTTCCATGTTAGTGTATTCTTCATTTTTTTGCAAAATTTGTTTAGTTTTAGCTTTAAAATTTAGAACTTGAATGTTTTTTTGAATAAATTGCAAAGTGTGATCTTACAAACCCTACAATGTGTTTACAACCAATTTGCAAACATAACTTTACAATTTTCACAAAAAAAATGTAGGGTTTAGGGTTTTTTATTAGTTTAAGACTGTTTAACAACCATTTAAGACATGTTTTTAATTTTTAATTTAATTTTCTTATTGTAGCAGCCTTAAGTTTTAACTTTCATTTTCCAAATTTCCACAATGGGAAAAGATCCTTCTTGGAAGTATACCGAAGAATTTCCAGGAAGGACAAAACACCAAACAAAATGTATTTTTTGCAAAGAAATAAATTCTGGTGGCATTTATAGATTCAAGTTCCATATTGCTAGTATACTTGGACATGATATCATAGTTTGCACTAAACAAACTCCTGAGGCACAACATGAGGTATATATGCAAATAGAGAACTTTGAAATAGAAAAGTTAGAGAAGAAAAAGAAACTTGAACAATTGCAAGCTATTGGTTCCCCATCCACATCCGCATTCGCATCTTTAGGTTGTGTTGGAGAGGGTTCTTCTAGGCCACCATTTCATCCTAGTGCTAGTTCTAGGGCTACTACCATTGCCACCACTGCTATTCCTTCTACTTCTACTACTCAGTCTGCTAGTATTACCATTGGACCTAGAGTGCAGAAGTCATGACTGGACAGTTATTTTGTATAGCGCACTACTCCTGGCTCACAACCCTCGCTTGAGAGCATGACTTAGAACAAGGACATTCATGATGCTGCAAGAAAACAAATTTGCAAATTTTGGTACTTATGCAATATTTCATTTATTGCAGCCAAGTAATTAAAATTTAATTTACTTTATTTGGTTTTCCTTAATTAAGATTTTTAAGATTCTAAATTCTATTCATAATCTATTTGTGACAAGTCTCCTTATTGGCAGGGCATGATAGATGTCATAACTATTTGTGGTGTGGGGTTCAAAGCCCCTACTGAGGCTGAGTTGAGTGGATATCTTTTAGATGAAATGGTTGAGGACATGAAGGTTGAGCTAGAGGAACACCGACTAGAATGGGTCAAAAGGGGATGCACCATCATGACTGATGGGTGGACTAATATGAGGAATAGAACACTCCTCAATTTTCTTGTGTCTTGTGGAGGTGATTAAATAATTTAAATTTTGATTTATTGAATAATTGAATGCTAATTTAATAATGATTCATGATAATTAATTATTTTGTTCTATTTATGTTGTGTAGGAACCACCACGTTCATCAAATCTGTTGATGCTTTCGATCATGTAAAAAATGCCACATACTTATGTGAGCTTATTGAGGAGGTTATAATAGAGGTGGGGGAAACAAATGTGGTACAGGTGGTCACAGAAAATGTAGAAAATTATGTTGTTGCAGGTAAAGTTTTAGTTTTAAACTTTTAAGTTTTTTAACTTCTCTGATTTAACTTAATTTTTGAATTCTAATTAATTTAAAATTTTTGTAGGTAAACTCTTGATGGAGAGGCACCCCAAAATATTTTGGTCTCCTTGTGCGGCCCATTGCCTTGACCTCATGTTGGAGGACATTGGTAAGCTTGAGTGGGTCAAGTCATGCGTTGATAAGGCCAAAAATGTGTGCAAGTTCATCTACAACCATGCACTCGTCCTTAGCACAATGAGGAAATACACAAAGCAAAGGGAGTTAGTTCATCCAAGCATCACAAGGTTTGCATCAAATTTCATCACATTATAGTCCATCTTGAAAGTAAGGGGAGAATTGAGGTCCATGTTTGTTGGGCCTGAGTGGACAGCCTCTTCCTTTGTCACCACCATTGTAGGGATAGATATTGCAAACACAATGTTTGATGAGAATAGTTTTTGGCTACCTGCGGCTAAAATATGCAAGGTAAAATTTTCACAATTATATAATTTTGTTTTATTTTTAGTTTAATATATTATTATAATTTAATACTTGATTCAATTGTTTGTTTTACAATGTAAGTTACAACTTACATTATGATTATATGCAAGTTTGTGAGCCCCTTGTATCTCTCCTATGAATTGTTGATGGCGAGAAGCCCTCTATGGGCTACATCTATGAGGGTATGGATAGGGCCAAGGAAGCCATTAGAAGCCAGTATGTAGGAGTACGGGATAAGTATGAGCCCATTTGGGAGATTATTGATAGGAGATGGAAGAATCAGCTCCATAGGCCCATTCATGCATCAACTTATTACCTAAATCCTACATTTCATTTCCGTCCTGACTTCAAGGCGGATGATGAGGTTCACAGTGGCCTATTTACAGTGTTGTAGAAGATGAGTGGAAATGTCCCAGCTACAACCAGAACCATAGAGCTAGACAAATATAATTATAAGGAAGGATTCATCTTCTCTAGTCCAATGGCCATAGAAGGTCGATCATCAATGCAGCCAAGTAACCATAAAAATAATATAACCTTAAGTTATATATCTTTTAAGTTTTTGATGATTTAACGGTAACCTTTATGAGACTAATTTTTTTTTCTTTCATTTATTTTAGATAGATGGTGGGAGACGTTTGGGTCCTCTATCCCAATTCTTCAGAGAATTTCCATTCAGATTCTGAGTCAGCCAAGTAGTGCCTTTGGATGTGAGTGTAATTGGTCCATGTTCGAGCATATCCACTCAAAGAGGTGAATAGGTTGTCTGTGTAGAGGTTGAATGATCTTGTCTTTGTTCATTACAACCTCCGGCTTAGGACCAAAAAATTTTTGGACCCTGACAGCTCTCTGATCACTCTAGATGAGGTTGATCTAAAGTCAGAGTGGCTGACTGAGGCTACTGATCCTGTCTTCATGGAGGAAGACCATGACTGGGTTGACTAGGTAGATAGAGAGGTTGAGGTAGTGACCATAGTAGAGGAGGAGCTTAGATCATGTTCAGGCACTGGCAGACACACACGCACACGTAGAGACTCTATAGTTTCAGCCCCTGTTGTTGTTGTTTAGGAGTCTATGTTACCTGTGGGGGCTATGGCTACTCAGAGCTCTAGGACCTACCTTAGACACCTTGCTAGGAGGCATAATATAGATTACTCTGAGGCTGAGGCTGAGGCTGCGGCCGAGCTAGAGGATGATGATTCAAACTGAGGCACTTGGCAAATAGACTTGTTTTTTTAATTTTGTTTACAAAGATATGTTTCATAACTTCATAAGTATAACTTTCATGGATCTTCATCTTGACATACATATATGATTTGATGTCATTGGTTTTATCATTTATGCTTTATCATAGAGTTACATTTCCATTAGCTATGTCATTGAAATCCTATGTTTTCTATTTACTTCAGCTACAATTTATGTTTTACGCATGTGATGGATGAACCTTATTTATGTATGCTAGGCTTTAGCTTCCATTTGATGATGTAAAAGTGTGCTTATTAAGTCATATTAAAAAATGGTGCATGAAATAAGTTTTAAATCATTAAAATCTCTAAATTTTAAGGGTTTTTTCACTTTGCTGATTCGTAGCCGATTCACTGGTGATTCACCGCTAATTCACAATTCAATTCGGCCTTTCTGATTCTAAGACGATTTTGATTCTCATTACTTTGGTGTATACATGTGTGTGTGTGTGTGTGTGTGTGTATAATCATCATTTGCATTTAATCAACATGAAAATAAATAAAATTATCTAATTGTAAATACATGATATCTCAAAATTATCTAATATAATGACAAACATTCATATCCTCAAGTATCTCTGAAATAATCAACGCACACATGAAAGTGGCCTACAAGAGTTTGGAAATAAAAATTGAAAAAAAAACTATGAGAGGGGTATTACACATCTCCCTATTGTAACCTTTTCCTTTAATATTTATGTAATCAGGTAATGAGGATCAATAGAAACTTACAATAACATATGAAATCTCAACCACAAAGAGATTGTTAATGCAATTAGTACTCCCAATAATAAAGAAAGGATGCAAGATAAACAATAATCATAATCATTAAAACATAATTAAATCAATTCAACACAAATGAATATGCAAACCATATGAAATTCTTCCTTGTTCTCCTTCTCATGGAATTTTGGCTCTCAGAATTGAGCTCAAGATCATGTCAACCTAAGAATTCAAAGCAATTGTGGTTACCAAAATCAAAAGTTTGGCTCTCTATTTATAAGATTTTAGGGGTTTCAATCGAGAATGCATGATTGATGGGATGATTGACTATGATTGAGGAGTTGAACTCAGAGTGAGTAGGAGTTCAAGTCTACTTGACTGTCTTGATTAACAAGATTGATTGATCTGTCAGCAAAAAGATTAGAGAGATGAGTTGACTTGATTGAAGAGATAATATAATAGACTAGTGAGTTAACAAATTTCATTGATGAGTTAATTGGTTGCATGGATTAAAAGACTAAATTGATTGAAGACTTAACTGATTGCTAAGGGAGGAATTAACAATGTGGATTGAATAGTTAGGTGAGGGAATTGTGGAGTGAATTGAAAGGCAGTATGAGTTTGCTTTGGAAAAATAAATCATGGTTAAATAAATAAAATAATTTATTTACTTGCACATGTGATAATTATAAATAAATAAATAATATTTATTTATGAGAGAAGAATAATTAATGTAATTAAATAAATATAATTTATTTAATTGTGATAGGAATTTTGATATAATTATTACATAAATGCAATAATAAGAAAGATGGAATAATAATCAAATAATATGCTTTATTTAATTAATCATAATGAGATAGGGTATAATTAAATAGTGTTAATTATTTAATTATATTATAGATAAATAATTGATGAAATAGTTGATTCGACGATTAATAATTAAGGTAATTAATTAAAATCACTTAATTGCGAAATTAAGGAGAAATGATGATTTTTGACTTTAGAATATGGTAGAAAGATAATTTATTAAATAATAAATATTATTAAATGAATAAAAGAGGAATGTTAGTCATTGTAGACATTAGATTTCCACAATCCATATTACATCGAAAAGTGCTTCTAGATTCAACTGTGTGCATTTTATTTGCATGTTAGTAATGTCATCGCATTAGAGCAATAGGCCATTTATACGTGTCTACATTTTGCCCCTCTTTGATATAATATTTTTTAGGCATTGTTTCAAAGAATTTTTGATAAAAAATAATGCCCCAGTATGCCCCTATGAAAAATCATCAGTAACTAGGTATTATGGTGACCCCTCAAGGAAATGAGTGAAAACTAAAATTGAGGGCTCATTTGATTGATTTTATGATTAGGATCACAACACAACTCACATATTAGAAAATGAAGGTCGTATGTGAAATTTATGAGCTATGGAAGGTGGAAAGCATTGTGACCAATAGAAATACAAAGGGTGCCCGCCCATTGAGATAGGGGTGGGAGGGTATAAATAGGATTTTGGGGGTCATTTTCAAGTTTATTATGCACTTTTGAGCTTTTGGAGAACTAGGAGTGGGAGTAGCTATTTATGAGTTCTTGGAGAGTGATGGTGGGCTATGAAGATGGCACACATATCGAAGAGAAAGTCAGCACCTATCATTATTCAACTAACACCCCACCTTTGACATGTTTTATACTTTTTGCTTTCATTTTGCCTCATTTTTTGTGTCATTTCTCAGATTAGGTTAGTCAAATTTAGGGTAGAATGATGCACATATAGGGAACAAATGACACACTCAACGTGCTAGATCAACACACTCAAGAAATTAGGTTTGAGGGCTAGGTTTTTAATCAAGCCACAAATAGTAGATTAGAGCGACACACTTGTGCGCAATCGCTGCATACAAAACAAATAGCTTTAGGGCTCAAAAATTTAATCAAGCCACATATGGTAGGCTAGGGCCATGTACATGATGTGTGCAATCATTGCAAATGAGGGGAAAAATAATCGCACATAAAGTGCACAATCAACGCACTTGGAGTGTGCGATCAACACATTTGTTTGAGGATTATTCTTTTTTAATTAATGTGAAAATGCTAATGAAAATGCTAATGAATGTATGCATTTTTAATTTTAATGGTAGATGATAAGTAATACTTAAAATGAAATGGCTTTATTTTATTTTACATGTAAATTCATTATGTTGATAAATACATACTTAGACAAGTGCTTTTTTTTATAAGTAAAAGGCCAAAGCCAAAGTTTTATTTATTTTGAAATCATAAAGATAAATACACCTTTGTTTGGGGTGGGCAATAGTAGGAAAGAATGAAGTAAAGAAAACCTCCAGTCCCTCTCGAGACTCATTGAGTCCAAACTATTAGATTACAAATCCCGCACCTTGTGAATGCGGGTCAAAAGCTAAAGAGGGTTATTAACCCACTTTTAATGACCTATATTCCAACATTACATTTACAACTCCTACTGCCAGAATATGTAGGATACATAGTCTTCAAACATTACATAGTGTATCTTAGTACTAGACGTCTAGGCATAACCATCTTTTTGCCTTATTTGGAATAACAGATTATGTATTACATATTACATATGTCATCTCTTGATATCCCTTATCCTTGGAGGTATGCCCATTATTTTTTGTTTTACCCTTATCATCTTATTCCTGCTAGTACATGTCATAGAACCAACATACTTCCACTATTTTTTACAAGTTAGCACATTCTATAACTCATAAGTCTACTCATCTAATAAGCCTTTATTGAAAATACATTAATCTTCTTATCATAGAAGAAAAACCAAAAAATTGTCTAAATCCATAAGAAAGTATAACTTCATAGTTGTCTATTAATCGTAGCATAGTCATACATTATTTGGAAATTATTTTATTTGCCTTAATATCTCAGCCATAATGAGATCAAATTTATTGAATCCTTGAATAAGGTTAAGATCCTATATAACCAAGATGAACTATATAGCAATCCAATTTAATTCAGAGAGATAAGTGGCCCTAATGAATGTCACCCATAAAATAAACATTGAGAATGGTTAATTTGCATAAACCTATATGCCCAATGGATATGATTTTGTATATATCTCTAATGTTGTATAGATTATTTAAACAAAGTTTATGTTGGTAATGCTACCATTTTTTATCTAATAGCAAGCTAATCAACTAATCTTTAGTAAGAATCAAAGTATTACACTCTCTATCAGTAATGGCTAAAGTCCTTAAAACCTGATAAATCCATATACCCTTTCAAATTCAAAATAGGTGGAAAAAAAATTAGGCTAACATAAAAAAAGAAGTCATCATTATGGTTAGAGCGAACTGATACTCATATTCTCCTTACTTTATCTATCTTAAAACTATAAAGGACATAAAACCATATTAATGGGCCACAAAAGACACTATTAAAGGTACAACTTCCTTTCAGGCTGAATCCTTGCTCATCTGGATTGTACAATGTCAGTAAGTAGGCATCCTTACCTGACACTGGTAAGCTTACAATATCCAGCCTTCATAAAGAAATAAATAAATAAACAAATAAATGGAACCTAGAAAGATCTAATCAAAGTTAAATCTAACTTACCATTATTCCTTCTGTATTTTGCCCACCCTCACATATAAACATGAGTACCAAAAGAATTTCTAATATTACTAATTAATTATCCATGAAGATTCTATCAAAGGGCCACCAATACCTAACAAAAGAGCAAGCTAATGAGATTAAACAGAGAACTAACGAAGCCAAAAGCAATAAAATACACCCAATCAAGAGAAAAGAATCAAGAAAATAGAAGCCACCAAAGGCTTCCTAGAAAAAAGGAGGAAAAAAAGGTTCAGTCAGATGAACAAACATAATTCCTCCTTGAATATTACAACCTTAAAACCCTTAATGGAATTTATAAGGCTCTAGTCTAGGCCTTTCAAGGCTACAACAACAAAAGGAGGAGAACTGAACATTTAAGAAAGCAACATGAGGGGAAACAAAGAAAGACTGACCTTTCCCCTAATAAAGGAAGAAAATCCTCTCTATCTCTGATGAGGAGGGGAAAAGGCTCAGCTTTGTAAAAAACAAGTCTAGAAAAACTCAAAGTCTACTTTACCTAACCCTAAGAATCTTGAGTACTAACAAAGCTTACCTTAAATAAGTTTGAAATACCCTCTCAATTCTTCAAAACATAAATTGCTCACTACGTGGAAGCCACAAAAGCTACTCATCATGACTATCTAATAGAGCATACCTAAAAGCTACAATGAGATTCCATATGTCAGTATGATTCCTTACAAAATTAAATTAATAAAAAGGTGAAAAGGAGATAAATAAGGCCAGCACACTGTTGGATGAGATTAGTATTAAAGCATAGGCTTTTTAAACTATCCAAGTTAGCACAACTACAAAATTTTGAATTCAAAATCTGAGCTACGAAGAAGAAAAAGTTAATTACAACCATGAGTATAATCTCAGTAACAAGGGATTCTTAAGGATCTGAATTGCTAAGCTCTCGTGCCATGGAAGAATTTCCTCTTGGTAAATTATTGGAACCAAAATCTGTAACTTCCTCTACATCCTCTTCCAAGTCTCCATCTTTATCTTTTATGATGAAGTTTCCATATCAATTTTCCAATAGGGGAATCCTAACATGCATGAAATAAAATTGAAAGTCCAAGTTCCTTATGATTTTAGGGTCCATTCTAGGAAATAACCTAAGTCTTCAATGTCCATTGAAGGGTAAGAAGGGACAGGCATGCCCCCAATTAAAGGATAATCATAAAACCTAGGTTTAGGCATGGTTAAATCACCTTTTATATTGATGATGAATTTTCTAGATCCCCCATATATCCTTTTAAAAATATGATGACATAACCATCCTATTGCTCGTCTATCTGGGTCTACCTGAATGACTGATGTAATAAACATCATAGGGATATCTAAGTTAACCTTGTATTTATCTATGTTATTATTAAATTCTCAACCCAATATTCTAAAAAATGCTCAGACAACCAAATAATGTGAGGAAAGCATAATTTTTCTTAACCTTTTCCCCCCTATAGATTCTTCAAAGGCAAGTTGAGACTTAGGTCCTCGACATAGTAATTTTTAGTGGCTAATATTTGCAAATTGGCTAATTTTAGAAATTTGAGAATCCAAATTTGGCTAATAATTCAAGATTTATGGCAACCTAAATCACCACATTTTTACAAAATATTGGTTTAGAAATATTTAAATCACAAAATAATTTATTTTATAAAAAACTTGAATTGGAAACTTCGCCACAATATTCGATACGTGATTAGATTTGAATCACTAGAATTTTATAAGTTATTGTAAAAATTTAAATTAATTCTCCAATAATATATCATGATTATGAGTTACTATAGGGATCTATCACCAACTTTTAGTTTCCATTACTGACTTAAAGTATAATCTAGTGACCCTCATTATATTCTATGAGGTAAAAAAGTTACTATTTGCTTTGTAATGCTTATGGGAGCTAAAATTTCTTCCGAATTGTTGATCTGAATATAAATCAATAGTCTTGAAGAAATTTTGGGCCCCATTAGTATTTAAAAATATCAATACATTTGTCTCACACAATACAATAAAGTTATTAGATTATATTTTAAATAAATGGTAGCAAGTAATTATTACAGAGTCTATTCCTTAAACCCATCAAAGATTTCCACATTAGGCCTAATAATTTTTTATTAGAATTTTATTTTTTTAAATATAAGTATTCACTGTGGTGATTAATTAATTTATTTTTATTGTTTGAGATTCACCAATATTTTCGATAAAAAATATTATTAAAAAATAATCGCCAATAAGAACATTATTTTTTTCAAAAAAATTGAGAGATTCTCCCATAGAAATTAAATTTTTTTTTTCAAGAAAATGATAGATTCACCAAGATTTTATATCTTTTTTAAGAGAGGGGTTTCTTAAAGATTACTCTGGTCCTCGAAGCTTGATTGGGTTGTCATACTAAGGTATTAAAGAAGAACTACAAGGGAAGGGCTAAGAGGAAGAAATCAAGACCACATCAGGGAGCTATAAACAAGCCATGCAGATGGTTCATCTACTAGAAGAATTCAAAGAGGAGAGAAAAGGCCAAACTTGTGACGTACGTCGAAGGGAAACAAAAAATTTATCATTCCAAAAAGTATTCAGCCCTACCTAGTGGAATGGGGATTGCAATCCTTTCTACTTCACAAGGAATAATGATTGATCAAGAAGCTCGACAAAAAAATAGGAGGGGAGTTATTATGTATTTTTTGGTAACTCCAAAACAAAAAGTAAATGCCTAAATTACATTTTTGTCTCCAATAGTGCAATGATGGATTTACTGGGGATACATATTCCATCACAGATGCTTCCTTATATATATATATATATATATATATATATATAGACACACACACACAAGATCTCCAGCCACAATTTTGCCTATCTAATCAAGAATCTCCAAGATAAAGGAAATGTATTACAACATATAGGTCAGGACCGAAATCCATAAGAACACCCGTAAATAGATATATTATGATGTGTGAATACACAAGGAGGTCATCCATATGATAAGAACATAGAATGATGTTTCATGAAGCTTTGCATAACATGAATCTCCATTGAAAGTCGAATCTTGCTAACCTGACTGTTAGCATAGGAAAGCAATATAAGACCAAACCTATCATAAGATAACTTCATCTAGAATCATTAGATCAAGTTGTGAAGCTAGACATAGGATCTTCATGATGCCTATATTACAACATAAGCATCACATAAGATAATGAGCCAACTGGAATGGTCACTACCTAAAACATAGAAAACTACCCAGCTAGAATCGAACAACAAACAAATTGAAAGGAAATATTTTTGGGTGATGCAAGATTTCCAATGACCCAAGGATCCTCTTGCATCAAAATTGATACTTATATTGCATTAGACCTTTATGTGTCCTTATCCATTGCAACCATGACATTATTCATTGAAGTTATTAACATTTCAATTCACGTTCACTCTGTTGAAGTTATTAAAATTCACTCTATTTCTACACTGAAATTCCTTATTACCTAACTTATTAAAATGATAACATCTTCCAAAGATCCGAATTTAGCAGAGCAGTCAAGGATAAAGCAGTGAGATATACAAGACAAGAGGCAGCGAATTGGGAATTGGCAGTTGTAAAGCCACAGTCTGCAGTCTGTGCCAGCATCCTCCCTGCCTGCCCCATAATGAAAGATTTCGATTAGGATAGCGAAAATGTGTCATAATCATTTACGAAGGAATAAGGCCTTTCAACAGTGGTAGATCAATTTAAGGTTGATCCATTTCAACCTAGATTCGGCAAATGCTACTGCGATTAATCATGGAAACTCCAATACTAAGGGAGGTGTTCACAAATTGGCCTCCAAGGAAATCAACACTGACGGGAAATTTACTAGCTATTGTTTCAACTGCTGGCTTTATGGCCACAAGCAGAAAGATTGCAGGGAAAAAAATGTTTGACCCCATCCAAATTATGATCATCTAAAGGGTTTCATTGCTAAGCAAAAAGAAAGGAGCTTGAAGGAATCTAAGCTAATGGAACCCTCAGTAATTGGGGAGTCAGGTGATATTGCAAAGCCCTTGGCTGGGAACAGAAGCCCGACTTTGGCCACCAAGGGTTTTGCAAAAATACATGAGCATCCATTTCAAAAAGTCTTTTCTGTGGAAGCCCTAGATCGTCAAATCCAGATCTTTGCAAAGACTAAGTATGCAATTCGAAAATATGTAGTACCCGAGACCATTAGAGCCCCGAGATCTAGGGGGAATCTGGTAGAACACTCCTATGATCCTCTATCTGCAAAGGGAGGAGGAAGATCGGTGGTGGCTCAGGTGCCTCTCAGTGTCAGAATTACCAGCAAGGAGATGTGGCAAACGGTTAAGAAAAGGAAAGCGGTAAGATCTTTCTTAGATAAAAATAGTCCCAAAAAAATTGATCTGAAAAATTCTTTTGGTATTTTGGAAAAATGAAAACACCAAAGAAAAGGAAAAATCAGGCATCCGCGTATCAGAACAATGGGGTTTTGAAAGGAGAAGTAGTTCACAATGGGAGAAACCACATTCGGATTGTGAGCAATCGCAAACGGATTTGGGTTTTTCTCCCCTTCTCCTTGACAAAACCCTAGAGTTTAATACTGGGAAAATCAAATTGGTGAACAAAAAATTAGTAGATAGCTTTGCATTACAATTTGGTTATGATTCTATTCACAAGGCTCATAAGGCCTATACTCCTCCTCACAAGAGGAAAAATAAGAAATTCCTGACTGACCGTAACACTATTTTGGGTAAGCTCAACAGGAATGGTAATGTACCTATGTCTAATCTCACTAATAATCTTTATTCTCCACCCCATAGGCATGGAAACAATAAAGATTCAGACACTATCTGTGCATTTTCTGGCAAAAATATCATAGGATTAATCTGGACAGTAAATGTATATTGCAAAAATAGAGTGTATGTGCAGAAACAGGTGTAATATGTAAATGGATGGGAATAGGGGCCTCCATTACTGATATAGCTGATGGACTAATTTCCCAACTCCCGACCAAGGTAAGTATTACTATCCTGGCAGAAAATTTCTTTTTTTTTGAATGTAAATGCAGTAATCTTAAAAAGAAAATTCTGGAGAAGGATTTTTTAAAGTATAGAAAGATTTCCTTTTTTGTTTGTAATTGGTTTCCATTTTTCAATCCTATGAAGGTAGCAGACTTCATGATAGAGAGAGCAATTGTACTAAGAAACTTACCATTGGAATTTAGCCAACCTGAGATTGTAAAAAATATTGGAAATAGGATTGGAGAATTCAAAAGAATAATTAAAACTAAACATAATCATGCTGAGACAACCATTGTAGTTAAATTGAATTTTCATCAAAAATTTATTCCTCCTTTCCAGCTATGCTTCAACTCGAATCATATTATTATCAATCCATTGATTATGGAAGATTTCATTGAAACTCGAGAGGCAAAAAAGTTGCCAACTTTTGACCTCAAATAGAATCTCATAGATTCCCCCTCATGCTCAAACATAAATGTCAAGTTAATCCTTAATAAGGACAAAGGAGGTTTCTTTATCCAAAACACAAAAAGAGAAAATTTAGCAGCTACCCTGCCCCCTCTTGATAAAAATAGTTCTCCGGTAATTATCTATGATAATCCTCTTTTCTCATATTCCCCTCCCCTTAAAGAAGATTTAGATACACTTAATATTAGAAATTCTGAGGTTTCAGCCTCGGAAGTTAAAATTACAAATGATAATAAAGTCATCACCTCACTAGAAAGAGACATCATAGATAATAGGATAGATCTTAGAGAAGGAGATAAAAAATATGAATTATGTCCACAACATAAATATAAGCCTGATTTGGACAAAAGAGAGACTGCCATGAGACCAGATTAGGCTGTTAAACTTGATTGTCCAAATACAACAACAGTAGCAGAACCTGATGATAAATGTAAAGAAGAAGCCAACACAATCATTGATGAGCTTATGGACATGTTCCTGGATGAAATCTGTGATTTAGACGAACTAAAATACCAAAAGGAAACTTTGATTAAAATGATTCAAAACTGTATTTTAGTAGAGGTAGAGGAAGAGGGTGGTAGATTACCTTCACCTACTCAACCAACCCTCTTAGAAATGAGAGTCTTGGATAAAGCCTCTTTGGATAAGAACTCAGAACCCTCATATATTAATAATAAAGAAATAGATATAGACAACTTTAAACCGATTCTGAGTAATGAGGACTTAACTCAAATAGAAAATACAGATAAAGAAAAAATCAATAAAGAGGTCCCTATTCAGAATAAAGAGTTAGCCAATAATACAATCCAAAAGGGGAAGGAACCAGCCACCTCAATTCCTATAGAGCTGGATACTATGAATTTGGATTTATCAGGTAGTATAGAAGATTTAATTGAGACATATGGCAAGGAAATCATTGATAAGGAAGACTCGCATATACATACAGATTTTGATCATCTCTCCTCTAAACAGCAAAACAAAATCAACATTAAAAATAGTGTAAATTTAGCATCTATAAAGGATTCTATTGATGGCCTCTTCGGGATTACTAATGAGGATAGACAGATGGGTATAGCAATGAACAAAGGAAGTCTGAGTACCCTGAATATTAATAGAATAAAAAAGAAGAGAGGAAGGAAATTAGTTGTAGAACTTAGATCTATAGCAGGTAATGCAGGCAATCAAAAGAAGATTGCTGATATTTTGTACACAGGGAAGGGGAAGAGCCTTCCCCAAGAGCAATGAAAGTCACTACTTGGAATGTTAAGGGATTAAATGCCCCTAAAAAATAGAGATTGATGAAAAGATATTTAAATAACTTCGAATCAAAAATTATTTTACTACAGGAAACCAAACTTAGCAAAGAGGAAAGCACTAAGTTTAGCAAAAAATTAGGAACATGGAAATCAGAGATAGTCACTTCAAAAGGCTCCTCCGGTGGGCTAGCAGTCTTATGGGACCCCAGGAAAATATCAGCCCAACTTACATCTAAAAATGATAACTAGATGACCTTAGAATTTAAAAGTCTTAAATCCAATTTAAAATTTAATTTAATTAACGTTTATGGGCCTATTCCTAACAAGGATAAAAGAAGAGTATGGTAGGAGATCCACCTCTTCTTGACAAATAGTATAGAGGGTTTTCACATTATTGGAGGAGAATTTAACACCATCCTAGATCCTAAAGAAA
Source organism: Chamaecyparis obtusa (assembly GCA_027943335.1). Taxonomy (NCBI): domain Eukaryota; kingdom Viridiplantae; phylum Streptophyta; class Pinopsida; order Cupressales; family Cupressaceae; genus Chamaecyparis; species Chamaecyparis obtusa. The sequence goes on from BSBK01000231.1 coordinate 100,099, forward strand.
AATTTGGGGGATCAAAATATATATCTCAAGCTCAAAAATATTTTAGCAAATGGGTTTCCGATAATCATTTGATCAATATCAATACAATCAATGGCATATATACATGGAACAATAGAAGAGCTGGTTTCAGCCATATTGCGGAAAAAATGGATAGGTTTTTTATAAAGACAAGTTTCGAAAGCATCAATCAGTTAATAAATGCAGAAATCCTCCCTGAGGCAGGATCTGACCACTTTCCAGTCAGGCTCTCTATTACTGAATGTACCAAACCATCCAGAAACCCTTTTAAATTTGAGTTTATGTGGTTTCAAAACCTAGAATTCATTAACCTTTTAGAGGATTGGTGGAAACAAATCTCAATAAAAGGTTCTAGAATGTTTTGCTTAACGTCAAAATTAAAAATTATTAAAAATAAAGCTTTAGAATGGAATAAGAGTAATTTCAATAACATATTTGAAGAAAAATATCAGATAGAACAAGATATCACAGACCTTAATAATATAGTAATAGAAAATGGTATGAATGAACAAAGCTATCACAAAGAAAAAGAGTTAATGGCTAAATACAATGCTATCCTCCTTAGAGAAGAGATTTTTTGGAAACAGAAGTCGAGGGAGTCCTGGCTTAAGGAAGGAGATAACAACACAAATTTTTTTCACAATACCACCAATTTCAAAAGGAGCATTAATAGAATATCTAAAATAAAGAATAACAAGGGTCATACCACTGAGGACCCACTCCAGATATCAACTGTACTAACATAATTTTATCAATCTCTTCTCAACGATACTGAAGCAACTGACCTCAAAGCGCAAAATGAAATGCTAAAAGTCATCCCAAAGTTGATAACAGAAGCAGACAACAAGATGATTAATAGTAAATTATCCATAGAGGAGGTCAAATCAACAGTTTTCCAACTCCAACTGGATAAAGCCCCGGGCCCAGATGGCTTTCAAGCTGGCTTTTTTCAAAAGTGCTGGCATTTTGTTGGGGAGGAGGTGTGGCAAGTGGTAGAAGCTACTAGAAACTCAGGATCATTGTTAAACAAAATTAACAATACCTTTTTTTCTCTAATACCAAAGAAAAATGAGTGCACGGACCCCGAAGATTTCAGACCTATATCTCTATGCAATACTATCTATAAAATTCTATCAAAATGCCTAGCAAATAGACTTAAAACTCTTCTTCCCAATATAATCTCGGAAGAATAGATGGGTTTTGTAGCAAATAGATCGATCCTCGATGGGATAATTATAGCCCAAGAAATAGTTCACACTGCTCAATTAACAAAGGATCCTAGTATGCTTATTAAGGTAGACATCCAGAAAGCATACGACAAAGTAGACTGGAGATTTCTTTGTAAATGTATGGAAGCCTTTGGGTTTTCCAAACAATGGATTAATCTTATTTTTAGCTGCATATCTACCCCTAAGATTTTGATTTTTGTAAATGGTACCCCAGAAGGTTTCTTTAGTATTTCAAGAGGAATTAGGCAAGGAGACCCTCTGTCCCCTTTCCTCTATGTTATTATGGCAGAAGCATTAGGGAGATCAATAACAAAGAGACAAATGGAAGGTAAAGTCATAGGCTTAAAGGCATCAGAGAATGTACCAAACATTACTCACCAGCAGTTTGCGGATGACATGATTTTACCAGGCACTGCCAACTGTCAAGAAGCTAAAGCTTTTAAAGTCATCCTTAATCTATATGCGAAAGCCTCTGGTCAACGGGTTAACCCCTCTAAGTTGGAAATTTTCTTTATCAATACATCTACGAAAACAAAAATGGAAATTTGTAAATTGATGGGTTACAAAGTTGGTAAATTCCCTCTCAAATATCTAGGTATAGACCTGGATAAAGGTCTTTTATCCTCCAAGCTCTGGCAACAAGTTATCACCAAAATACAAAACAAGAAAAGTTCATGGAAAGGAAGATGGCTTACAAAAGCTGGTAGGACTACCATGATTAAGTTAGTCCTTTCAGCCATACCCACATATCATATGTCAATTCTCCCCCTACCGACTAATGTTAAAAAGAGCCTAGACAAAATGTTTAAAGATTTTTACTGGCAAGGCCCTTCTGAAGATAAAAAATTGGCCCTTATTAAATGGGATACTTTATGCAAACCAATTAACAAGGGGGGCCTTGGTATCAAAAACCTACTATGGAAAAACCAAGCTCTTGGAGCTAAACTCATTTGGAGACTCTACAAGGAATCTAGTAGTAAATGGGCTTTGATTTTACTGCACAAATATATCCCTGACATGGATCCTATCAACATATTCAGGACCCAATCACATGTAAAAGGTTCCCAGATCTGGAACTTTATAAAGGACTGTCGAGGGATCATCAATAAATATCTGTCATGGGATGTAGGTTCTGGGGACCAAGCCCTATTCTGGGATGACTCTTGGGTAGGCCTTTCCCCCTTAAATAAATTAGGCTTCTCTCGAGAGTTTATGGAAGTCTGTAAAAGTTCTATAGGTATTTACCTCAAGGATTATCTTTGCAAGGAAGTAGATTCTAAATGGATAGATTTAGAAGGCTTAGACTTGGATTGCCAGGAGAAACAAAAGCTCAAAGTTGTGTTGAAGGATAGAGAGATAGCTCACAAAACCAGATCGGATAGATTAATCTGGGCTAGAGAAAATAATGGTATTTACTCAGTTAAGGAGGGCTACAAGTCTATCATTCAGGATCATAATATGGATAACATAGATATACCTCTGAACCTTTGCTGGAATAAATCTTGTCTTCCTAAAGCGGGCATGTTTTTATGGGCTGCGATGCAGAAGAAAATTCTAACAGCAGATAGATTTAATAAATTGGGTTTTGAGGGGCCATCTAGATGTCCCTTGTGTAAGAATCACTCGGAGGATGTTAACCACATCCTTTTGAATTGTACCTTTTCCCAAAACTGCTAGAATTGGTTACACCATTGTCTAGGGTGGAAATCCGCTCTCCAACTAGATCTGTTAAGCACACTCAAAGCTTGGCCATCTCTTTCCAAAGATAACTTATACAAAGATATTTGGACCATATCTCCATCAATTTTAGTTTGGGAAATCTGGAAGGAACATAATAGAAGGATCTTCACGAGTCAAAAATTATCATGGGAAACAATTACCAATAAAATAGAAACTTCAATTGTGGAGATTATTAACAGTAAACTTAGAGATTGTCTAAGCTATGAGGAATCCTTCAAAAATTGGAACAACAAAATCAGGACCAAGTGGCCAAAACTAGATATACCACCTTTATATGGCAAGGGGGGACCAAAAACGAAGGTAGATAGAGCCTCGTGCAAATGGTCTCCTCCTAAGGAGGGTTGGTACAAACTTAACTTCGATGGAGCATCTAGAGGGAATCCTGGGGTAGCAGGTATTAGGGGCTTAATTAGAAATTGGAAGGCTGAGGTCATTGCCAAATTTTCTATGCCTATTAATCCTACCACGAACAATATGGTGGAATGTAAGGCTGCATTAGAAGGTTTAAGAATGTGTAAGAACATGAACTTACCTAAAGTAGTAATAAAAGGAGATTCACAAGTTGTTATCAACGCTATTCGATCTAAGAAAACACCTAACTGGGCCCTTAATTCGAAAATAGAGGAAATAAATCAAATTCTGGAAAGTATGCCCAAATTCAAAATCGGACATCCATATAGGGAAGGGAACGCAGAGGCAGATCTGTTAGCAAACCAAGGTGCAAATGGAGTTTTTATAATGAATCAAAATATATAAACTTAACACCAAACATTATCAATATTAATGTGCATGAAAATATAGCAACGATTTAATTAATCTTATTCAACCAATACATGGTATGTAGAATAATAATATAGAGTAAAATAATAGGGGCTGTATACCAAATTGGTATAATCGAGCCTTTTTCTTAGCATCTTATTAATTGTTAGTACTCTTTAATATTTAGTAACAACCTTTAATCTTTAGCCTTTATCAACCTTTCAGATTGATCCTTCTTTTAAAACTCACTGTCGCTTATAAATCAGCCTCTAAGCTTCCCTTTTTCTTTATAGATATTTCCTACTTTATTGCTTTAGTTCCCCCTGTCTTTTTAATCCTTCTGGCAAAGATAGCAGCTTTTAGTATTCACCCTCCTCCAAATTTGTCTTGGCTCTTTGGATTTATCACAGGCCTTGTAAATCTTAAATGTTGGTAAAGATCTTTAGCATATCGATGCATAATTGGGTTGGTTAAGAAATTATATCCCATTCAACGAGATAGGTATCTTAAAAATACAACTTTGGAAGAAGGTAATAATATTATTTTTAATTTTGGATCTCTTTCTTTTGTTCAATCTTAATTATAATGTAATCCCTTAACTACACGATATGGAATATTTATGTTGTGGTTTTCAGGAGGATATTGTCAAGCAGGCACCTAAATCACTCTGTCACCGAAGATTCTAGAATGGATATCTACAAAAATATCAACCTAATTGTATGAAACATAAAGCTATATCCTTAAAAATAGCAATGTAATAGATGTATCATTAAAACCTCGATATTATCGAGCAGTGGGTATGCACACTGAAAGTTTGTATTTCTAGATAATTACCGATTGTTTTAGAGCCGTGGGAATGCCCGCGGGAACTATGTATTTAAACAAATCTCAACCATTGTTGAGTCATGGGTATGCCCACGTAAATTTTGTATAAGTACAGGACCTATGGTCCCGGGCAAGGATGGAGGTTTTCTCAACCCCGCTCTTTCCTACCAGCGCCTGTAGCGAGCGGGGTCACATGTAAAAATAATTTTATATTAATAAAAAACTTTATAGGGCTTCAGCCTTTTACCGATTAAAAAAAAACAAAAAATGATAACATCTTCCATTAAAAACATAACTCCTTTTTATACTTTTACATTCATTAACTCTATATTCTTCTTTATTGCAAGAAAATCAGACTCTATCAAAAGATGAATACCTAGAATGAATAGGAGAAGGTCTCTGATTTATCAGGCCCTTTCTATCCTTTGTGGTGCATCTGACATACCAAATTATTATTATTTTCACCTGCTTCTGATTTACCAATTTCTTTTTATCTTCCATCTACTTTCAGTCTACCATATCCTTTTTGTCTTCTCCGTGCTTTGATTCTACCAAAACCCATTTAGCTCCTATTGGAATTTTCATTTCATCCTTTCTTTCCTCACTATTATTAATTAATGTATAATCCACTTTGTCTTGTTTGAGTTCCATCTCAACTTCATCTCCCATATTTCATTGCATTGAGTTATAAAACTTAAATTATCACATTTATCTTCAATATAATAGATATTCCCAATAATCCTAAAACCTTTGGCAACCCTATTACCAATCTGTTTCTTTTTCATAACACAACGATCACTTTTGAACATAAATTTATAACCTTTCTTATACATTTGACTAACACTTAATAAATCATGTTTCAAACCTTCAACATGATAAACATCATTAGTTCTATGCTTACCATTAATTGAAATGGTTCTAATGCCTTTGATTTATGCACATTCTTCTCCTACAAATCTAATTTCTCCACCATCACATTCTTTAAACTTGATAAGTATTCTCTTTTCTAGTGTTATATGATTTGAATATGTAGAATGTATAATCCATGCACTTGCAATAAATTTATCATGTAATGTGATCTCCTCTTTCTTTTGTGAAATCACTGGAAACAAAGATTCCTCAATTATTTCATTAGTATCCTCGTCTTTCAAAAAGTATTCTTACATAGAACATAAGCTCTTCTTACCCTTGCCTTTGAAAATTATTCTCTTTTTGAAATCATTTTTCTTTTGATTTCCTTTTCTATCATCATCTTCTGATTCACTATGGCATTCCTTATACTTGAAATCATTAGAGAAATTTATTATCCTTGCACAATTTAAGTACTTAAGAGGTAACTTACCTTTGTATATATTAGTACCTTACTTGAATCTTCTTGAAATATATGATTTAGCTTCCTCCAAAATCTTGCATGTCTTAGGTTAAACTTCTTTAACAACTCTAAATGTTGTCTTTCTCTTTTCCCTTTCAACTTCAATAATCTCAAATGTAGAAAGTGAACCAATGTAAGCTTCCACACACTATTTTTACTTCTTGCATGAACTCCCATATTGGATGGTTTGATCAATAAACATCATTCCTAATTATTTATTGGTAACCCTCTAAATACTTGCACCCCTCTCTTCATAATTATGAGTCAGCTCCCAATGTTATATCTCCCATACTTTTGATGAAATATCTATGTACTTTGATTGACAACCATTCCTCTTTATGGCATTTTCACTGACTAGGATAATCTAAATTAGGAATTGAATATGGGGATGTGACATTATGACCACCTATTGAGCCTATATTGACAAACCATATGATCCTCCACCAAACAACCATTAGGGGATAGGTATTCCTCTTTTCTTGGCAACATCCTAATTAGACCTGCATCAACAATCAAATACTTTGAGCATATCTTTTGGCATGACTTCTTCACCATGTTTCCAAATTTGCATCATTTTTATAATCCCTTATATTATCTATTTTTAAAATAACTATCACAAAGTACCTAAATCTTCATTGTATCTTGTCATTTCATGCTTATTTGGATGTAATCTTCATGTATTTAGTTGGTCAGACTCTTATTGTGAGACTAGATGCATGTCTAAAATTGAGATTAGCATGTACCAGTCTATTATTTGAGAGTACCTAGTTGATGCTCATGTAGGTATATCCATGGTTCTAATATTCTTCCAATTGTAGTATCAGATTCATCGATAGTTCTTCATTGAAAAATTCTATTGTGGTTCTTTGTCATTCTTGGTGCAACATTAGCTACATTTTTTTTTTTCTAAGGAGAGGAATGTTGTTTGACATCATTGGACAATCCTAAACATTCAAGAGATTCTACATTGATGGGGTTCACTTGATTTCTCCATTCTCTCTTATGGGGGGACTTTTCCTTGTAGAGTTTTTGGCATTCTCTCTCATCACTGAGAGTATTTTGTATTGCATCTCTCTTTTGGGAGGAGCTTTGTCCCACTAGGTTTTCTCTTTTTCTCTATTGTGAGAGATTTCATTGCATTTGTATATGGGTACCTAACATTTCCTAGTAACCAAGACCCATCTTGCATTATGTGTGTACATTCTCCCTGAGTTTCACTCATGGGGGGATGTTGGTGTATTTAATTGTTGCACCTAGTAAGTCATTCTCTTAGGTCCAAAATTCACATGTTACTTAATTTTACTTAGGGAGGTCCCACATAGAAAAATTACCACTTTCGATGACATTATTACGTTATCACTTTTTCACCTTTGGTGGACTCATCACTTTATAACTTTTCCATCTTTAGTGGATATTTTGCACAATAAACTTTCCACCTTGGAGAGTAATACATTTTTAGTGTACATGTGACACTTTCACTTTTCCACCTTTGGAGGGTGTGCCACCTTTAGTGGATGTGCCATACTATCACTTTTCCACATTAGGTGTGTGATACATTATCACTTTATGTATTATGGCATGAGATTAAGAAATTTGTCACAATCTTATGCATTTCTTTATCTCACTTTAACCTATTTAATCAAGGGGTCTCCTTTGTAATATCAATTTAACCAATTCATTTGACTGGATTGATTCAATCTAATATATTTAATTGTATTCCTGGTGAGAATACAATTTATTCTTGTCATATTGATTTTCTCTTTTTATTGTGCTTTCAATTAGGCCGCTGGATCTTGGGTAGCTATCTCTATAGACAAATCTTACAAAATCTTTTAAAAATCATATTTTAAATTTAATTTTCTTAATTATTTTGAAATGATTTTCAAAAGTTTTAAATTTTTGTAATTTAAAAATATAGATTGTAAGTTTTAAATTTTTATAATTCAAAACTATAAATCATAAGTTTTAAATTTTTGCAATTTAAAAATATAAATTATTCATTTCCATATCATATTTTGATTTTTTATATTTCTTTTACTAGTTCCTTAGACCTTAAATGTGATTTTTTGTTTTTTGATTTATATGATTAGATAGAAATTAGTTCTTTTTGGAAAAAAAATGGTGCAAAGCCACTTCTAAGGAAGATATCCCCACTTGGTATGAGAAAGTTGAAACTTTTTGTGTAAGAGTTCTCTTTGATGGTGAAAACTAACCTTGACATTTTTTGAAAAAAAAGTATTACTTACTTATTAGGATGTAGTCCTAGGTGATTTTTAAAATATGTGAGTTAATATTAATCTTTTCATCTATTTCAATAGGACATTAATAGGACATGCAGTCCGTAGTGGGATAACATAGTAGCCATATTTTATAATTTGAAAGAAAAAAAATGGAATACTTATTGATTTTCAATTGATTCTTACATGTATTTCGATTGAATATGAAGGATAAGAGATTACATTGTCTTTGAATCTATACTGCAAAATGTGAAATATTTTATTTGTTGGAAGGTTTACCCATGTCATTCAAGATATAAAAATATTAAACATTAAATAAATTTGAAGAGTACATCAAGAGGTCTAAAAGGAAGATTATTGACATTTATAGTAACATACAAAGTGCAAAGAAACACAATTTAATGATAAATGATACTCATATAACGTTCATTACCATGAAAAATTATATTTAGAGTGATTATATGCATTTCCTTCAGTAAAAATATATTGCCACTTCATCTATGTTGACAACAAATAAAGCCCAATATAACAAGCTCAAAGTAATGTAATTAGAAAGATTTTTCGATATAAAAGTGCTTACATTGAATTTTGTTTATTTGTTTTAATACTATCATGGTGTAGTTCTATCATTTTACCCACAATATTCATAATATAAGTATGAAAATTACTAATGTCAATAAATTATAGTGATAAATTGCACTAGTTTATGAATTGTAACATTGAATCTTTTAAATAGTTTCAATTATCTCAATATAATTTTATTTGTGTAAAATATATTTTAATGATCTTTCACAACTAATTATAATATATATTTTCACCATGTTATAATAGATATCTTGGTACTAATGAAAAGTTGTGACAACCTTGTCGGGCTTTGATAGAGGTTTTCTAACCTCATAAAACTTTGACAACAATTATATTATTGAAACCAAATACATTAGAAGGGTTTTGCAACATTGAAAGCTCCAACTTAGCGCACCTCAATTTATCAAAATGGGTTTTAGAATCATTTGAGAGCTCCAACACAAAATATTTATACTTTTACCCTTCACTTTTTTTGTGGATTATGAAAGAAAATTTGATATTGGTGTTAGTTTACCAACCACAAATTTATTTGACAAAAAAATATAATTGTAAGGTGGGAAAATGTGATGCTATAGGAAAGGGGTTCTGACAATGCACCCAATAGAGACCCTAAACCAACATTCTCCACAATACATATAAATTGAAATGATAAGTGATGTAAATCTGAAAATACTTGTAAAGAATACTAAAATTAAATAAGATGAAATACATAGCTCATAATAAAGTTGATCTGGAAATACCTATTTTCTGGTGTCTGTATTTAGTTTCAGGAAATTCTGCAACTGGGCCTGGCCTGGAAACACAGAAATAGAGAAAACCCATAAACCTTCTAATTTATGAGAAAGGTCAACCTTGACCCAAAAAAGGGGTAAGATCTTACCCCAAGGCACAATCTTACCCCTTTATGTCAACCTTGACCTACATTGTTTCAATGAAAAATTTGTTCACGAATCCTAGAAGTTTTCTGAAAAGGGTACTTAGATATGCTCTGCAACTCCCAAAACAATGACTGTAGATATCTAAAAATGGTGTTTTGGGGTGGCTATATAGGGTTTTTCCTTAGTCAAACCCCCATTTTGGTGATCTCCACCTCTACGAATAGCCAGATGTAATAGAATGTGTGTGTGTATTGAATGTGCAATGCCAAGATCTAATCCTCTAGATTAAAAACCCTAGCATGAATTGATATGAGAAAGCAATGCATAGATTTGAATATGATAAAGAAAGCATACCAAGCCCCCAAGGCTAAAGTACTACCAAACTCACAATCCGTAATTGCTACCCCATGATTGTATCTTTGAATGCTTGGATGTTAAAAATGGTGGATCAAGGAATAAGATATATTTCTTGATCCAAAGGAATGTCCACAATGGTTTGTCCAAAAATGATTGATGTCAACAAGGTCTTGATCTTCTATATCATCCTCTTGCAATCTTGCATCATCACTTCACCATCACTTGCTTGCTTCCATCGATTATGTGTCCACTTGATGGATACTTGGTGTGTATCCAAATGAAGGTAAAAGAGAGTGCTTATATAGATATTTCAAGGTAAGGCTCCTCAGGCAATGTAAGGGCCCATAATTCAAATTTCACCTCGAATTATGGTCCACTCACAATAACCAACTAAGGAGGGAAAATAATTAAATGAATTTTAAATTAAAACCCTTCCGCATTTGGATCCGAAGGCCCAACATTGACTTTGGGGCCCACTGGGACCACAATTTGAAAAGGGGAACCAAAACCAAATAGGGGTCAAGGTTGACCTTGACCTTGACCCAAAGGTCCAAGCTCAATCACCTTTGAGAATAGGAATTCTTGGGGTAGGTCAGAGACTTGGAAATGGTGAGAAAACAGGGCAGAGTGCTAGAAAAGGGCACAAAGACCTAGAATGAATGTGATGAGGGATAGGAGGACCTATAACTAGATCCTACCTAGAAAATAGAGCCATAGAGAAGGGAAATCAAGGAGAATCCTCAGGATCCTGACCCTAATTTCACCTAGAATGAAGGAATCAAGTGCAAATGCATGATAAATGCAAATCTATCATGACAAATGCACTAAATGAGGGTGCTAAACCTACCAAGATGGAAGTGCTTCCATTTTAAGATGATACATTTATCCCCCACTTTAGCTTAGATATGACACTACGTGAATATGCAAGCTAAAGTAAGAAAACATCATAGTAAATAAAAAGGATATAGCCAAGTCCTCAATGTAGAGATCCTGCAAAAAATTGTTAGTACCTACAACACACAAGGTTAATGAAAATCCATAAATCACCTAAGACTTTCTAGAATGAAATTGAGAAGTGTGTAGATCCCCTTATGCCCCCTTGTTTTGGCTTTCTACTTCTGAAGAGTGAAACAGGGACATAAGGATAACCTTATACAATGGATATGCAATTTTTTGAGAAAATATTTTCCTAAACTAATTAGAAGGATTCCAATCCTTCATAAACTGATTCAAGGGGTTAGGTATCTGAATCACGATTCCAACACCACTGATGGCACTAAAAATAGAGTTACTGAACTCAAGTTATGATGAAGAGAGTGAATGTCTATCTAAATGCATATGAAGGGAAATTCAAATTTAACATGAGTAAAGCCTAAGAAAAACCCTAACAAAACCCTAATTTTAACTATAAATAAGGAAAAAGAACTCATACTTACTCATTCTTACCATTTGTAGATTCAAAGAGAGAAAACAGAATGCCAAGCAAAGAAGAACTTTGAGCAACACGCATGGAGCTCCTGAGACAGTGCCTAGCTACTAGATGACCGCTTCCCGAGGTGAGTTTGTTGTTATTGATTTCTATATTTTGCAAATTCTTTCTTTTTGTAGGCAAGGTCGACCCGAACCCTTAAAGGTTGACCTTGACCTAGTTATGTCAACCTTGACCTAAAAAGGTTGACATGAACTAGAAGGTATTCACCTTTTTTGGAATGAGGTCGACCTTGACCCAAACAAGGTCGACCCTAACCCAAGAAGGTCGACCTTGACCCAGGAAGGTTGAACTTCACCTAACTGAGGTCGACCTTGACCTAGTCAAGTTGGATTTATAGATTTATTGGTCTAGAATACTGATATGATGTTTGTTTGTGCTTATAGGACCTCGTTTGTCTCCGAGAGCATCCCTTTGGAGGGTTACTAGTGGTTATCAGAGAGAAGTTGTCCAAGCTGAGCAAGGAGGAGATGCAATTATTGAGAGATGTAGGACTGTAATGGGTAACAGTCCTACCATAGATCAGACTTCACTGAGCCATGTTATCAGCTCTCATAAAGAGGTGGAATGAGGATACATGCTCCTTTCATCTTCCCTCAGGTGAGATCATTGTGACACTGGAGGATGTCTACCAAATCTTTCAGCTTCTGGTTTGAGGTGATCCTATCAAACTAAGATCATAATGAGGTCATGAGGAGGTCTTGGTAGATGGAGAGTATTGTTTGGTACGGGTTCCACAAATGTGAACCTGAGTAGATCAAATCACCTTATCATCCATACTGGCAGGCCCTACACCTTTGGTACGAAGAGTGATGCTATGTGTAATGTCCTTGGTTGTGGTACCCAACACAAAGGGTACAATCTTTTCAGCACCTTTCACCCATCTTGTATGTAGGATGGAGAGTGATAGGATTATCTTCTCGTGCGGTCGCAACATGCTAGCCCACTTATACCACGAGCTATGTCAGTTAGTGAGATATCAGAGAGAAAGTCTCATGGTATGCACGCTTTTGTAGATCTAGTTGTTTGAGCACTTCACATGTACACAACCATAGGGTGTTTCTATGATGGTAGATGCTAGCACACCGAGAGGCTTTACTTATCCACTGAGAGATGCCTACTAGTACAGAGAGATCCTCTACTAGAGGGTATGTCTAGACCATATTCCAGGCACATATGTGATATGGAGACCCTACGAGCACATGATAGAGTGGCCAGATACATGACACCAGATGAGGCACTCACAGTAGCGCAAGCTGCTAGAGGGTTATCAGAGTTATATAGTGATGCCATACTACTATGATCGAGTGATGAGACAGTTTGGTCTTTTACAGGGAGTCCCTAGAGCAGTACCTCAATACGCACATCTGATGAGGTATTATTAGAGACTTGACACCATACGTCTGTTAGGAATAGTCCCAAGAGATAACTAAGAGGGGGGGTGAATCAGTTATCTACAAGTTTCAATTCTTTATCCAATTAAGTATTCTTAAACATAAAGCATAAACACAATGAAAGAACACTTGAACACAACACCAATATTTTGGTTACGGCGAAACCCAAATAGGTTAAAACCCTTGTGGGACTTGATACCCACTAATATTCTGTACTAGTGTATAATGATCCTTGCTAGAAGATCCTTTACCCTGTTAGGAGTAGCTTTACAATATATTAAGTATAGTAGACCTGGTTAAGGGTCAGACCCTGTTAGGAGTCTTTTACAATTGTCCCTGTTAGGGGAGAGGATGCACTATCTGAGAGCTCACTGCTCAAATGGGCGAAGGCTACAACCTTCTGAATAAAAGATACACACTATATCTGGATCTTGGTGAACTACACTTTGACCTACTGTCTGGATCAGTTCCAATGAATAGCACATATATTCTACTTGGTCACATTGACCTTCTTCTGATGGCTCAACACTTCGCACACTCTGCTCTGCTCTACTTAATCAACCATGAACCACACTTCAGCAATCACAAATGATTGCCTATAAATATCTTTCCTCTAAATAAAATGATTAGGTCGGCCTATTAGAACCAACTTGAAATCATAATAGAGAAACCATAATAAACTCCAACAAACATTCTATCAACTCTATTATGCACGCAACTCATTTTGGGACCTGTCTAAATAAGATAATTGTAGACGCACGCTACACACTGTCGGCTCTTACCAAAACAACTAGAACTTTCTCTACAAGCTGAATTAGCTCATGCGCTCTTAACCAAACATCAACAACTCATCTCTAAGCTCAAATCCAAGGGCGCATACCATAAAGATAGGCACAACTCACGAACTAATAAAATCTCTGTCGGCTCTGCTGAACAAACACAGGAAACTACTACTTGCGAATAGAGACTGCATAACTTCACTTGCGTTCATCATCAGACCATGCGTCTATGAACTTAACATCACTAACATGTCTACAACATATATCCTAGGGTGCATTCCCATAAGATAACTGTACGGACAACCATACACAGAACACTGCTTATAACTTTGTTAGGAACACTGTTGACACAAGCTACTGTATAACTGTCTATAATCACATTCAACCTTTGTGCCCATGATATCATGCTAATATCATGTCCATGTAACATATACAGAAAGCTTACTACATAAGACTTCCATGCATACTACTTTCCATATGTTGTCATCAAAGACAAACATACAGTCAGTACTGGCCTGCTGGCAAATCTCCAACAACATTGACCATCAGTAGCAGACATATTAGATAGTGATGCAAATGAGATAGAGGATATAGAGGTATCACCAGATGTGGCCTATTCAGGCATCACCTAAGACTACATCAGATACTAGAGTCTGAAGGGAACTCACCCCATCTTCCCTGTTGACTATCCCACAGGTGATCCAGACTTTTCACATAGGACACACTGGGATGGTGGCATGGAAAAGGAGGATGCGGATCTCAGAGATGAGGAGGAGCCAATCTTTGAGGGAGACCCCATGGAGGAGGAGAGAGTAGAGAACAAAGTAGATGAGAGAGCAGAGGAGATGTCCCCAGCCGGTGGTACTAGTGCGGATGTGCACATTTTTCATGCATCACCACTAAGATCATGAAAACCTCCACATGCCCATACAGAGACACCACCTCCGAGACCTAGACACAATGAGCATAAAGAGAGTAGTCACTCCATGCCCCCACCATTGAGATCCTTCAGTAACACCCAAGAGGGAGATCCAAGTATAAAACATGAAATTGATTTGAAATTTTAACTTAATTTGATGAAGAAAAAGTACTAAAAGATAAATATGTTTCCATTTTGTAGCTAGCATGGTGGAGTGGAGGAGTTTTTTATATGAGGTTCTGAAGGATAAATGTATATCCTACCAACTACCAGCCAACAAGTGAGAGTCTTCCATTGGTCACAAAGATCTTGATATGCATGCCGATATCTTTGCGTGTGTCCAAAAAGAGCTAAGGTTGTGCAAAGAGAGAGAGAAGAGAGACTAATGGCAGACTTACAGAGGGCCCAGGAGTGCATGTGTGATATGAGCGTATTTAGGAGCCACTCACAGACTACTAGACACAGATCTACAACCTCTCATAATAGATCAGAGAGATCTGGGAGTCATCGGCCATCAGAGAATAGAGATAGACAGAGTGATAGATAGGGCCTTGTGCCACATATGTATCGAAACTCAAAAAGATTTTATAAATGAAAAAAATTCTCTACTAGTTAGTTTTGTGTTTGATTACTATATTTTCATCAATAGCATAAAACTTAATAGAAAGAAAGAACGTGTATAAATGTATTCAAATGTAATTTTCTAAAACCACATAACCTATAAAACAAACATATTTTATAAGGAATACATAAATACACAAGGAAAGAAGGATAGATTTAAGGATAATAGCATTTGAGATGCATAATATTGATAGGTTTCTTAAAAGAAACACCATCCATATCAGCAATTTTATAAGCACCCGAACCAAAGTCCTCAATTACAACAAAAGTTCCAAATCAGTTAGGGCTAAACTTTCCTTTTTCACCAGGTAAAGCATTCACATTTCGTTGATTCTCATATAATACTAAATCACCTATTGAAAATGATCGTTCAATTACTTTATGATTATACTACTCCTGAAGAGATTTATGGTAAGCTTTTATATGTTCCAAAGCATGTATTCGTTGTTCATCCAACATTTCCAATTCTTGTAATTGTTGTTCTCAAAATGTATCCTTGTCAATTATCCCATAAAATGAAATACGTAAAGAAGGTATTTCCAATTCCAAAGGCATAATAGAATCAGTACCATAGACAAGATTGTAAGGAGAAGTACCCATGCTAGTATGAACACTAGTCCTATAAGCCCATAAAGCATAGGTGAGTTGGGTATGCCAATCTTTCACATGCTTATTAACTATTTTTCTCAAAATTTGTTCAATAATTTTATTTGATGCTTCATCTTGACCATTAGATTTAGGATAGTAAGGAGTCAAAAATCTATGTTGAATTTGATATTTCTCCAAAAATTTCACGACTTCTTTGTTCTTAAAAGAGGTACCATTATCCAAAACTTTCATCGAAGGAATACCAAATCGTGTTATAATATTGTTAAGGATGAAATCACAAATAACATTCATAGTTGTTGAACGAAGAGGGACAACTTCCACCCACTTCGTAAAGTAATCTATAGTAGTCAAGATGTATGTATGTCCTTGGGAAGAAGCTAGTGAGATTTTTCCAATAAGGTCAAAACCCCAAATACTAAAAGGCCATGGAGAAACTTGATTACGAAGCTCATGAGTAGGAGCATGAATCAAATTACTATGTTGTTGACATTGAGGACATTTCTTAACAAACATGAAAGAATCTTGTTCCATTGTTTGCCAATAATATCCCATTCTAAGAAGTTTATTGACTAAAGATTTTCCACCAAAATGACCCCCATAAGAACTAGAATGAGCTTCTACCAAAGCTACCGAAATTTTGGTTCTACCAAGACATCTTAATAATAAACCTTCATAAGAGCATTTGTAAAGTGTGTCTCCTAAAATGATATAACACGATGCAATCTTCCTAACATGATTACACATGTTCCTTGTTGCCAATTAGGGAAAAGTACCATCTTTCAAAAAATGAAAGATATGAGAATACCATTCATCCAGATGAAAATTGAAACAATCAGAGGTAACCTTATTAGAAATTGTAGGGTTTTTAAGAGTTTGTATAGTAAATTGAAAATTTTCAACATTATTCTCAAGACAAACCAAAGAATTTGTGCTTGCCATGGGGTCTGTGTGTCAATTATCTTTCCTAGGTAAAGTTTGAATTATATAAGAAGAGAATTGTGAAAGTACCTTAAGAGCCAAATCTCTATATTCTGTCATTTTATCATTCTTAGTCTGATAACCTCCTTTAATTTGTTCTACAATCAATTGTGAATCTCCATAAATTTGCAAGTGTTTAATGTTAAGGGATGGAGTTGCTCGTAGGCTAGCTATAAGAGCTTCATACTCCGTAATATTTTTAGTACAAGGAAAGGTCAATTTATATGATAGAGGGATCAATTTCTTCGTAGGAGGGATCAAGATAATACCAACACTAGATCCTATCTTACATCTAGACCCATCAAAATATAATTCCCAGACATCATCCTATTTAATAGCTAGAATGTTTTCATCAGGGAATTCTATTGAAGTAAAGCATGCATCAGAATGAGGACAAGGAGCTTCAGCTAAATAATTTGTTAAGGCTTATCCTTTAATCAAATTTTGAGAAATGAAATTAAGATCAAATTCTATAAGTAACATCACCCACTTTCCAAACGGCCATAAATATCAATTTTGAGAAAAGATATTTCAAAGGATCAAATTTAACAATCACATCGACTTCAACATTTAAGAGATAATGCCTGAGTTTCTGACAAGCATAAACTACAGCTAAGCATTGTCTTTCCAAATCTGTGTATCTTGTTACGTAATCAGTTAAAGTCTGACTAATGTAGTACACAGGTCTTTCCTTAACTTCACTATCATATTGAGCCAACAATAGACTCACCGCTTTCAGAGTGGGTGAAGTATACAAATAAAAGGGTTTATCAAATTGAGCTGGTTGCAAAATAGGAGGATTGGTGAGACACTCCTTAAATTTCTCAAAGGATTGTTTACATTCATCATTCCAAGAGAAAGTGATATCCTTTCTAAGAAAGGAAGTAAAAGGAACAGTTCTATCAGCTAAGTTGGAAAAAAAGTGACGAATAGCTTGGATTTTTCATTGTAAACTTCGTAACAGAGAAATATTTCGAGGAGGAGGCATATTAACAATAGCTTCAATTTTTTCAGTATCTACTTCTATGCCTCGCTTAGAGATTATAAATCCTAATAATTTACCAGAATCAACTCCAAATACACATTTCTTAGGATTCAACCTCATATTGTAACTTCTAATTCTTTCAAATATCTGTCGTAAAATACTAACCTGATCTTCTCTTTGTATAGATTTTTCCAAGATATCATCCACATAATCCTCAAGAATCTTATGAATGTAATCATGAAAAATCAAGGTCATAGCCCGTTGATAAGTTGCTCCTGCATTTTTTAATCGAAAAGGCATCATGACCCAACAAAATGCTCCCCAAGGTGTTATAAATATGGTCTTAAATTGATCTTCAGGAGGAATACAAATTTGATTATAGCCAAAAAAGCCATCCATAAAAGATAATAAAGCATGACTCGTTGTTGAATCCACAATCATATCAATATTAGGTAACGGGAAATCATCTTTTAAGGATGCTTTATTTAAATATCTCAAGTCAGTACACATTCTCTTATTTTCTCCTTTTGAAACGGGTACAATATTTTAAATCCAGTCTGAGTAATCAATAGAGTGGATGAATCCAAAATCCAATAATCTTTCAATTTCAGTCTTAACTAATAAATCAATTCATGGATTCATCTTTCAAATTTTTTACTTCACAGGTTTAACATTCGGTTTGAGAACAATATTGTGAGTAACAATATTATAATCTATACCCAGCATATCCAAATATATCCAAGAAAAAATGTCTTTAAATTCAAGTAAAAGGGAAACCAACTGATCACGTTCATCCTGACTCAAACATTTCCCAAATTTTATCATCTTTTCAGAATCCTTTTCATCCATTTGAATCTCAACAGTCTCAGTTATTAGCAAATCACTTTGTATTGGAGAATCCATCGGTAAAGAAGAAATATTATGTTCATCATGTTCTCCAAAATAAGCTTCTGTATTTAAATAATAAGGCTTCCATAGTTTGTGATGAAACATAGGTAAATCCTCATAAACCCCTAAAAAATCCGCTAAGGCTTCATCTTCAGGAAAAATATCCAAGGTAGGTCTTTGATTAATGTCCAGGAGCAGCGGGTTAACCAACTTCAAATGTCCACCACATATATGATTAACATTGAGAGGAAAAGCAGATGGTTGTTTTTAAGGATTGAATCCCAATCCATAAGTATAATCATAATTTTTTTTATCCAAAGGTACTTGTATACCTTGCTCGTATTTACCACATCCTTTCCCATTAAATCCTAATTTCTTGAGGAGATGATAACCCTAACTATATCTATTGGCCATATTAGATGGATTCTAAGGATCGATGTATGTCATGATGTCATAGAAATCAGGTTTTATTGTTTTAATTATTTCTTCAATCGAGGCGGCAACAAAGTTACTTTTTAATTCCTCAGAAAGCAAGGAAGGAGTAAACACTTGTTTTTCAAATTCACTTTGTTGTTTCATGAATTCCAAATTAGAGACTTTATATTCTCCAATGAAAGTAGGATTAAAGTCCAATATTCCCCAATCATCCCTGGTCAAAGAAGAAGATGGAATTTCAGTTTGTTTAATCTCAAGTTATTTTTGAATCTCTTTTCTTTGTTGAAGAGGTTCAAAATTTTTAACATATTCTGCATTTAAGAAAGGATTCAGTGCATCATCCACATGTAACGTGTACATCAAATTGTTATAAATGAACCTAACCTTGTGATGAAGAGTAGAATGAACTGCATGCATATTATGTAACCAAGGTCTACCTAGAAGAAGGTTGTAATTGAGAGGTCCAGGCATAACATGAATAGGTGTATTAAGAATAACTGGACCAACTTTAACAGGTAAGGTAATAATGCCCAAAGTGCTCTTTGTAGTATTGTCAAAACCATGAATAGGGACATTATCAAGTTGAATAGTTGTAATATCAACCTTAATTGCCTTAAGCATATCCATGCTACAAACATTAAGTCCAGATCCATTGTCAATTAACATTCTACGAATGATACTTTGATTAATAGAAACAACAACCATAAGAGCATCATATTGATTCTGCACCTCAAGGGAAGGTAAATCATCATCGGTAAACATAATAGGAGGTACAGAAGGCATAGTATGCATGCACTTCGAAATAGAATGAATGTTCTCTTGATTAGGAGGTGAAGCAGGAAGAGTAGATAAAGCTTTTTGCAATGCCTCATGGTATGTCGGGGAAGTTTGAAGTAATTCCCATAAAGATATCTTAGCAAGAGTGGCATGTAATTATTCTACTAAGTCATACTCGTTAAAATTAGATTGCAACCTAGGTGCTTGAGGAAGCACAGGTTGAGAAGGTGGTAAAGAAACCAGAATGGTAGGCTGAGGGTTATTCCATGTGCGATAAGCATGTGAAATAAAATCTGTGTTATCCAAGAGATCCAAAGGATCTCTAGGTTTACCCTTACTTGTGATTTGAGGATATCCTTTCACCATTAGCAAAGGTTTAGGATAGATCATTTTAGGTGTATCAATTTTGTAAATAGTGGAACATGAAGGTAACCATGCACACACCCTATGGTAAAGGTCAATTGAAGAGGTTGTGGAGGAGAGTGAAATAGGAATAGGATCAATGGAGATCTCATTTGAACAATTTTCATCCTCGCGTCATGTACCTCATTAAGGGATCTATCCTCTTTCATAATAAAAGCCTCATCAAAATATTCAAAACAAAAATCATACATGTTGAACACAAAGTAATTCTACAAGCATAAAAAATGTAAATATTTTTGTATTTTTAAAGAAATTTTGCAATTTTTTTGTATTTTTGAAATATAGATGCAAGAAAATAAAAGAAATATATTTTTATAAGTATGTAATATCTAACACAAAATTCAAATCTAACACCAAAAAGAAAGAGTTGTCGTAAACAGGTTCACCAAAATGTAAGGTGAGAAAATGTGATGGTATAGGAAAGGGGTTTTAACAATGCACCTAATAGAGACCCTAAACCAACATTCTCCACAATACATATAAATTGAAATGATAAGTGATGTGAATCTAAAAATAATTGTAAAGAATATTGAAATTAAATACATACCTCATAATAAAGCTGATCTGGAAATACCTATTTTCTGGTGTCTGTATTCAGTTTCAGGAAATTCTGCAACCAAATTTGGCTTGGAAACACAGAAACAGAGAAAACCCAAAAACCTTCTGCTTTTTTGAGAAAGGTCAACCTTGACCCAAAACAGGGGTAAGATCTCATCCTGGGGCACAATCTTACCCCTTTATGTCAACCTTAACCTGCACTATTCCAATGGAAAATTTGTTCACGGATCCTGGAAGTTTGTCGAAAAGGGTACTCATATATGCTCTGCAACTCCTGAAACAACAAATGTAGATATCTGAAAATGGTGTTTTGAGGTGGCTAGATAGGGTTTTTCCTTAGTCAAACCCCCATTTTGGTGATCTCCACCTCCACAAATAGCTAGATGCAATAGAATGTGTGTGTGTATTGAATGTGCAATGCCAATATCTAATCCTCTAGATTAAAAACCCTAGCATGAATTGATATGAGAAAGCAATGCATAGATTTGAATATGATAAAGAAATCATATCAAGCCCCCAAGGCTAAAGTACTCCTACCAAACTCACAATCTATAATTGTTACCCCATGATTGTATCTTTGAATGCTTGAATGTTGAAAAAGGTGGATCAAGGAAGAAGAGATCTTTCTTGCTCCAAAGGAATGTCCACAATGGTTTGTCCAAAAATGCTTGATGTCAACAAGGTCTTGATATTCTATATCATTGTCTTGCAATCTTGCATCATCACTTCACCATCACTTGCTTGCTTCAATCGATTGTGTATCCACTTGATGGATACTGTCGATGTTTACCGAGTTCCCTCGATCTCCAAAAGATTATAGAAAGTTATGGTCACCGAGCACTATCGGCCCTTGAAGGATTTTTGCAAATAGAGTTTGCTTAATTCAGCCGATTGTTATACTAAATAATGTCGATTTGACAAATCTAAAATCATATAAATAAAAGGTCAAATGTGAAAAATAAATAAGAAATATAGCAGAAGATTTACAGAAGAAAAGCAGGAAAGGTGTGTGCGAATTTGTGAAGGATGTTCAGATATCCTTGAGGTGCAGCACAGATTTATTCGATCAGAAAGGATCAGACTTATGCAGAACAGAGATCTGTAATCAGCAAGACAGTTGCATTATTATACAGGTCATTTTTCATTGTTACCTTCTTATCATTGTAACAGTGAATTCTAAATCTCTTAACCGAGTTGGTTTAACAACCATATTGTAAATCCTCTAACAAGGTGACAATTCCATTGAATTGTTTTCAAGACCTCTTACCAGGCCACTCCTAGTAGGGTGTTTTTAAATCCTCTAACAAGGTCACACCTAACAGTGTGTTTTGTAACCTTTTACCGGGTTGGCTTCTAACCGGGCATCACTTCAGAAAAGTGAAAATCAGTATCTAGATACATTGGTGGTTTTTCCCATATTGGGTTTCCACGTTAAATCTTGTGTCTCTTGTGTTCTTAATTGCTATCTTAATCATACACCAGTGCTGATGAATATCTAAAAGATAATTTTGCTAATACTTTCTGCATCTTCAAAATTACTGCAATCTATTTACTGAGTGCTAATACAGATAACATTGTTAAGATATCCTAAGGGATCTGGAAAGAATTAATCAGGAAGTGTTTTATGGTTGACTGATTCACCCCCCCTCTCAGTCACTTCATCCATATTCCATCAGATACTTGGTGTGTATCCAAATGAATGCAAAAGAGAGTGCTTATATAGAGATTTCAAGGTAAGGCTCCTCGAGAAATGTAAGGGCCCATAATTCAAATTTCACCTTGAATTATGGTCCAATCACAATAACCAACTAAGGAGGGAAAAGAATTAAATGAATTTTAAATTAAAACCCTTCTACATTCGAATCTAGAGGCCTAACATTGATTTTGGGGCCCGCTGGGACTACAATTTGAAAAGGGGGACCAAAACCTGACATGGATCAATGTCGACCTCGACCTTGACCTAGGTCAAGGTCGACCTTGACCTTGACCCAAAGGTCCAGGCTCAGTCACCTTTGAGAATAGGAAGTCACGGGGTAGGCCAAAGACTTGGAAATGGTAAGAAAATAGGGCAGAGTGCCAAAAAAGGGCAAAGAGACCTAGAATGAATGTGATGAGGGCTAGGAGGACCTATACCTATATCCTACCTAGAAAATAGAGCCATAGAGAAGGGAAATCAAGGGGAATCCTCAGGATCCTAACCCTAATTTCACCTAGAATGAAGGAATCAAGTGAAAATGCATCCTAAATGCAAATCTATCATGACAAATGCACTAAATGAGGGTGCTAAACCTACCAAGATGGAAGTTTTTCCATTTTAAGATGATACAATAATGAATTATGGAAAGGATGTCAGGTGTTGTTGATGGGTTGTAAAACTATTAAAACCTCCAATAACACTTAGAAATAATCACTGTAAATCTTTATCAACAATTTGAGTGTACTTCACAACCTCTATCCATAAGTGAATATTTATTTTAAACAAGCCATGCTACTTGTAATAACTTTCACACACTTCCATGCCAATCCATTTTACTCTAGATATTAAATATAAAATGTTTTAATTGTTCTTGTAAATTATCTTTCAAAAATTTAAATCCCTCAAATGTGAAGGTATTTTGCTCTTAAATTTTTTCAACAATGTGCCAATTAAAGTCAACAATTTCCTTGTAAAATAATTTTGTTACATCTCGACCAAATCTTGAGATTTAATTATTTTGACCTTGATAGGGCCAATTATATGGGGACAAATGTGGTATTGATTTATTGCAGTAGTATGGATGAGTATAAGTCTTTAGTTTAACAAATGATTCAACATTTGAGGTGATAAAATACATTTGTATCAACTAAATTACTATACCAAGATTCAACATATAACATCATTTGACTTTGACACAAAAGTATAAAATCTAGCACAATCAAATGTGAGACTAACAATAATAATATAGAATATATAAAAAATATATTTATATATTTCACTTGTTGTTAAATGGATTTATAAGTCCACTATGGGTGATGAACCCTATAAGATACTTGTCAGAAAAAACATTGCCAGAGCCAGTCCAACTAACACATCAACATGGAAAGGACTCCATATTAACGATCTTATGTCTGGGAATTCTTCTATAAAGGTGTCAGGATCCAATGTATTCAAAGTAATATGGAAAATTTGGGAGTATGTTAGAAAATTTGTTACAAACAAAAGTTGCATTAATGAAAACAATAAGGTGTGTGGGGAAAAGTCTATTTGATGGAATCTCAAAAGGGGAGAAAAACCATTGGCCCTTATTCATGGGTGCTATGCTAAACAATGGGCCAAAAAGGGTATTATTTAGTTCAATGACATTATTAGAGATGAAAGAGTCATAATTTGGCAAGAACTAGGGAGTAAATATGACATCCCCCACTCACAATAGATAACTTATACCATGGTTAGAGAAGCATGTACTAGCCTATTCCTCCTTAAAGACTACAATACCAATAATGAGCAGAATCCTCTATTGAAGTGGCCTGATGGAACCCCTCTTCCATGTACCAAAGCTAAGATCCTATATAAGCCCCTTGCTTACAATATTTCTATCTTTGCGCACCTTAACTCAAAATAGAATCTGAACCTTTAACTTGACCAATGGAGTAAGTTCCTTGCTGGCATATGACATATACCTATTAAACCTAAGAATTCCTATTTCTTATGGCTCCTGTTCCTACACAAGTTAGTTGTTAAGAAGCCTGATGGTGACATTAATATTTGTTCATTTTGTAGAGGTATTGAATATGTCTCCCATGTTTTCTTTTACTGTTTGTTTGCTAGGGAGGTTTGGGGGATATTTGGCTTCACCTTGCACCATGATTTTAATTTTCTAAATGTGTTAAGTGGTAAGTTCCTAGGCTTAATCAATTACAGTAATATATTTTGGTCTGTTCTTTCTATAGAAATATTATGGTCTATTTGGAAAATGAGAAATGAAGACATTTTCTAAGGTAGTACTTGAAACCTTATTGAGTATCTTTAGAGACTCATTTATTTTAACATTTTGTCGTAGGTTGCAGCTAACATGAAAGTTGTTGAGAGGAAGGTTGCAAAACCTCTAAGAGATGGGGAGGTAATGAAGTCAAAGTATTAACATGCAGGTGGGAACTATTTAGTTTTGAGAAAAATAGAGGATATCCCATTCTATCATAGAATTGATTGAATGAGAAAGCAACTTCATGGGTTGTTGGAGAAGACAACCTTGGAAAATGGAAAACTAGATCTTGTTACACCTATTGTTGTCGTTCATCCAAATGTCATTCCACAACAACCTTGGGATGTTGTATTGGCTGAAAATGGCAAAATCCTAGTTTGGAATGATGGCTACCTTGGATGGACTACCTGGGTTTCCCATAGTGGCAAGGATTTCTGAATCAACAATAGATTATCTTTTTTTATATTGATAAAATTCCTCTCATATCTATATTTAACTAAAGAACATTGCGTATGTAGTTTGTTTGGATGAGTCCTACTTTTTGGGCCATGTGTAACTAATCAATCATCTACATGAACTGGTTATTGTATATGTTTCTTTAATCATATTCAATAGAAAGAAATATTTTTATATTATGTATACATAAATAAAATACAAAAAAAATAGTCTTATCTACACTCAACACTTCTTTTAACTATTCATAATGCTTATTTATTGGTATTGAAATTATTTTGAAAACATATCAATGTGGATCCCAATCAAACACAAAACATGTACTTTTTTTTTCTTTGTAAGTTAGAGATGAGGGAATCATACCCCATAAAAATTAAAGAACTAATTATTATAAAAGTGCATGCCCTTACCATGAAGGGTGCATCTAAATGACAACACTAGTTATGTTGATAAATATTCCCTCTATTATTAATAGTGTGAGTAAAGCACAATGTTATTTTATTGAACTCTTTGAAGAACCATAAAAAGGGTCTTTTTAATCACTCCATAATATTTCCCCTTTGAGGAAGATCTAAGTATCATTTGATGCTTATCTAGGGGTACTTTTTCCTCTTAACCTTTGTTTAACCATTCTTTAATTGAGGGTGAACCATTGTGTTTTGCTCCACTTCATCTTTTGTGCTATCTTTCCTTAGACCATCAATCATAAAGAGAGCCATAGATCTCAAGGAAGCCACATAGATATCTATAATCTTAATGTTATTATCCTCCATAGGAATTAATACATTTTTTGTAGATCTATTAAATAAAGCTACTTGAGGAGCTCTAGTAAAAGAACCATGTAGTTTGGATGAAGATGGAGGATTAGTAATAGCCATCAAGGAAGTGTGAGAAAAATATTAAGCATTATGATCATCACAAAGAATAACATAATGATGGGGCTTGACCAAAATCCACCAATTTGGACTTATGACTTGATTTCCCTTATCATGATTTTTTTTTTGGACATAGGAGAGTGAAATGTTCAATAGAGAAGTATTTTGTGTTACTATAACTAATGGCAATGTGCGATATTGTTACCTGATAGTGATGATGATGAAGACCGACCAAGATCAGAGGAATACAAGTTTGTAGAATGATTAGATTAGTTATTATCTTGTCATTGGTGTCAAACAATTGATATCTGATTTATATTTTTTTGCCATATCATTCGGAGTATGATATATTAAGTAAAGATTAAGAAGTTTAAAAACTTAATTAGGCAACTGATACATATAAGAAAATGCTAAGGTTATGTTGATATAATTAATTTATACCTAACATTTGATTATATCAAGTCGGTAAAGAAGATTAGTCAAGTTGGTAAGAAAAATAGTTGTGGCTACTAAGCAGTAAAAGTCATTTGGTAAAAGCAAAGGAAAGTTTTGGTAAAGAAAAAGGAACTCAAGACATCGAGCATAAGGTTTTAGTCATCGAGAAAAGTTAACCGAAATCTAGTTGAAGATCACTGAGCAAGGAATATAAATTAAATACGATGATCATAATGACATTTAATGTTGAGCTATGATGAGCTGGAAGATTTTGATGACGAGGAAGAGTTAGAGAGATCTACAGATAGGAAAACTGAAGATGATGATCTATGGTATATATCTAAGAGGCAAATAGAGAAAGAACACATTCCAAGAAAGTTCAAGTTCCAAGGTGATGATAAAACGTGTTACTGAGATCCAAATTTAATGAATAAGTTTGTGAAATGGATTGGACGACTGAGATTAATCAAAAGAAAATGTGATAAAGGAGATTAAGCGGCAAAACAAGGTTTATATAAATAATGATGTTGTATGCACAAATGGATGGCAAAGTGAAGAGTTGAAGAGTCACCGACTGATGCAGTGAAGAAGGAAAATGTGAATTCTGAATCAGAAAGATAGGATTTGATGAAGTGTTGAAGCCAGTTGGAAAGTGAAAGATTGAAGTGAAGATAAAGAGTGTACAAAGGATATGATTATGCAAAGGATAGTTGTAGATTCACAGGTCAATTTATCTATTGTTTCTTATTAACATTTGTAGCAGAAAATTTCTCAATCGAGTGGACTTAACAGTCTTATTGTTAAATCCTTGAAAAATGTAATATTCTAAAGAGTGTTTGAAGCCCTTTAACCAGACCATTCCTAACAGAGTGAAGATCCTAACAGATCTGAGGTAAATCGCTTGACTGGGTCACACTTGACAATGTGCACTGTAATCTTTAACATGATTGGCTTTTAACTGAGCATACTTCAAAAGAGTATTTCTTTAGTGGGTGACACTTCCCATAGTGGTTTTTCCCAAAGTTGGGTTTCCACGTTAAATATTGGTGTTATATGTGCCAAATGATATTTTGATTGGCAATGTTTATTTACTATTGTTGGTAAAAGTTGAATTGTGTTTAACAGAGTTAACATCGAGTTAATTAGAGAAAAATTTTCAAGGTACATAGAATCAAGGATTACTGATTCACCCTCCCTCTCAATAATCCAATAATTGGTATCAGAGCTAAGTACTCTAGAGGGATAAGTTTGAAAGACTTGAGTAAAAGATCCAAAGATGCATAGGAGAGAAGTACCTAAGCTGAACAAGGAGAGTTTCTCTACAAGGAAAAGAAGGATGAGGCTATACCTATCTGGGATTGGAGATTTGACACTTAATCATTTGGATACTAACTACACTCCACCACCTCTTGGACCAATGACACTTGATCAGGTAAGAGAAAAGAAAGAACGTGACTCGGTAATGATTGAAATTTCCTATACCTTGAATGATTATGAATTCAATTATATTAAGGATTGTATTACTACAAAAGATATGTGGGACAAACTTGCACTAGTTTATGGTGGTGATCAACATGTACAAAAAGTAAAGGTTGACAATATGAGAGGAAAATTTGATTAGACGAGAATGAAAGATGAAGAGAACATTGCACAATATAGTTTCAAAATAAAAGATGTGGTGAATGATATCAAAGGTGTTGGTGGAACATTGACTGGTGAAGAAGTGGTAAGAGAAATTCTTAGAACCCTTTCATCCAAGTATTTTATTCGAGTATCTTCTATTCAAGAACTGAGATCCATACGAAATAACACTATTACTCTTGATGCCTTAATCAGTAATTTGACTGCATTTGAGTTTAGTAATTATGATAATAGTCTACCGACTATTGAAATAACTTTTAAGTCATCTCTAACCACTTGAAGTTCAAGAAATGAAAGAGAGAATCACAATAGTTCATGTGGAAGTGACTATGACAGTATATTAACTAAAGAGAAAGAGCAAGAAGAATTGGAAGAACTAATGGAAAGAAGGCTAACGAGAGGTAAAGGAGATTATAAAGGTAAACTACCCCTGAAATATTTTAATTGCAACAAGATTGGTCACATTGCATCTAGATGTCTTGATAATGACAAGAATGACAAAAGTTATATGAGGGACAACTAACACCAAATATTTAGAGACTACAAGGACAAATGAAAGAAGTCTTGTTACCTAACTGAGGAAGGAGTTATCGATGATGAATCTGATGACACGGAATAAATTTTTGAAGTTGTCTATGTTGCTATGACAAATGATTCAAAAGAAGAGAGGTATGAAGATGAAAAAACCCTTATTTATCATGTTAGCAAAACTGACCCATGGATAATAGATAGTGGATGTTCACATCATATGACTGGTGACATTGATAAGTTTGGGAACCTAGAAGAGTATGATGGAGGATTTGTCATATTTCACAACGATGCTCCATGTTCTATAAGAGGTAAAGGATCCATTATTCCAAATGAGAAGATCATATGTGATAATGCTTATTGGGTTCAAGGTCTTAAATATAACTTGTTGAGTGTTGCACAATTGAACAACACTGGCCACCGACTGGAGTTTCAAAACATAAAAGTGAAGATCTATGGTGTTGTTGGAGATTTTATTGGAACCAACGAACAATCAAAAGATAACTTATTCTACCTTGATAATAATACAAAGAATTGCTTATTTGTTAAAGTTGAGAATGTATGGCTGTGGCCTAAAAGACTGTCATGTGAATTTTGATAACATGATCAAAGTGAGTAAAAAGAATAGAGTCGGAGGTCTACTGAAATTAAGAAAGCCTAACAAAGTGATGTGTAAGGAATGTCAAATCAGTAAGATGACTAAATCAAGTTTCTCAAGAAAGTCTTATTCATCAATTGGTATTTTGGAATTAGTTCATACTAATCTTTGTGGCCCTATTAGAATTCAAAGTTATTATGGCGATCCGTATTTCATTTTGTTTGTTGATGACTACTCAAGAATGACGTCGGTAATGTTTTTAAAAGAATGTCTAATGCATTCCTAATGTTCAAATGGCATAAAGACAGAGTTGAAAAGGAAACAGGTAAGCAATTGAAATGCTTAAGATTTGATAGAGGGGGTGAATTTATCTCTGATGAATTTATTGTCTTCTGCAATGAGAAAGGAATCAAAAGAAAAGTATCAACACCAAGGACTCCACAAGAAAATGGCATAGTTGAAAGAAGGAATAGATCAATTTTTGACTGTGCTAGAACATTGTTAATTGAGAAGAGGTTGCACAAACATTCTAGAGAGAAGCCATTAGTATTGCTGTCTACACACTCAACCAAGTACAATTGAAGAAAGGTACCAACAAGACACCCTATAAAATCTGGTATGGGCATACACCGAATGTTAGCCACTTTAAATTTTTTTGAAGTAGATGCTATGTTTTGAAAGATGCTAGGAATGGAAAATTTAATTCTAAAGGTGATGGAGGTATATTCCTAGGATATTCCTCAAAGAGAAAAACATATAAATGTTTGAATAAGGCTACTAACAAAATTGTGGAAAGTGCAAATGTGAGGATTGATGAATTTGAACAAAGGAATGAAGAAGATAGCAAGAAAGAACCAAAAGATTATCAAATATTTGTGTATGTACAAGATGGAATTTCAGGAACTACACTCGAGCTGTAACAAGAATAAATTGAAGAGCAATTTGAGCCTCCACTAAGAGATGAAAATACTGATGAATAGTCTACTGAGATTGTATTAGCAAAATATGTGAGAAGACACCATTCACCGAGCAAAATAAAATGAGACAAGAATGGAGGATTTATGAAAAGAAGTAAGTTGGAAGATAATAAATGTTTGATTTTTGAATTTGAGCCAAGATTAGTCAAGGATGCACTAGAGAATAAAGACTAGATTAATGCAATGAAAGAAGAAATTGATCAGATTGAAAAGAACAACACTTGGTCACTAGTACTAAAACCCAAGGATAATAATGTGATTGGAACAAAGTGGATTTTGCAGAATAAACTCAATGAAAAAAGAGATATGATCAGATACAAAAGAAGATTAGTCTACAAAGGGTATGCACAAGAAGGTATTGACTATGGTGAGACATTTGCCCCTATTGCTAGATTAGAAAGTATAAGGATTTTACTTGCATATGCTTCCTATAAAGGATTCAAAGTTTATCAGATGGATGTTAAGTTTGCATTTTTTAATAGAATTCTTGAAGAAGAAGTTTACATTGAACAACGTGAAGGATTTGTTGAGAATTCTAACAAGGACATGGTATGAAAACTACACAAGGCACTATATGGTTTGAAGTAAGCTCCTTGAGCATGGTATGAAAGACTACACTCTTATTTAATCAATATTGGATTTCAAAGAACAAGTGACAACAAAAATTTATATTTGAAATGTGATAGTAATGATAAGATTTTGATTGCTGATTTTTTTTTTGATGACATTATATTTGGAGGAAAAATAATAATGTCTAAATCATTTGTTGAAGAGATGAGAAAGGAATTTGAGATGTCTATGATAGGAGAGATTAAATTCTTTATTGGAATACAAAATAAACAAGCCAAAGATGGGATCTACATAACACAATCAAAGTATATCAACGGGATCTTAAAGACATTCAATATGGAAGAATCAAAACTGGTTGGAACACCGATGGCTACTGGTTGTAAATTGTCAAAGGAAGATGATACAAAGGAAGTGAATGAAACACTCTACCGATCCATGATTTGTAAGTTACAATATGTTGTTCATAGCAGACCAGATATTGCTCATGCTGTTGGATTGTTGAAAGGTTTTCTACCAACCTAAAGGACACACACATGTCTATAGTTAAAAGATATTTAGATATATGAAAGGAATTGAAGACTATGGGATATGGTACAAAAAGAATGGAGATTTTGATATCAAGGTATTCATTGATGCTGATTGGGAAGGTAATGTTAATGACAGGAAAAGCACAAGTGGTGGTGCTTTCTTTTTAAGAGAAAGGCTAGTGACTTGGTTAAGAAAGAAATAGAGTTGTATTTCACAGTCTACTGCTGGATCTGAGTATGTTGCTGCAACTATGAATTGTTCAAACATACTGTGGATCAAACAATTACTTGAAGGTATGCAAGAAGAGATTATTGATCCTATTACTATTTATTATGATAAAACAAGTGTTATTAACATATCAAAGAATCTGGTGATGCATTCAAAGACAAAACACATTTCTATCAAGTATCATTACTTGAGAGAGCAAGTTCAAGACAAGCATGTGATATTGGAGTATGTAAATTCAAAGGGTCGAATAACTGATATATTTACCAAGCCACTTTCAAAGGATGTTTTTGAGTATCTCTGAGGTAAGTTAGGGGTTCTTCCCCTAGCCAATATTCACTAAGGCAAGATGCATGCTACATCAATTCATGAACTTATTAGAATATCTATTTTGTGAGTTGATGTTAGTGTTCACTCTTTAGGTGAAGCCTTAAGTTGTGAAAGATGTTTATGGAAGCAATGAGAAATCTATACATTTGAGGTATGATTTACTGCCTGAGAAAATTTTTCAGGAGTATATGTGTCTTTGGAATTGTTGTCAAAGAGGGAGAAGTTACTAAAACTAAAGAGGGAGAATAAAGCAATTGATTATTGAAAGAGAAGATTGAACAATGATAGAGGGAGAAGTTACTAAAGAAGGATAAGGTGCAGTAGAGGAAGAGATTACTGTTACATAGATGGAGAAGACTACAAAGATGGAGAGATGTCCAAGAGGGAGACAGATTACTGCAAGGAGATCAAGCAAAGAGGAAAGATAAAACTCAGAGGGAGTACAAGACAAAGACAAGATAGAAAATGTTGCCATCATTAATTGAAAAGTAAAGATTGTTAGTGTGTTGCCATCAATGCCAAAGAGGGATATTGTTACTATAATTGATGGTAATGTGGGAGATTGTTACATGATGGTGATGATGATGAAGACCAACCAAGATCAGAGGAATACAAGTTTGTAGAATGATTAGATCAGTTATTATCTTGTTATTGATGTCAAGTAATTGATATCTAATTTATATTGTGTTGCCCTATCATTTGAAGTATGATATAAGTTGAGTAAAGATTAAGAAGTTGAAGAAATTAATTGGACAATTGTTAGAGATAAGAAAATGATAAGGTTATGTTGATATAATTATTTTATACCTAACATTTGATTATATCAAGTTGGTAAAGAAGATTAGTCAAGTCGGTAAGCAAAACAATTGTGGCTACCGAATAAGAAAACTCATTCGGTAAAAGAAAATGAAAGTTTCGGTAAAGCAAAAGGAACTCAAGACATCGAGCGAAGTTAATTGAAATTCAATTGAAGATCACCACGCAAGGAACATAAATTAAATACAATGATTAGACCAACATTTAATGTTGAGCTATGATGAGCTAGAAGATTTTGATGATAAGGAAAAGTTAGTTAGAGAGATCTAAAGACATAAAAATTCAAGATGATGATTTATGGTATAGATCGAAGCGAAAAAAAGAGAAGGAACATGTTCCAAGAAAGTTCAAGTTTCAAGACAATGATAAAACATGTTATTGATATCCAAATTCAATAAATAAGTTTGTGAAATGAATTGGACGACTGAGATTAATCAAAAGAAAATGTGATAAAGGAGATTAAGATGAAAAATAGGGTCTATATAAAGGATGATGTTCTAGATGGACAAATGGCTGGAAAAGTGAAGAGTTGAAGAGTCACCGACTAATGTAGTGAAGAAGGAAAAGGTGAATTTTGAGTCAGAAAGATAGGATTTGATGAAGTGTTGAAGCTAGTGGAAAGTGAAGGATTGAAGTGAAGATGAAGAGTGCACAAAATATCTAATCATGCAAAGGATGGTTGTAGATTCATAGGTCAATTTATCTACTGTTGCTTATTAACATTTGTAGCAGAAAATCTCTTAACTGAGTGGACTTAATAGTCTTATTGTAAAATCCTTGCAAAAGGTAACATTCTAAAGAGTGCTTGAAGCCCTTTAACCAGGCCAAACCTAATAGATTTGAGGTAAATCCCTTGATCGGGTCACACTTGACAGTGTACAATGTAATATTTAATAGGATTGGCTTTTAACCGAGCATACTTCAAAAGAGTATTTCTTTAGTGGGTGACAATTCCCATAGTAGTTTTTCCCAAAGATGGGTTTCCGCGTTAAATACTAGTGTTATATGTGTTGAATGATATTTGTGAATAATATTGTGATTAATAATATTTATTTACTATTGTCGATAAAAATTGAATTGTGTTTAACCGAGTTAACACTAAGTTAATCAAAGAAAAGTTTTTAAGGTACAAAGAATCAAAGATTACCGATTCACCCCCTCCTCTCCTTAATCCAACATTTTGTACCCCTTGAAAGTAATTATTTTATAATATATTGGTTTCTTCTAGTGATAATTATCCATTTTCAAAGAAATTTCTCTAGAAAGGCTTTTGAAGAAATCTATCTCCACACAAATCCTTGCCTATGTGGAGCGTGTATAGTTGACTATTTCTTATGTTGCACAAAAAATACTTTCCTAAGACATTCACAATGTCCTGCAAGCTCTCTAATCCCTAAAATTTTAGGGGAATATAAGGTAGGAAAATATTGAGGAATGCAGAAGAGAAGGTCTTTGTGTAAGGATCAAAATATGGGAACTAAGGTTTCATGCATTGAAAATCCCTCTAAAAAACCCATGTACCATTTTTTACTGCCTCTTCTTTGTCTTCAAGTGAGTCAAATATGAGAATAAAAACTCTCTAGCACAAGGGTAAATGAAAATCTCCTCCTACAGATGATCTTTCCAATTAGTGGTGATCCAAGAGTAAATATTACAAAGCTTTGGCCAACTTTTCATGAATCTATAGATTAGGGCACATTCTTATAGAAATCCCTCCCAAACATAGGTAGCACCAAGATACAAACATTTGGAATGTGTAAAGAATGGTGGGGCATAAATGGGTAGCCCTTGAAACTACTAGCACTAAGAAAGGAACCTCCAATAGGTGAGGCATCTAATATGGGTATGGATTTGCCTATTCGGTCCATCCCTAATAGGATTAATAGGTTGGTCATTTCTCTTCATTGTAGAAAATATTTGAGCCCATGGGATGTGTAAAGGAAACAAAAGATTGGAACCTTGGCATCAACATGAACCCCAACACCATCCAATAAAGATTGATTTGAGAGAATAAGCAATGTTAAAAAACTACAACACATGCAAGGAGGGCATAAAAGTCCCATTTTTAGGAGTTTCACTTTCTAAGCAATAGTTCATGGCAGAGGAGGGAGCGTATGGAATAGGAACATTGCATGATCAAACACTCATTAAATTTCATGATTAAATACAAAATATTTATGACATTCACCCTAATTAAAAAATGATATTTTAGAATTTTGAACCAAATTCCTCATTTTTTTTGATCTCGACAAAAAAAAGACAAGAAAAATAAAATAAATAGAAACCACGAGAGTACAACATATTTAATTAAAGAGGCATGGAATAAAATGCTACGACCTCTAAGATTAAATGACCTGTCTCTCAAAATAGATACATTTATGGAGGTAGCTTGTGTGTTGTCTTCTTTGTGATGGTTTTGGTTTGTACCCAATCTTTGGGGCTTTGGTGGAGATGGCATGTTTTGGTTCATGCAGTGGATTTTGGGCTTGCTTTGTTTTGTCTTTATTGAGCCCCTGCCTTGTGGTGTTCTTTCTCTATGAGTGGCTTATGTGGCTTGCTTGCTGGGAAGTTCTATGGTTTGGTTTTGGGTGCATCTTTGGTTGTGCTTGAATTCTCTTGCATGGTTTTTTTTTTCTCCTCCCCATTGATGGGCCTACTCTTTGTTGTGGTCAGTTAGTTGTTGATAATTTTCAAGGGCCTAAGCTAACCTTTGTTTGTTTTTGGTTAGGTTTTTTTGGGGGGGCTTTGTTGGCCCCTATTTGTGCCTAATACTTTTTGCATGTAGCTACAATACGACTTTGGCTCATTCTACTACATTTTCCCTCTTTAATGTTTCCTTTTTAGGTAGAGGCATCTCTTATGGAGGTGGAGACTCACTTTTTGGAAGAGGTTGTTTGTTTCTTTATGTGATCTACCCTTATTTTTGGTTTCTTAGAAATGAGATTGAATCAAGTGGTGGTTTCCCAATTGGAATTTTCATTATTGGCTGCTTTTATTGACGTGGAGAGGAGTGCTGCAGTTGAGAATGTGACTATTGGTTGGGAAGAATTTGTTGTCTATGGATGGATAGTTTTGGGTGCCATTCTAAAACCCAACTTGAAGGTTTGGGGAGCCTGTCAAAACCCCTTGATCCTCTTCATGACCACTTGGAAGGTTGAGTTATGTTTGGACTGCTTTCAAAGTTTATCTATTTGTTCATGTTTCCTAAGGTTTTGTGAGCCTTGTTAAAACCCAATGTCCTAGGTTATGGGTACTTAGAAAAACTCACGTTTTTCTATTAAAGGTTAAGAGAGCCTTTAAAAACTATTTGTTCATGTTCTTAGGGCTTTATCCTTCTATTTGTGCAACTTGAGCTATGTCTTGGTTCTATCCTTTAGGTTGCTATTTTTTGATATTGGTGAAGTTGTTGGGTGATTTTGTTCTATTCTCTGCATTTGGTCATTTGTGGGTTCCATATCTCACCAAAATATGCTTGTAAAGGGTTTTGGGGTCCCTTCAAAACCTATTTTTCTCTAATAAAAAATACTATTTTAACCCTTTTTAATTCTCCTTCCTAATTGGTCCATATAATCCTAACTCTCACCCTAACCCTATTAAATCCCTAATTAGAGTTCAATTTAGAAAATGTAATTGAACCCTTATTGAATCCTACCCTAAATTGGTTCGTATTTGTAACAATGACCCCAAGCGTAATAGTAACCCTATCTCAAATTCAATTAAATCAAAATCTAGTCAAATCTAACCCTAACAGTAGCACTAGCCCTAATTGAAAACTAATACAACTATAACTTTAACTCAATACCATACTCATTTAATTATAATTGTAACTTTAAGTGAACACTAACCCTACACCTTAGAACAAAATTTATTGTAACTATAATTATAACCCTAACCTTAAGTCTAGGTATAACCAAAATCCTAAATCTAATAAAACCTTAACCCTAATTAATTCCTATCCCTATTTCAAGGTTAGGGTTTAATTAACATTATCATTGATGTTAGGGTTTAATTATGGTTAATGATACTATTAAGGTTATGATGGGTTCAAATAACATAATTAATATATAAACATTAGAGTGAACAATTATGCTAATCATAATCCTAACCATAATTCCAAACAATATGTTTAGAATAAAATTATGCTTAGAGATAAATTATAATATTAAATTAATACCATATATTACTATACATATAATATTGAATTAATATTATATATCAATATAATTATATTTAGTAGTTTCATATTGTATAACAATTTATTACTTTATTTAATGTTTTTCATATTGCATCACGATTGACTTATATATATTTTATTATATATAAAATTTTTATAGAGGTATTTTCTCAAAGCACCTAATTTTAACTAATTTTCCACCCTAATATCAAATAAGCACTTTGAAAAAAATATCTCTCAATAAATATATATATATATATATATATATATATATATATATTTCAAAATGAAACTTATTTAATTGGCAAACATGAACACCTGTTCGTACAGAACTTATATATATATATATATATATATATATATATATATATATATATGTATAAACGAATTTGAGTCCACCAATTAAAAAAACGACTTTTGATGTCGACTGAAATCAGAGAGGAAAACTAAAATAAACAGAGACCACGAGAGTAGGACATAGCTCTAAGCATGGAATAAAATGTTACGAGCTCTAAACTTAAACGATCCATCTCTCGTTGTTCTACTATCTAAGTAGGAGGAAGTAGCGGTCGACACCGTGGCACGGATACACCGTTATCCAAACACGAGGCGTAAATAAAAGGATTGCTCTCCCTGTAAACCACAGTGGACAGTGTGTTTTTTTGGTATGGAGAAGGGAATTGCATTGAATCCGGCGAGGAGCTCACCGGCGCTTTCCTTTTACCAATGCCCAAAACTAAAATTATCGTCACAGGATGCCAACTTCTTCAGGGGATCGCAGTTGATGGGACTAGGGAAAAGAGTGAATATGAAAGTAGGGAGCAACAGCAGTAGCAAGTACAGAGCGGTGGAGGCAAAGAAGGGAAGGAGGAGTATGGAGACGGGAACAGGTGGGATGTACCAAAGACCCACCGCACCCATCATTCCTAAGTCCTCCGATGACAATCCCAGATTCCTTGTCTTCGTCCGAACAATCAAAGTAAATGTCTAATCTTCCTCTTGCATTCCTCTCCTGCCCACGAAATTTCGCTTCTTCTTCTTATCTGAAACTGTTCTCATCAGGTTCCCAGATGGTACCCCCTCAGCATTATTACAGGGGGCACTACAGCAAAGATCATGGTTGCAGCCAAGGATACTTTTATTGGTAAATACATTTACGAGGGCACGCTTACCCGAAATATTGGTGCAGTTGTCTACAAAGTAAGCCTTATAGTTTCATACTTTCAAAACCGTTTTCTTTCTCTTTGCAATTATCTTTCGCTTCAATTCTTTAGTATCCGCCTTATCACCCCTGCTTTTTCTCTTGGAGTTGTGGTTGGTACACCGATGCAGGAATTTCACAGAAAGATAAACATAGACTATGCATATTAAAGTAAGCTAAAATACTATACACCTAAATCCACTTGAGTTTTCTAGATAGAATTCCCTCATCATATGTGAAACTACATTTCTGTAACATCTATTCTTTTTTAGGATAAACACATACATGACTGGAAGTCTATCTTTACCCACTCTTTTGTTCTCCAACACAATTAGATAGCATTGAGGCATTACACATGTTAATAGCTAAGGGTGTAGTCCCATGGAGGGGCAGCAGGAGGATCTATTTTTAAGGTCTAGAGGTCTCATGGAACAAAAAAAAGAAAAAAATGTTATATAATAATTAAAATTTTTTCCTCACAAATAGCAGCTCCTACTTTTTAAAACTGCAAATTTAGGCTGGTTGAAAAGCTGGGACTAGAAATTGCTCCACCAGCTTAGGTTTTTTTTCCTGTCACTGTCACTTTCAATCATCTCAAACTTTTCAATTTGTACAAATTCAATTTTTTATTTATTTTAT
This sequence comes from Chamaecyparis obtusa, assembly GCA_027943335.1. Taxonomy (NCBI): domain Eukaryota; kingdom Viridiplantae; phylum Streptophyta; class Pinopsida; order Cupressales; family Cupressaceae; genus Chamaecyparis; species Chamaecyparis obtusa. The sequence continues at coordinate 138,906 of BSBK01000231.1, forward strand.
ATTTATAACTCAACATGCTAAATAATACAATCTATGAGACTACCAACTTCCACAAATTTTGGAGCTTAAACTTTTAAGCATAAACTGAACCACAAAATTCAGGGGACGTCTACTTTAAAATATTCCTTAAAAATTTCAGCAGCATCCAATGAATATTTTTAGGAAGCCTTCCTCCATGGGACCCCACCCTAAGTATTGCCGTCTTGTCCCCTACACTCCAGCCTTCTATTTACTTGATTCTTATTTTTAATACAAATATTTTCAAACTATTCAAATAATAATTGTTTTAATAGTAATATGTTTTTTTTCTTTTATGCGTCCGACCCAATTTTTGGGTTCTTCTTGGCGAGAATTTATTTTCAATACGGGGGCTGACTTACGCCACCAAATTCACCTACGAATAGGTATATATGTTGGGCAAACTTCTATGCTACCCTAAGTTTCTGGGATGGGGACAGTAAGGGACAGGGATATATGTTTCATTCCTTGATTTTTGGGCCATTTTTTGGGGATGGCAAGGCGATTATATAAAAGTAGGGAAATTTAAAATATATAGATAAATTTCAAATATTCATATGATAACATTGAAAAAGCATGCAAATATACATTATAGAACCTTAATATATAACATGTGTTAAATTGAGATTACACATTAGAGTCATAGTCAAACAAATTAGCAAAACTCAAACCTTGATTCAAATTGCTGTTAGAATTCATTGTCAATATACATGTAATATTAAAAAATAGCATACAAATTACAACAAATTTCCCAAAGGCTATAAGTTTCACTTTCAATTACAACATGAAAATACAAAAAAAAAGAAAAGAAAGTACACTGCCGCCCCCAATTCACATCTCTTAACATTGCATCAAAATCAGAGTCCTCCTCCGAGGCACTACCACTATGAGGGTCCACCTCATCCAATGAAATGCCAACCAATCCCTCTAGTGCATCCTCCCCATCAACCTAGGTGGTGTCTTTCAAGATCAACATCCTACCATAAAACTGGAATTTATTGGTACTTTGGAGTCTGACGATCGTGAAGTTGAAGAGCACTATGCATGACCACTAGCTTCTTCATTTGTATTCCTCTTGATAGAATGGACAAAGCCATATGTAGATCAATTCCTCTCTGCAGTAGAGAAACTGGCAACTTGTAAAAGTAGGTGAATGTCAAGCATCTTCAACTGTGGTGTATCCTTCCCATGCCATGTCCACCATCCAATATGGTTGGTTTGAGCTAATGTAGCTCTATCTATCTTCACCTTTGGTTTATTGAATGTTGGACCACAAAGATTTGTGAAAGCAAGCCATTGTGTTCTAAGTATTGAAGACTCATCTGAATACATCTTTTTGAAGGCCTTCATTAGCCCTTTTTTCACCTCTTCATCATCTTATGGAGGAAACCTTCAAGTCTTTGGTGCATACGATTTGGGATTTAGAGCAAAGGCTTCCATATGAAGTGGAGTGTTAACTGTGTTCCACTTCTGCATCACAATGGGCTTAATATGCTGGTCATATAATCCTAAAGTAGGATCCTTGGTCAAAATTGTTTATTTTATCTTTCCAAGCATGCTGTCAAATGTCTCATATCTCTCTCCAAGACTAGGAGGGTCCATATTAGCATAATAATGACACTTACAATAGGTGAGATGAAAGAGAAAACATATCAGAAAAATGCAAACAAAAAGTTGAAAATAATTAATTGACAAGTTAGAAACTTCGAAAGTTGAAACATTGAACAATAAAATTAAAATAATAAAATAAAAAATGTAATATGACAATCAGCAATTTAATATTAATTATTCAATAAAATCACCAATTTAGTAATAAAATCAGCAATGTCTTACCTCACAGTGGACTACCAATCATTGTCAAGGATCCTCTGTTTGATGGCTCTTCCTTTAATGGAGCTTGAATTAGGCCACCTACTGTATTTTGGATTCACTGTCATCAACTACAGCGGCTTATGCACCTCAAGCGTCCTCTCTAACAAAATAAAGTAATTGACATGTCCGAGGAACTCTTTTGAAAATGTCTTGAAGAGAGCAAATAGGGTATAGTCTAAGCTGCCGGTACGGGTACGGGTGTGGATACGGGTACATGGGTACGATACATCGGTACGACAAGTTTTGGGGGGAGGTTTGGGTATGTTTGTACGAAAAACATAAAAGAAATCATAAATATATACATATATGCAACCGAAACAAGAATTAAAACAATAGTTATCATACACCCTTAAAAATTAATATTATAACGAGACAATAAATATAAATTAAAATATATTTATATAATATATAATAATTTGCATTAACAATACAATAATACTAATTAATTATTAAACTATAAATATAAGCCAGTGACAACATATATAATAATTATATATTATTAAAAATTTACATTTATCAATCATATATTAAATTATAAAACAATAACTATTAAACTATTAGTCTACTAATCTATTAGAATGTATATTTACTTAATATTTATTAAACATTATAAATTAAATTTTGAATATTATAATAAATATATTAATAAATTAAAAGAATAAAATATGCACATCAGTGCTTTCTATGTTTTCGAAAAATCAGAAATAAAATTTCTTGTTAAGTATTTTTAATTTTACCTTACACATGTTTTCCTGCCTGCGCCTTTGAGTTGGCCCAAATGGCTGCCATGACATAGGCACTAAAAAAACAATGCGATAGTGATGATAGTTTATCTTACATTTATCAACATGTTTTTTTGCTTAAACTATCTCCAATCAGAATGACACCAGGGCTGATAACTGTGAATCCTGTGGTAACGTCGGGGCTGATAAATGCGTATCCTATGGTGCTTGCGAAGAAGGAGAGGTTCATGCTTTGAGGAACGGTTAGAAGGGTTTACAATCATGGAAAAAAAAGAAAAAAAGAAACTGCATTAGAATTGCACTGGAAGAACCCTATTCGATTCCAGAAGATTCCGAGTGGTACCCAATTTGGAGGCATATTGTACCCAGATTTGGCAGCAAACATGGATGATTTGGTAACTTAGGGTATAGTGGTTGCAAATGAACTTTTGAATATCTCTAGCTCCCACCACAACTTGCTTCACCCAATCTATTTTTCATGTCTTTGAATGCAATGTTCAATGCATGAACTCAACATGGGGTCCAAAAGATGTGCTTGTAAGCACCCTCCATTATCATACCAGCGAATTTGCACGCATGTGCTGAATCAGTGACCACTTGCACAACATTTGAGGCCCCAACCTCCTCTATGGCCTCTCTCAAAATGCTAAATTGGAAGTCTGCTTCCTTACGTTTCCTTGAACAATCCACAACTCTAGAAAAGAGCTAGTTGGGCACATGGCTATGATATTGATGAATGTTCAATGTATAATATTAGTCCACTCATCCACACAATAGAACAACCTGTCCTGATCCATGTTTGCTTCATATCCTCCATTAACAAATTAACCTCAGAATATTCTTTATCTAGGAGGGTAGTGTGTAGTTTATGATCTCCAAGGGGTACAAAAGAGGGATCAATAGAGGCTACATCTCTGATCATTTGTTTGAAATAAGAGGAGCAAGACACATGAAATGGGATGCCATAGGCATAAAAGGATGTAATGGAAGACTCTATTGCTACCCATGCTCACACATTTAACATACTTGCAACTACCCCTAGCTTGTCATGACCACTGATCTTCCACTTTCCTTTTGTGGCAATATCATTAGTAGCACTACCAGCCATGGATGTCATAGGCATAGACAATTTTCCACTTGGAAAAAAGTGTGTTAGTATTGTCACACCTTGAGACCTCCTTTGCACCTCCATGTGCAATCTACAAGCCACTAACTGCTCATCCACCTTTATATTTGGATAAACTTTAACTCCACAACATGTAACACCCAAGAAATGAGACTGTACCCTTGTGTAGCTCCCTCTAAACATTGTCTTGCAAATGTGACACACCTATACAACATTTGAGGCCCCAACCTCCTATATGGCCTCTCTCAAAATGCTAAAGTGAAAGTCTTCATCTGTACACTTCCTTGAGCACTCCACGAATCTAAGAAAATAAGAGTCTACTGGGCATGTGACTATGATATTGATGAGTGGCTGATGTGTAATATCCGTTTACCCATCCATAACAATAGAACAACTTATCCCGATCCATGTCTGTTTCATAAAATGAGATGGCATGGGCATAAAAGAATTTGGCAAGAGAAGACTATTGCATTTTGTGCCTGTGCATTAAACATACTTGCAACTGTCCTTGGCCTCTCAACACCACTAATCTTCTTCCTTCCTCTTTTGGCAATATCGCTAGTAGCACTAACAACCATGGATGTCATAGGCATATATGATTGTCCGCTTGCAAAAAAAATGTGTCGATATTGTCACACCTTGAGACCTTATTTCTGCCTTCATTTACAATCCGTGAGCCTCTAACTTCTCATCATCCTTTATATTTGGACAAACTTAACATAAATGTATTACACAAGAAATAAGACCGCACCCTTGTGTAGCCCCCTCTAAAATTTGTCTTTCAAATGTGACACAACCACACCCTCTCCTCCCTGAATTTTTACTTTTGGTATCTATAACTGTCACAAGTTAGAGAAATTTCTTTTTGGTTAAAATGGTCCTATGCATATTTTTTCAAGACTTCTAAAGGGCACTCAAATGGATTTAATGGCTGTCCACCCCCATCCCCAACACTTTCACACTCTGATGAGGTTGAAATTCTTGCATTTATTTGAATTTTTTCCATTTCATTATCACTAATATTATTCTCACTGCTGCTCATGTTGGTTTTGTGAGATTTAATGAAGCTTTAAACTGAAAATGGAAAAAAAAGACATTTGTTACTTTAAACTTCGAAAAAAACTTTAAGAAAAAAATTAAAGGACAAGATGACTTACCTTTGTCAAGAAATTGTTGCTCCACTACCAAATCGCAAATAAGTCTACTAGTTGGATTAAATTTCAAAGATTTTTCTACTAGAGATTTTTTCTTCCAATGTTAAAGTCTTTGCTTCAAGAGTTGTGTTGTCTCAACAAATCTCAGTTTCATCTGCTTTGGGAGAATAGGAGGACTTGGTGGGGCCCTTGTTTAGATCCCCATTTTTAATGTGTCATGCCCCTGCCAAAGTAGGAGATCAAAGCCTTTTGTAAGAATCAGATTGCCGCCTTTTTCCAGTCAAACGTAGGTTATTGAGTTAATAAAATAGTGGCGACTAAATATACATTAAGACAATGATTCTATATGTAAAACCAAGACAATCAATAAATAACAGTTAAACGTTTATTAGTTAAGGCAGGGATTAGTAAGTATAAAGCAGTCATTAATAAAGGATAGCAAAGGGCGGCAATCAGGAGACATGATCATTTTAAGGGATACCTATTTTCAAAGAGACACATCTCCTTGATATGGAGATATAAATGGCGATCCAAGACAGCATCGAAGTATAGGATATCAGACATATATCTATGTATTTTGAGCAAGGAATGGAGGTTTTCTTCACTAGTTCTTTCCTCCAAGAGCTCTTGAACCAGTTATTTATATATATAAATACATTAGTGGCTTTGCTACTTTTGCTATAAAAAAAAAGAAGAGAACGAAAGCATTCGATCAGATAGGAGATTTGCAGTCTCACATTTAATAGAACTATGACAGAAAATTTATATACTGCTCAAGCATTTGGTATGATGCAAATACATGTAACTCTGATTTTTCAGACTTTTATCCTGTCTTCCATTTGATAGGAAGTAGGAATGTATGCAGATAAAATATTGCTTCTAATATATATATGCATAATAAGTCATGATAAAAATTCCTTTAAAGCTTTCATCCAATCTGCCATCCCATTATGGAGGTGTAATGCCACCTTTTTGGCCAACTGGGAAAGCTGGGATAATTACCTAATACCGACCTCTTAATTTAACAAATAATTGCAAAAGAAACCAAGTAAAGTTGTGACACATGATACCAATTGCTATTTCTGCTATATATGTATGAATCTGCGCAAAACTGATATAGAATGTATAGCAATATCTGATATATATTTATTAAATTATGCTATGAATGTATTTGCTTGATCACTTATAGTGATAATGATAGATGCAATGTTTGAAATGCGATATGCTTGTGCAATGTCTAATTTATCAATTTAAATATGCGATGTATAAATATTGCGTTAACAGCAATATGTTGCTGTTTCTGATTTGTATCTATAATCTTGCGACTTCAATAATGACTGCTATATCTGATTTACACAAGTGCCTGCAATGTCTTCAATTATTTCTTACAGCGATAGTATTGCTGTGTCTCATCTGATTTTGATAAATGTGCAGTCTGATGGCTGTGTCTGATTTACAATCTTGATAATGTATGCCACTGATTTGCCAAGAGGCAATGTGCTCAGAAGGGCAGATCCTATACTAGATATGTATAAAAGAACAAATGTCTGATGATCCTTCCTGAAAGTTCTTGAGAATTGCTCTTATATCTCTTAAGTCCCAAAAGGTGGCAACCCTTGAGGTTCGATTGGTCACCTCCCTTCTCTATCTCTCTCCATAACAAAGATTAGATTTTATTCATCACTGTCCTCATAATCGGTATCTGATCCTTTGGATACTACTTGCACCATCTTATACATAATCAATTAGTTATAGGAATCATGTGTCTTCATGACTTTTAGAGACATCGATTAGTTTGAGCGATGCTTAACATTAACCTTTGTTTGCTGATACTTGTCTACCTTAATTGTTATATTAGTTATCTACATAATTTAATCATCCTGATCCTTTCTTGGCGGCGGCATATTATCTCTGCCTTGCTGAGTGGTATTCAATATAATTATTCTTCATGAGACGATTGGAAGATTGAAATTAATCTTCTCTTCAAGAGGTCAACATTTATCCTGCGTATTATTGTTAGATAGCCCACACAAATTAATCTTATTGGCTTATTAATACCCAGTGGTTGTGGATGTGAATCACTGTTTCAGAAACCCGTAATGGAGTAACCTTTGTTCATGATGTGAGGAACAGGGCAGCGGGTGATTTCCAATTTAATCACTCCAAGCTTGTGTTGATGTCCAAGTTGGTGGCTAATCATTGGATTAGTTACTTTAATGGATAACAATATCTGTAGTATTAGTTAACGTCAAATTTTGTATTATTGATACTTGGGTATTGTATTTGCTCCTTCCATTCCCTGTCTATTCTTCCCGGATATTGTTTGTTTGTTATCACTTTATCTTCACGTTAATAGCCACTATAATCTTTGGTAGCTGTTTGTAGTCTCAATCCTTTAATATTGTGTTGGTACCTTGGTAGATCGTATTCCTTAAACAATTTGTTATTTCTTTGTGATTTTCCTTCCTTAATCTCTGACTGTATAATTGGTCACAAACATCATTATTAATGTTGATTGCTTTCACATGGTTCGATGATGCTGTGTTCATGTTGCTGTCTTATCATCGTAGGTTGCCGTTCTGAAATATTCCTTACATATTTTTCATGATATGTCATTTATCGATATTTGTTATTACCGCTGGCAATTCTGGTCTTTGTTTGTCTGACAGGGATGTTGATGAGAATGTTATCATATCCATCCTTCATTTTGATGTCTTCCAATAATGATATTCTGATTCATTTTGTAATTTTGTTTCTTTTAGAGACTTCACAAAATTGAAGTACTAGTGATGTAAGGTCAAAGTTGGGGACATTACAGGAGGGGAGAATGTACATACGAGGGATGCAAGTAGCACAAGGTTCCATTCAAGAATAGTAACCCTGAGTGTCGCTCCGTGATCCTAGGCTTGACGGATAGGCTCAAGGTGCCTTGTATGATCTCCCACGGTGCTCCATAATGTGGATGGGTTGTTGGGAAAAGCCTTAAGGAAATCCCACATTTACAATGTGTAAATATAATGAAGACTAGAATTCTATTTATAATATTGCTGGATTATGTGTTTTTTCATTTTTCATAATAACTAACCTGGTTGCAAGCTCTAAGTCAAGATATAAAGTTGACAATTTACATTCCTAAATGTAATCCATACTTCATTTGGGATTTCTAAAGCAAATTAGAGTAAAGTCCCAATAGGGGACATTACAATTGAATTTAGAGCTTTGATCCTGCCATCCTGCACAGTAAATATAAAATGATGGCATACTTTATTCATTCTCAGAAATCTGATAACATCAGACACTTCGGAAAATTTATGCTGTATCAGACTCACTCTAATCTGATAAACTTATCAGAATTCAGATAAATGGCACCTCCAACACCAAATATAGGGGATAAGTGAACCATAACCCACCTCATGAAAGTATCCCCAAGCACAAATCTTTTCAATGAAAGGATAAATCAAAATCCTAGGTACTTTTGGCTTTAGAATATGTTTAAAATGTTCATATATAAAACAAGCCTGAACATTGAGAAAACAAATCAAAATAAGCCATATTACAAATGTTTGAGACCCTAGATGGTTATAAAATTCAAGCTAACTACTTTTCTAATTAGTATAGATGAGATTAATCAGGGGTATCATTTATCATTAGTCACCAAACATCGCTATGAAGAAACAGAACCTATCAATTTTTAGGGATGTCACAGATTGTAATGCACATAAATACTAAGTTACCGGTTTGGGTTCGGGGATGGGTTTGGATATGAGAACCCAGTATGCAGGTTCGTGAATTTTTTTTCCATTATGGTTTGTATGGGTTCGTGTGTGTGTGTGTGTGTGTATATATATATAAGCATTATATATACAAAAAAATAAGAGAAATATACATAATTGTAAAACTAAATCATTTCATAGTATGATGCTTGATCATTAATCAATGCCAAATGTTAAAGATAAACACTACAAACTTAAATACTTGATCACTGATCTGTATTCACGATTTTAAAGAAAATCATCACATTGAATTACTGAATTCCAAAATGAAAATTCAAAATATAGTTCATTAAAGTTTGAAACATGATTCGATGTGAAATAGAAGTGTTTGGAGGCTTCATAATGGGCTGTTTTAGGGTTAGAACAAAATAAAACTAAAAATGTTTTTTTAATGTTTTTGGGCCCATTTCTAAGCTGGACGCTGTGGGTTCTCACGGGTCCGCGCGAGTACTTGCTCAGTCCGCCCGGGTTCGGGTGTAATGTCCCTGTTTTTCAGACTATTGGATTAGCTTGGTTTGGCAACCCTCACAAGCTAATCAGGCGATCAGTTGGCGGAGCCAGTGTTGGGATTCCATTCTGGAGGTTCTGATTATTAGGTCTACTTTTCATTCGGGTAAATTTAGTCAACTTCCTATTTTTAGTAAGTGGTATTTTGGGTATGGCCAGGATTAGTAGGGTGTCTGCATGGAGTGTCAGATGTTTCAGGATCGAGTTTCAGGGAATCTCCAGTTTGAGAGACTTACTATTTTTAGTAAGTCTATTTTTAGCAGTTGGCTATTTTTGGCAGTTGGCTATTTCTGGCAGGGTAGTTGGAGTTTGAGGCTCTGGTGTTAGAAATGAGTTTGTTGCAGTCAGTGGGGTTCAGTGGCTTTTTATTTTAAAAGTTATCGTTATTAAATTAAATTATTTTAATTTAATAACTTTATTACTTTATAACTTATTGTTATAAAATGAAGTTGTCATTAAAAAGCCTTTTAAGTGAAAAAAGTGAAGTTGAAGCTTTTTCCAAAAAAGCTATATATTCAATTTGAAAAAGCACTTTCATTTCATTCATTGTTGATTTGATAAAATTTATTAAGTTCTTGGCTGTGAGAAATGGCTAGGGTTTGAGGACTGATTCCTCTCTGTGGCAATTTGAATCATCACTGATTGATGATGAATTTTGCTAATTGAATTTTGAAAATTCGTTCTGAATCTGTGGATATCATTCTTGGTGTTGAAGTATACCAAGTGTGTGAAGATTTATTGAATTACATTTGAGCTGAGAGTTTAATATATTTTGGGAATTGGAATTCTATTTTTTCAAATTCATGGGAAGCTGGATTGTTTCCATGACCTGTCGAAATGGTTAGCAGGAGGCTGCGATTTGTTTTGTAGTAGCAACATTTTTTCTTTAGTGGCTGCCGTACGATTTAATTAAAGGAGCCGTACTTTTTTAGCAGGGCCGTACGGACTTCAGCTTGGCTGTATGCAGCAAGCACACGTGTGGTGCCTTCACAGGAGATCGGCTCCCTTTGGACGTCTCTTCATTGGCATTGTTCTATCAGCATTTTGTATATTACTATATTGCGGCATCTATAGGAAATCATCAGCAACGTGAGGAATTGAATATGGAAGGTGCCAGTTTGTAAATTCTGTCGCAGAATTCATTATGCAGCCGCATACTCATTAAGCTAGTTTATAAACAAGAGCCAGCCAAGGCTCTTTACATCAGGCTGGGTCCGGGCAAGGTCTGCATGGGTCCGTGAGTGTGCAGACCCAGGCGGACCCACAGGTCTGGGCGTAGACCCTACCCGAACCCACAGACGAACCCGGACCGGGTTCGCACCTGGACCCAATTTGAGGGTCCAGGGTGCGAACCCGGTAACTTAGCATAAATACCTATTTTACTCTACAAAATATTCTTCAGCAGATTTCAACTTATGTAGAACACAATTCTTTTACTAAGAGGTGTTGATATTTTGGCCTTTACGACAAATATCCAATTACTTGGGAATTTCGATAGGCATAAATAATAATATTAAATATTAGGGAATATTTAATATTTATTGCTTATTAAGTAAATCGATTTATGGGCCCAAAGTCGTCCCCCTTGGTTAATTGAAATTGGGCAGTCGACCCTTTGAGGAAGATATTCTTGCTCATATAAATAGAGATCAATTCTTGAAGGAGAACACATCAAAAACATAACAGGTGGTTCCTTCCTTCAAGAATCGAATGGCATGAGTAATGATCGAGTTGTGTCCATTCATGAGTGCGAACTACCTTGGATTGTGAATTATATCTGCCATTTAAAGTGCAGATCCTAGGGCAGATCTGAGACAACTTGAAGTTCAGATTGGTGGCATAATGAAGCGAATTAGGGCAGTATTGTACAGCCCTAGAAAAACAACATAAGGGCCAATCTTGCAGCCCTAGATCCGAGAATTATGGCAAATTTAATAGAAGGCCAAATCAGGGTAGATTGGCGACATTGTGAGCAAGCCTTGATAGCATACATGCAGATCTGTAAAGAGCCTGCCTGGCTCTTAACTGCAAATTGGCTTCTAACTTAATTTTAATTACAATTTTGCAGAGATCCAGAGATTTATAATTTGTTTGCAATTTACAATTTAATAATCATAGATAAGTTCCACAGTATTTCCTCAACATGAGCAGAGAATAACAATTTAATCAACTACTGGATATCCACTAAATTGTTCTTCATAACAACATACTCTACGTACACAATTAACATTAACCAAAAACAAGAATACAATACAGAAAAATGAACCTTATAAAAAACGTGGCTGGTTGTACATATAAATCGCAACATACACAACGAATCTTTAGCTTGGAATTGTTGATGCCATCCCTTGTTTTTACTAATCCTCAACCTAGAAAACTTCAACGCTCTCTTACCATCTAACACACCCTCCATACAACTCCACGCAAGGAAGAATTAATTACCAGCAGTTCTGTACACTACTAACTTCCAGCCGTACGGCTTCCCTGTTTACACAGCGCAGCATATCATTCAACATGATTCAATGGCAATGAAAACACCATCCCAAAACGCTTCAATTCAGTAGCAAAACGATTCCAAATATCAGTCAGCAGATTTTTAAAGAATTTCGTGTTCTATCCAAGAAATGAAGACCAAACACAAACCCTTGCAGTCCCCAAGGAAAATCGGTTTCCTTCTCCACACAAACTTTTCAATTTTCAATAAATGACATAAGGTAATGAAAAGTGCTTTTTAAAATTGTATATATAGCTTTTTTGGAAAAAGCTTCAAATTCACTTTTTTTTCACTAAAGAGGCTTTTTAAACACAACTTCATTTTATAACATGAAGTTATAAAGTCATAAAGTTATTAAATTAAAATAATTTAATTTAATAATGATAACTTTAAAATAAAAATCCGCTAAAGCCCACTGACTGCAACAAACACATTTCTGATACCAGAGCCTCTAACTTCAACTGCCCTGCTAAGATAGGCAGCCTAAGGCTTTAGTATTATATCCAAAGTGCAATTACTCAACTCCTAGACAAGTCCTTTCTGGTTTATTCCTTGGGTGCTTCCATTTTTACTACACATATTATCTGGACTTGTCTTCAATCTCTACAAACCATATCTTGTGCTCTTCTCCAATAATTTTTCTAGCCAATGTTTATTAATTCTTGCAAGAAGCCACTGTAATTAGATCTACCTTAGTGTTTTCTTAGAGCTGGTTGAATTGAGATTATGTTGCTTTAGCCTATGAGTCTTGGAAGAGTTGTAGTTATACTAGGAAAGTGTAAGAAATAGTTGCAATGCTTGTGTTGTGTTTGGACGTTTTTGTTTGTACAAGAGAAGTTGACGAAGATCTCTGGAAGGGAGTAAACCATTGTACTAGTTCATAAAATTGTAGTTTGAGGAGGAAATGTTTTTAACACTTTTGGAATTTTATTCCATTTTGGTTTTCTTCATGTCAATTGCTGTTGTATGCTTCTTGTCATGTGTGTTTTATTCTCTCTACTTGGCTTATGCCCACTTTCTTTCATGTTAGTTGTTTTTTATGATGTCAACTTAGATCATAGGGACTGAATATCCACACTAATTGAGGATCAAATATGAAGTATATGTCTTTTGATATGAGAAAACGTCCACTTAATTTATAATATCCATGTCCTCACAACAATAAAACTTAACAAACCTCACTGTTTAACTTGTTATGCATATAAATGCTTTTGTCCAAGTTCGACGAAAACATGATACCTTTAGGCTTTGGATGGTCACACATTTGAAAATCCATGAAATGTTTGTGCATATTCGTGTTGTTGACTGATTTAATTCTGGCAAATCCATTTTAGGTTGATATGGTAAGGAATATCAGTGGCCACAATTTTCTTTAGGGATAATTACTACTACTACAGTGATGAGGGCATGATTTTAAAAGAGCTGATAAAATGCATGCTGTTGGGAATAGTTGAAGCTATTTTTGCTCAATAAGAAACAATACCTGTTCAATCTACAAGAATACACAAACGCCTTCATTGTATGATAAAGTTTCAGGACATTTTACCCATACTTTTTTTCCTTTTTGGTTTCATACTGGGCAGGTTAAAGCTGGAGAACTTGGATTCTTTGTCTTTGAAACCTTCTTATGTTTGAATTCTGAGAAAAGTGGCATAGTCTACGACCTTGCAAAAGCTGATATTAGAGTCAATCCCTTTAATGTTATGCTTGGAATTGGACAGATTGACATATACTTCTGAAGCTGCAATTCTTTTTTAATGACTGTTGAGTCCTAAAATCAATCTGAACTGATACATTGTTTTCTTTTATTTAATTTGCTTGTAATTTCCTCTCAATTCTTGCATATCGTCATCAGAAGATTCTAATTCATATCCATTACTGACTTTTATCAGGCTCATATGATTTGGACAGGATGAAGAAAAAATGAAGGAAACGACATTGAAACAATATCCGTTTCTTAAAGTAGCCTCTGGGTTCCTGTTTGGCTACAAGCTCATAGTATGTTGATGATATCTGTTATGGTTTCATCAGTTATAGATTTTGATACATTGACAATTTATTAATAAATCCTTTGTTTATATTGTGTAACATTTCACTGTTTTTAACATTCAGGACCCAGTCAATCCAGATTCTTCAATTTATCCTTCAAATGTCACCTTGGTAAGAAACTATTTTTGTTTCTCTGAAGCTTTGTAGTAGTTTTATTAGATCTATGCTTTTATGGCATGTGTTATTAGAATATTATAATGTTTTTTTAATGGTCATCTTAGTTAATCTTTAGTTTATTAGGTAGTTTCTATTTTCTTCTTTAGCTCACGATTGTTTCTTTTAGAAACATCATCTTTGTAAATCTATATAAGGAGCTTTCACCTCTGTTTAATACAACTTCGATTTACCATAACATGGTATCAAAGCGGGTCGATGGGATTTCATAAAACTTAGCGAATTTTTAAAGAAAAATTCGAACCTCTTCCTATTTGGAATTTTTTCCAGAAATTTGTTTTTCGATTTTTTAAAATAAAGTCGTTGGAGGTATTTTATGAATATTTTGTGATTTGTCTTCGAAGATTTTTTGTCAAAAATTGCGAGCTTGGTGGATTGTTTTGATCACGCGATTTCTTGGTTTAAGCAAAAGTCTGATTTTTCGAAGGTTGCATGTGAGTTGCATGTTACTTGCATATGTTGTTTACCACACAAAATCTCATGTTTTGTTGCATGAAGGTTTCTTTGGTGGGTTTTAATAATTTTTTCCTCAAAAATTATCTGTTGGGTTTTACTGTTTTTCCTCAAAAATGAAGTTTTGTATCCTCTGATCTGTCTCAGATTCTATTTTTGGTTTTGATCAATTTCACCTAAAAAATTGTGTTTGGTTTTTCCAATTTTTCTCCTTAAAAATTGTGGCTCCTTGCAGTTTGTTTTGAGTCATAGTGCTCATCTACAAAAGTTCTTGGTGAGTCATCTTGCTGTTTGTTTTGGGGCGTAGTGCTCACCTGCAAAAAAGGGTTTGGCAATTTTGCTCAAAATTGTGGTTTCAGTTTCATCTTGGTGTCTTTGGCTACAGGGAGTAATACCTTTGTTACCCAACATCATATTGGATGGCTTCTTGGTCATTAACATTTTGTAGATCCAAGGAGGGTCTTAGTAGTAACAAAATATTCTGAAGATTTTGTGACCAAAAGACAATAGTTAGAAGATGACCATTAAGGGAGGGTATTATAATATTATAATGTTTCTTTAATGGTCATCTTAGTTAATCTTTAGTTTATTAGGTAGTTTCTATTTTCTTCTTTAGTTCACGATTGTTTATTTTAGAAACATCGTCTTTGTAAATCTATATAAGGAGCTTTCATCTCCTTTGTTTAATACAACAACA
Source organism: Chamaecyparis obtusa (assembly GCA_027943335.1). Taxonomy (NCBI): domain Eukaryota; kingdom Viridiplantae; phylum Streptophyta; class Pinopsida; order Cupressales; family Cupressaceae; genus Chamaecyparis; species Chamaecyparis obtusa. Next base: position 153,966 of record BSBK01000231.1, read on the forward strand.
TCGATTTACAATAACATGTGAAGTTGTTGATCATCAAGTCTCATTTTCAGATATTTGAGTATATTTTCATTAAATAAACAGAAAGTAATTTTCATGGCTAACACATATCATGTACATCACAGCTTGTACACAACTTAAAAATAATGTGGACTTAACCACTGTAAAAACACCATAAAACTTTTTCATACTTATATAGTATAATACTATAAGGATATCAATTGTTCAAAATCATTCACATTAGATCTAACAATTATGCAACACAAAAAGAATGCAAGATTTATGTGGAAACCCTTATGGGAGAATATCATGGCAAACTATTGCTTATATAAAATCTTCTTACAAACTTGGTAGGCACCAACCCATAGGAGATATCAATCCTCTCAATTTGTAGGCATCAACCTACTAGAGGCACCAATCCCCACTGCTAAGCACCCACTTAGCAAGAAACACCAATCTCTCCTTTAGGAGGAACCGACTTCCAAAACAAAACTAGGTTCCACCTTCTTGGGTGTTGCACCTTTTAAAGAGAACACAGAGAATGCTAAAATAGGGGGGGAGGGGCAGCGGGGGTGCTAGGTTGAATCAGTTTTTTTGAACTTTTAAACACATGAAACAAAATAAAAAGAGAGATAGAATAGAGAGAGAAAACTTTAACAAGGAGAACACCAAATTTCACGTGGAAAACCCTTTCGGGTGAAAAACCACGACAGATCATCGAAATACCAACTTCATTCAGCTGCAGCACCAACTTCAGTTTTCACACAAACATGCACTGAAACTTATTAACACTTTCCATAATATACTAAGCACTTCAATCACCATACAAAAATCACACACATCCCACTGAAACAGTTCTTGACTTCTTATGTACAGTAAGTTGAAAAAGACAACCAAAATATATCCCACACCAAAAACAAAGACAAAGATTAACGGGAGAAAAATAATCTTGAAAGGCTTAACATGTAGCATAGATGCTTTTCTTCATAAACTCTTAAAAAGGAATGAACTGCTGAGGTATTTATCAATTGCTACAGAATTTTAAAAAAAAACGATTCTTTAATGCTGACATTACACAGCTGTTGTCAAGAATAAGCTGCCCCACTCACAGTCAATGGAAGAATCTGAAACCGTTTCTCAAAAAGGATAAATAAATTAACGAGCCTGTGAAATCTCAATATTATGAAATAATTAAGTTTGGCAAGGAGTGAACATACCTTCTCTTTTGTACATAATCTGCATTTTATAGCAAAGAAATAAACTTGTGATAACTGATGGAGCTTGGCAATCACCATGACATCCATCCACCATATAGGCAACATGGCTATGATGTTATTTATAAGTGACCCTTGGTGATCGCTTGTAAACACCACCATAGCACATTGGCTATATGATGGACTGATGGCTTGATGATCGGTTGTAGCAACCATCATCATGTAATCACCATCATGATATGTATTGCATTTAGTTAGTAAAGCTGCATATGCAAATGCCATCACCCTGCATACATCCATCCATGATACCATCATACATTCCGCCATATACATATGCACCAACTATCACTGTCATGCCTACATATAGAGTAGTATAATAATATCATACATACATACATCCAGATTGATGTAATTCAATTCATCATACAACCCATAACATATAATCATGCCATCCCATTCATACTGAGCATCGGACTTGCATATGACTATCATACTAGTATTACATCATAGTCGCATAGCATCATAATCACCGAGCATCATATTACCCCATAATCGCGTTGCATCCATATTGCATCATACCCACACTTATCATATTCTTCATAAGATCACGTTATGCCTGCGATTATCTTTACATTGCATAACTAAACACAGAGGCATGATTAATAAAGTAATCAGTAATATCTGATTACCATAATAATCATTATTATGGTAATCTTTCATAATTAGAGGGTGACTCTTCATACATGCCTCTTCCCTTCGTCGTGCATGTATATATTGAAGACCGCATCATTTGGTAGAAACATGATTTGGAGAATGTAATATAAATCGTATCCTTTGTGGATCACTCTGTTGTAGAGCTTATTGCCTTTGGCAATCATCAATGCAAACACATAAAGATCAGTCAAAGACGACATCATACTTAAAGCAAATTTATATTGATATATCAGAGACGGCTTTCATATTATTCAGAGCATACTAATATCGACATATCAGATACAGCCTGTTACAATATTCAGTGCCCATTGTTATTGTTGTACCAGAGACGGCCTACATATTCGCATGTTATCAATTGTATATCAGAGACAGCAATACTAGGTACTGAGATCACTCTCAGTTGAGCATATAATTATCTGCATATTAGACACAACCATCATATATTGTTGATAGATTTTTATGCAATCATTATCATTCTATAGCAGTAGTGTATGCATTTGGAATTAAGCATCATTCAAAATATCAGTCATTATCATTTGTAACAGCATATGCATTTGGAATTAAGTATCATACAATAGTATTTGTTTATCGACAGTTGTTGTATATTCCTTGAATTGCAAAATTACAAGTAGTGTCTCCCTTTATATAAAAAGGGACGTTATAGAGCCGCTAAGCATCAAAGTCTGAAACTGTCAAAGTTTATAGACACTTGCAGCTGCCATACCACTAGAATAATACCACATCGCCTCACTAAATTACCACGTCTAGCAGATGATATTTATTTCACCAAACAATAGCACGGATAAAATATAATTTCCACTAATTAAGAAAATCGCTGACTAGCTTTGACATCAACAAAATATTCAACACCTTTAACGGATGATAGGCATCTAACTCCATAGAAATCTTCTCCATGATTGATATATCTTCTATTAATTTCTCTTCCTCAATGATCTTTGTTAATTCTTCAATGCCCATAGTACTTCATTGTGTCTCTTGACTATTCTTAACTAAATATTCAATTCACTTCATTCTTTTATATTTGCATACATTCCCCTTTTATATCTGCATATGTTCCTCTTTATATCTGCATATACTTTTCTTACAATTCTGCCACGAATGTATGTTCCTCTCTCATAAGTCCACCTTGATCATATTTATGTGTGTGTATCAATTCTGCTCTTCATACATGGTTGCTGGTATACATATGATATGTTCTTCGAATCTCCACACTATATTCTTCTTCACTAGTCATGCACACATCGTATAGCTCTATGTCTTCATGAAAAGATATGACTCTTGGGAAAGTGACAACCCTTTGAATGGGCATGTTCTTTGATAACGAACTTCTAAATATTAATTGCTGCCTTTGTAGATTTTATTATCTTTAAATATTTATTGTGCTCTTTATATGCTTTTTCTATTCTTATTGCTGTTCACACACTATTGATAAATCTCTTCTAATATCTACATTATTTCACACTTCTCTCCTCAAATCTGCTATGGTTGGATGATAATTTTTTTTGTTACCACTCACATTTCAACCACACTTCTTATTCTCCCTTTATACTTTCTCATGCCCTTTGGAAAGGGGTGGCATTATGGAGGGAGGTAATTATTCAAAGAGAGGCATCCCTTTTAATTTTAACATTTCTTTAATTTTAAGGGGTGCTTTTTCATTAATATAAGTGCTGCCATATCATTAGTTATACTTTTTTCCTTCATCGCTGCCATTGAGTGTTTTAATCAATTCATACATGGGGTAATTAAATATTATTTGTAATTTGACTTGGGTGCCTAATACAGATTTGAACTTGAGTGCTAGCATTGTGGGAACCATTGAACTTTCAAATATCTGAATTTATTTATTATAAATGTGACTTTGACATTCTTTGCCATTTTTAATGTGCACTCAACTTCTGTAATTTATCAAATGATAAATGTACTAATGTTTATTGAGCTTTTAGTGTGCTAAGGCTCGATCATGTAATGTCCCCTTCCTAACTAGTTGAGTTGGTAGACCCTTAGCCTATTCAATTGGTTCCCGTAGGCTAATGAGTCATCGTTAGGGAGCCTTGGAGGTAGTTTATCCAGTAGTTTGATGATATTTGATGGTTAGTTGAGCTCCCACCGTATTTATGAGCGTAATGCCCTCTTCTAGAGTAATTTTGGGATAGTCTTCCAATACTTACTATTTTTAGTTAGTTAGTTTTAACTTTTCAAGCACCAACTAGACCGGCTATCAGGGTTACTATTTTTAGTATTGTCGGTAGATTCAGTTTTAATGACTATCTCAACATTTTATATAGTCTAGTGGTTTTAAATAAAGTAATTGTAAGAATTTGTCTGAGGCAAAGAATAAAAAGCCAAGATCTAGAAGCTCAAGAGATAGCACAACAAGAGAGACAAAATGATCAAATGAATAAATCAATAATGATCAAATGATAATGGATGCAATCAATCCATCAATCAATCTAAGTACAATATAGGAGTGCCTGAATATATAGGCAATGCTATAAGACTACATGATAAGGAGATGATAAGCTATCAACCACACTAGGTGGAATCACATGTCCACCAAAGGTGGATCATCCTCCATTGTACATCAAAGTATGTGCAACAATGAGAGGATGATAATGTGATAAGAGCGTTAAAGGTGGATCTCACACACAAAGAGGTATGAGATGACAACTATCACCATCTGAAGTGGAATTTGTCCTGCACCATGTGCTAAAATGAAATGCAAACTCCTAGGTGTCTCAATGACAACTAATATGCAAATGCATTATCCTAAGTAAACTTAACTAAAGTGTAATTAGTAATATTTAATTACACTAACACCCCCCCTTAAGTGCAATTTAGGGGAATGCACTTAAGCTCACAATGCTAGATGACAATGCATGATGGGTCCCGGCTACTAGGCCATGTTAGGTACCCATGTACAATATGCAAGAGCGATGCAATGCAATCTCTCATAAAGCGGAGAAAGAGGGAAAACCTCATGGGAGAAACCCTCCCTCAGAAAGAGAGATGAAAGACAAGATGCATAGATGGATGGAGTAATCAAAACCCCCCCATTATGACATACATCATGTATATACAATAGTGAAGTATGAGAAGGACAAAACCCCATATGAGGAAAAAGTCCCACCCATAAGAGAGAAGTAGTAGAAGAAGAGAGACATGGTAGCCCCCCTCAATGTAGAATGCCCATCAGTGATAGCTACTCCAGGATGAATGTAGAAGCTGGTCCATGAATGTCGAACAACATTCCTCCCCTTAGGAAGAAACAATGCCATAGGTGTATATGAGATGTCTCCCCAATTTGTAGGAAGAAACCTCAAGATGAATGATGTCTTTGAAAACTGCTCAACTGTCCTTGTGTCGATGCTGAAGGCTGCCCTTTCCAAAACTGCTGAAAAGAACAAGTCAGGATCAAACAAGGATGGATGTAGAACATGTCCCAAAGAACCAAGTGTCTCCTTTAATGATAAAGATATTGTTGGTGCCCAAATCAACAGAATGGATTATCGATCAAGAATGCTTGCTTAATCTGTAAATATCCAACCGAATTGGCCAACAAACGGGAGTGATCGATTATGGTCCTCCTCCCTTGCACTTCTAGAACCAAGGTGGGTTAACCTAATTCTTAGACTTATTCTTCAAGTCTAGGCTTTTTATAGCAGATATATATATTAAACTGATTCACTTCAATATAACACGTAAACTTTAAAAGAACCTAAACTAAAAACTAAATGCTTCTATAAACTCTTGAGATAAATGAAGTATGTCAAAACAATGTACTTATGTATGCAAATAAAATTTGATGCTTTGGTTATAAAATTCTAAATAAGAAATAAAAGAACAATCTATCAAAGCAGGATCAAAACATTTTCAAATAATTAAATCTAATCAATAAAACAAACCAGTGTCTTGTTCCAGACTGGGCAATGGAGTCAAATCTATCTAATTATCATGTGCAACTTTGGAAATGGAATGCAACCAATATTACTCCTAATACATGTCACTGATCCCTATAAAACTAGAATGAAATCATAGTAGTCCTATTGAATTTAACTTTTCTCAAAAAGGCCAATAAGATAGAATTGCCAATAAGACAAAATTGAAATCTGACAACCAGTCTTTCAATCCGGTTTTGCTATTTGGAAATCAACTAAAATTATGATCTAGATGAACCAGATGAAGTTCTTTACTTGCTGATCCTTATAGCCCAATGTAAAATCCAAGATGATTGAATCACCAATCAACAAGTACATCACTGCCCTATCATATGAAAGAGGTGTCAAGACCATCGATGAATGGGAGATGTTTCTATCTCTCAACAAAGACAGGCTCTTAGTGTCTGACCCACTATGTATGCCACCAAATATCTCATCAACTTTGGGTAGGACGGAATCAACTTAACACCTAACCATCCCTACTTGAGTGTTCTCAATGCAAGGTTTCAAATTTGACTGATGAGATGAAGATAATTGTTGATCAAACTCAGGAAATCAGACTTATGCTTACAACTCTTCAATACATCTTTGTTGTCCTCTTCTTCTCTTGGAAGAAATAAAGACCTAATGGATGACACTCTTTGTTTCCTTGCGTGATCTAGCTGAATTTGACATCATTTGACCCTTTGGATGCATTGTCTTAGTTGGGAAGTAAACATCTTTGCTTGGATAGCTCTATGTAACCAATCTTCATTCAACCTTCAACAATGCTCTATATCTGCTGCCCCAAAGTACACAAAATCTGGTTTATGATGGGGTGTATCATTCACATCATCATGACCCATACTTGCACCATGTGCACCCTCAAATGTAGAATGCAAATCATTGCCCTCTTCTTGATCAAAAGCTACCATACCTTGAGGAAGAGAAGTTATGTCACTGCTGTTATGAACTTCAAAATTATGGTTATACCTTGGTGACAAATCTTCAATTGATACAAGCACCTTTTTCTTGTATACTTCATGCTCACCCTTTATATCTTGAATGCCAAAGCTTTAAGTCTCTTCTTTATTGATCAACCCACATGTCAAATCTGCAAACTCATGAAAACGAGGAAGGGAACTGCTACTATTCATGCCCGGAAAATTAGGATTTTTTTTTTAATCTTCATTCATGCTTTTGAAATCCTCAATGCTTATTCCCTCGAATTCATGAACAAAGAAGCTGTCATCAACATCACTGCTGTTATACATGCCATTCTTCATGTCCAACGGGAAGGGGAAAGTTGGGACAGCATTTTGGTTCAAAGTGGATCCATCACAAACAAAATCCATGTCATGTGAAGGAACCATCACATCTGGGTCCCAAATGCAAAAGTGCCGATTGCTATTTTCAAGGACTATGTGATCCATGTCTCTTTGTATACAACATATCGATTGTTCTGAAGTACCGTCAGATGTGTAGACATCATCCAACTCAAAGAAAGGATTGTCAATTAACCTCTCCATACCCATTGTAGGTATGTGTTTTCTGTTCATCACAAGAGGCTGTTGTGAGTGACAGATTTCCTAATTTGTAGGTGAAGCGTGAGCTAAACTCAATTCCACACTCAGCTCTTCAATCTGATTCTCTGCCATGAGGAGAGCTACTTGAGATTTTTCCAAAGCTTCCCTAGTCCTCACAAGTTCCAAAGTAAGAAGATCAACCTCTTCTTCTTTCCTCAAAGCATTTGAATACATAATACCAAGATCAAGAAGATGATCTATATCCAAAAGGAGATTTAAATAATTATTCTTCATCGTCTCCATGGCTGTCTTAAACACCTGCAAATTAGAGATTGATGAAGCCTCTTCTTTGTATTTGTCTTCCCTCAACTTGGACCTTCTGAAGGTAGTTCTCTATTAATTTGTGGGAATTATCAAAATGTGATAAGGCTGCAACAATCATATCTTCAGTGACCTTCAACTGGCTCTTCAAATTATGCAATTCAAATGGCCTAGTGCCAAAACCAGCTCATTTAATGAATTTTCTGATTTGTCCTCAAGATCATGCCATACTAAAGATCTTTGGTCAAACTCATCAAAGTGATTTGGGCTGCCACACAATAAAATTTCTGATTTTTCTTCACTTGTAAGATAAACACCACCATCAAAGACATCAAACTTACTAGTTGTGGCCTTTTATTCCTCAAGCATGGATGGTGGGACAACACTAAGATCAATCAAAGAAGTACTAGTGGAATCTATACCTTCTTATGATTCAACATTCTCAAGCTTTAAATCAGCATGCTCTATGTCAATGGGACTCATGAATACCTCTTGTGTAGATGCCTTGTATGTTTCTTTTTTATTCGGATCAGCTTTATGCTTCACATAATTGTCCACCTGAAGTAACCTTGTCAACTTGTCTTTATGTTGTTCAACCAATCTCTTTAACAACTCATTTGCCATAGGTGACACATCTTGTTCCAATCTCCAAACAACCAATAAACCTTTTCTCAAAAGCTTAGAAATAACATCATCCTCATTCAAAACCAAAGACATGATGGATTGCATAGAAGTGATGACACTACTAGGATAAGCCTCATCAATAACATTCCAAAATATATGAAACATTTTGCGAATGATTTCACAATCAATGGATAACATAATGTTTTCATATCTGAATTTTGCAAATGTTTTAAGTAGTTTAAGCCTCTTACCATAATAAGGATTTGTGATATCATCCAATCCCTTGAAGCTTGCCACCATGATTTGAAGTACCTCTTTCATCATATATCATAAGGTTCATTAGGAGCTTTTATTCTCATAACTTAACTGATGCATGAGATAAATGCAAGTTTTATCTCATCATCTGGATGCTTCAATAATTTAATATTACCCAAGGATTGCAATGATGGAGTAATAGCTATCTATATTAATTTAGAAGACACTTGGTCAATCTGGCTCAAATAATTCTCCACTTCCCCCAAGGTGTTGGGAAGAGTCTGTTTGGGCTGATCTATATTGTCCAGCTCTGAACCTGCTTTGAAAAGCCTCATAAACCACATTTCATCATTTTAGTGAAGATGCCATGATCATATATCTCTGTTGCACCCGAATCTGCTATAGCCCAACAGGATGGCAAGATGTTTAGCTCTAATTCCACCAAAAGATCCCCAACTGGATTTTAAGACAAATTTATGAATTTTGTTTCCTTTCATGTCTTTGACCAATGATTTAGTAATGGTGTCTATTTATTTGGGTTTTTGCAATATGTGAATTTTGTTTGGGTTTTTTCCTAGATTATGTTTTTTTTTTTTGTAATTTTTTGGAAATAAGGAATGCAAACACATGAATCTTAAACTACTGCTGAAAGAAATTAAATCAACAATTAAACAACACGCTAACTAGCAAAATACCATTTCCTTCATTTCTCAAAAATGATTTTCTACATACCCATACCCCAGTTGTATAGTTCAGATCTGTACAACAGCAGTCAAATGATAATGATTTGTCTTACAATTTATGATTTCCTTGTGCTGTCTCCACTGCTGATGGTGTCCAGGAGTATTCTGACCTTTTAATGATGACTGGAGCTCTCCCAAGACTCACTTCCAGCTGGAGGTAAATTGTAGTCTCTGTTGTAGCTGTACGACTGCTAATATGATTAGGAAATGACTTCTTTGCTGCCTTAAAACACCGATCTGCAATCCGATGTGCAATTCCATCTCTTGGAATGCTTTTCCAAACTCTAACGTCAAGTTAGAAGTGAACATAATCTTTGCCTGGGGCTGTATGGCTAGGATAGGAATGAATAAAAACCCACAAACCTGCTGCTAACTCTCTGATCTGCAATTTTGATCACCCTAAACTGCTCTCACAATTCTGATTCAAGATTTCTCCTCAATAATTTGATGCCTTTCTGATAATAACTCTGATTTGTGATGAAACCAAGTACTAGGAAAGCTGGGGTTTCGTCCGACTTCCTCCACTTCCAAGAGTTTCTTTCCTGGAAGCCTGATTGTTGCTCAAACCCTTCACAAAGCTCAAACTTCAATATTGTGTTTTGAAAATAATAACCTCGATGATCAAGAATGGCTCCCCAAAAGTTATTTTATTTCTTTTTCATTCTCCCTCCAAGAAATTTGAACCTAATTACAGTTTTTCATGTTATTTTTGAAGTATTTTGTAACACTTTATTTTCTTATTCTCCTCTAGGAAATTCGAACTCCAAGGCCTTATTTAGCATGAATAAGAATGGCCCCCTTTTTGAATATAACTTATAATTCCATCTCTTAGGAAATTGTGCCATGGGGCCTTTTATTATATTCTATCATAATATAAAGTGACTTGATGCACCCGTCCAAGGATGATATTTGATGTTGCAGCGAACTGACAGTCTTCCCTAAAAAATAGGAATTGCAACCAAAGTCTCCAAAATGATGCCAGAGGTCCCTTTGTTGCACTCTGGTCAACTTCCAGTCAATCCCTTAAAAGTAGGAATCCCTCCTAAATTTTAAGAGACTGTTCCAAACTGCTCAAAATGGCTCATAAAGCCCTTGCATAGCTCCACAAACCTCTCGATGGGTCCCCTATTAATACTACTGACCTACAGGAAGGAGGGGACATTACAATTGTCACATTAGGATTAATATCCCATGTAATTGGTTAAAACTTAATGTTGTTGCTAAGACCTATCAAGGTTACCAAAAGGTATTACGGATTATTGAGATTAATGACTGAGCCCAAAGCCAAGGAACAGCTACCATGTATTAAAGAATTTATATTGATCTGCAAGAACAGTATCCGTCAGCGATAGCAATTATCGAATTAGCTAATCCGATGGCTAGTGTTAAGGTTTTAGGATCATTGGAAATGTAATAGCAATATCTGATTGTATGTGTTTTCCAGAGGCATCGATCTCTTTATATTTATACATGACAAGGACAAGGACAAGAAGAGACATGTCCCTTCATTGGACATGTCTATTCATTAATTTATTTTATCAATTTAACTATTTAGTTATTATGAGAATAATTATAATCTAACTTTATATATATATATATATATATATATATCAATGTATATAGTAATATCAATTATTATATTTATTGATATATATGTATATATATATATATATAATAAATCATTTCTCATAATAATCATATAGTCAGTATTATTTATTTGACCGATGCTACAAACATCAACACTCCCTCTTAGTTAGGGAGGATAAATCAATCCAATGTCAACACTTAAGACACTTGATAACATCAATTATATGATGTAAGCAATAAAAGGCGTCATCCTCATGATGTAATCAATAGAAACATAGTCTCAATGTGTGGATTGCCTCCATTGGCGATTCTATCCATTTGATATCTTGAGTATTGGCCTATCAGAATGTCAACACATGACATTCACCTAAGTACTCAAGAGTTCATAAAGATATCATCTCATGATATCGAGAGCATTGGCTTGCAGAATATCAACTCTCAAGATATTCACCAAGTGCTTAGAGTAATGGCCTACCAACATCAATTCTCATGATCTCCACCAAGTACTCAAGAGTTCATAAAGATATCATCTCATGATATCGAGAGCATTGGCCTGCAGAATATCAAGTCTCATGATATTCACCAAGTGCTCAACAAATGTTCATAGGTAATGTGCACTTACCATAAGAACATTCACATCATCTATTATGATCTGTTTCAGCCATCACAAAATGTCTATCACAATAGAAGATGCCATCTATTATATCTGTTTCAGCCATCACAAGATGTCTATCACAATAGAAGATGTCATCTATCATGATCTGTTTCAGCCATCACAAGATGTCTATCACAATAGAAGATCAAGTTATTGTAAGATCGTCACCTTCCAATAACTTTTGCAAATACAAGTGATAATCATTTGGAAGTCGTCACTTCCTCACGATTTACACAGGGGGCAAACCCATTAAAAACATTCATGATTCATTAGTATAATAATCAATTATATCAAGTTTACCTCAGAAGTGTTTCACCTTCAATAGTGAACTCCCTCTCAATCAATATGATCAAGATTGTCACAAGTTGATTGAACCATCTGATCCCTCTGAAGTTCAAGTTTATCACTTCTTGACCTCTTTTGAAATGTCAGACTCCCTTTGCATCTAGTCTCAATCATCAATTCGTTTGCAAGCATCAAGTTCTTTCTCCCTTGAATGCAATTATCTTGTTCTTCTGTCCTAAAGGTATGTCAGAGAGAGATTACAAATAGCTCACTAAACTATCTCGATCGGAAATACCAATGATAGAAGCATACAAGATTTTACTAACCAATAGTATAGCATGAATTACAAACTCAAAAATTATGTGCATTAATAAAACATGAAATACTTATCTTTTATAAATTTCAAGTATTTCATTCTGTAAGGTGAGCCCATATAGAAAATATCATGCAAATTCACAAAATGATCTCGCCGTTCTTGAACATTACCATAATTCTTCACATGACCTGTCTTGAATATCCAAAGGTTCTATGCACTATGAAAACCTTCAATATGATCGGATTTCCCTTCAAGTGGTTAGACTTTTAAAGGAGCCTCGCTCTTTTACAGATTTTGCATAGACCCGTACATAGTCGGTCATAACTTTTGAACCTGACATTTTCTCTCCAATCGCTCCAGTGAGATTCTTCTAAGTTTTTTTATCACCAACATATCCAAAATTCAGCAAAATCCAACGGTGAATTTGTGAGATAGTCCTCGTACTGAGACTATATTTTCTGAGACAGTCACACATTCACCATCAACAAACTACTCTTACATTTGCAACTTGGCTCTGATACCATGTTAAGGTTTTAGGATCATTGCAAATGTAATAGCACTATCTGATTGTATGTGTTTTCCAAATGCATCGATCTCTTTGTATTTATACATGACAAGGACAAGAAGAGATATGTCCCTCCATGGGACATGTCTATTCATTAATTTATTTTATCAATTTAACTATTTAGTTATTCATCAAGTACCTCATTCCACTAGAAGATATATAAGACATTCCCAAATCATTCAGGGGGATCATCAAGGATTACTGATTGTATTCATCAGATGAATAAGTCCATCGACTGGCAACAAGGTGTAACAGCAAGTTGGTGAGCTGTAACATGCCTATGCATGAATACTAATTGATAGAACATTACATCCGAATAAAGTACCAATATATGGTTCAATATATATATATATATAACAGTTACGTTGTATTTCATACATACATACATATATATATTTGTTTATTCATAATCTATTTGAAGTTAGTATTTTCATAGCCTATTCCTTAGTCTCTTGCTACAGCTCCTTTTGAGGACAGATAAGTTGTAGGGAATGGCTAGAGTAATTTCTCACAAGGTGGGTGAATTCCGAGGCATGTATTTCTGAAACCGTAAGGGCATAGTTCCGAGATGGGTATGAATATGTGTTCTAGAAACCTTGAGGGAGTACACTTGTAGATTGGTTACCGAGCATCCTATGACAAGTACTCCCTGTCCTCCTTAGGGTTGAGTTTGGAGAGAAGTAAGAAAGAAGGTTTAAATATGTTATCGGTCAAATATGCTATGAATTATTCATTGGCTTCTTAAATTAATTTGATTTAGTTGCATAGTAATGTATGTTAAATATTGGAAATTGACAGCCTCCTAGGAGGGGACTTTACAACTAGTCATGAATATGCAATACACAAAATACTCTATGTGAAAGTGTGTCATTCTTTCCCCATTTATGTCGAAGGCCAGATACAGCTCTCATCACCATGGTCATTATCCAAATGATACTGCTTGTACCCTCTAGACATGACCACTTTATTTATTAGTAAAATGATTAAAAGTCGTTGATTCATAGAACTTGATCAATCAGACATTCAGATGTAAACCTAAGCATTTTTCAAACATTGCATAAATTAAATATAGAGTAAGTGGATACAGAATTAAATATTTTTTGAGCTCACGCTGCCTTGACACTCCAAGAGTCCTCTTACAATTATTCAAAGCCAGTCTTTCGTTGAGGCTTTTTGTCACAGCCTTCCAAACTATTTTATGTTTGATGCCAGTTCATATATGGGCAATATTATTCGATCAATGTTATCTTGGTTGACTTTCTAGAAGCTTTCTCTAAGCTTTGTATGCCATGACCTAACTCTATAGAACTGATCTATTCATCTATACTGATGTTTAAAACTCATTCTTTATGATTTTTGTTGAATTGCCTGTCTTTGGCTGAGAAAATCCTTGAGTCATTTGGTTCCATAGAAGTAGATATCTTTCAAATATTGTCATATTCCAATTTATCTTTTCTCGGCAGGGTTCCCAAAATTTTCTTGAAAATATTACGCCTTTTTAAAAATATCTTTGACTGCATTTTTTACTGAAACTTTCACCAATATGTTGCCAATAGTATATCACTGGTAATATTACAGTGAATTATTTTTTTTAAAGCACACTAGACCTGCAATTTTTTTATCGTTCTACTCTAGAACTTCTATAAACATGTCATTTACCTTGAACAGCGCAAGTAGCCATTAATATTTCCATCTGCCATTATTGATCAAAGTGATTAATATGAATGCTGTTAAGACAGGACTTTGCTGTTTTGAAATGCTAGGCATGATTGTTGTTACTGCTGTAAACTTAAGAGGTATTTGAAGAGGTTAGGGAGACTACTGTTGTCAACTGTAGTTACCAGTTTGTGTATAGATTATTCTCTTCAGCAATTATATTTACTTTAGTTTTTATATAATTGAATTAAAGTTTTATTGTCATTCTAGCAGAGTTATTATTAACATTGTTAAAGACATTTATATTTCAATTATTTGTAGTCAGCGATCTCAAAATTAAATACCCCTCAGTTAAAATCTGTTTGCTTAATATAACACAAGATGGCTGTGTGTGCAAATATAAGATTCCACCGAAAGAAGAACTAAAACCAGCGGTTGAGAAGGTGAAAGATTTCTTTGGGAATGCTATAAGTGGCGTCAAAGAATCTTTTGGTAGCATTTCCAATTTAACAACGGAAGCAAAGGAAAATGGGGCAGCAAAGGAAAATGGGGCAGCTCCAAAAAAGAAAAAGAAACCAGCGTAAGTTTTTTATTTGCATTATTGCTATCTGGAGATAAAATTGTCTATTTGTATCATTTTATCCCTTGAACTGAAGCAACGGTTTGGTGATGATCCAAATTCAATATGATTGGTCTTCGCTTATAATAACGTGTAGTAGTTTCTTTTAAAATTCAATTTAAGTGATGTATGTAGATTCAGTTCTACTGTCTACATATAAGCATAGCGTATGGATATAATTTTAATTTTGAAGTCTACTTGTTATCATACTTAAGATCCAAACTACTTTAGATATAACAGTTAGATTAAAGAGACCTTTCAAATGACAAAATATTTGGTATTATTTCAGGGCTGGAAAGACCTTTTAATTTCCTGATTCTGTTCAAAAATTGCCCTCTTCAAATGACTTCCAAGGAGCCGTTGCAGATTTTGATTGACCTCATTTCTGAAAAACAGGATAATGTATCTACCTGTAAAAAAATGAATTTTCTTTGTTTTCAATAATATTTGCATGTTGCGCATAACTGGCCTAATGAGTTCAGAGTTTGAAAGTTAAATGTCCAAGCTACTACATGCAGAGGAATTTTACAAGTCACTACAATGGTTTACATGTAATCGAAATCTTCTTTTGTTTGTATGCAAGATTGTGTCAGATGTTATTAGATGAAGCATTGCATGCACCTTTTGCCCACAATTCTCATCAATTTCTTTGGTGCCATCCATTGATTTCACATCATGTGGCCTTCAACTACTTTTCATTATTATTGCACTCATGTAGGGCTTCAAGTGCTTTGCTTAGTCTAAAATGGGGAAGAATGGTCATTTGAAATTCGTGAAGATGGGAACAGGTGGCTCATGTACGGCTTAAAGTGCTTCCTTACATTCCACTATATGGGCATTTATGATTAAGGTTAAAAGAAGATCAACTTTTCAAAAGAAATGAGCAGCGTCTGGAGCTTATTTTCTTTGCTCCCATACCAATCTTGAATTCTTGTCTACTTTTGTGACTCGGTAAATGAGACCCACATGGTGATTGACTTTGGAATGTTGTAATATCATTTTTCTGCTACCATTGACTCTTTTGGTGTCATGGAAGTAATTAATTGAGCATCTATTTATATGTCATTCATGTATGCTCATCCAAAGTTTGGCCAAGGGCAAGTTGCTGTTTTAAAGATGAAAGGAAATAAAACACTCCTTTTCAAATTCATCTAGGCTAATCAATTACTTAAAGAGATTAACACTTAAATTAAATAAAGGAGCTGAAACACATACCCGATTTCTGAATTGAAATAATTATAACAGGAGTGTACCTTTTTGTCGAAGGGGAGACAGATTTGACTATGACAAATGATGGAAGCTTGGAATTTGAAAATGGATCTAGGAATGCATTGGCACAATCTGTGCTTGTGAAGTCTGGACATGAGTGAATTAGATCAATCTTGCACCTGCAACCTTGATCCCTGCCTTTGTGGTTTTTCCTTAAGTGGCGCTAGAGAATTTGGAGCTTGCTATGCTAGAGAAGGGAAATCAACTCTCTACCAACTTTATGACTTGGACAAACTCCATGGATTGATTCAACAATCAAGCAATATATGCAGAAAATGTGTAAATAGTTGACAATGGTGTAGTATAATGACAATTAAAGTTTTAAACTAGAACAAAATGTAGTGGATGATAAAACAATCTAGCACTAGAATTTGGGTTTTGATATAAGATAGGAGAGATTCTTGTAGGAGTTGATTATAATGCTTCACCTCCCTTCTTGGTGGAAGTCCTTTTTGCGAGGTCAACACTTCCAATACAAGATGAAGACTTCATCCAAGTATTTCAATTAAGAGTTAGTCATGGTAATATATATATATTGGTGAAAGTGGCAAGCCACTAATATTTTATTAATAGATATAAACTGGTTCAAAGGCTCATGGAGGAAAGAACCAGTAAAGAAAACCTCCACTCATAACCATATACAAAAAAGAACAATACTTTAGGAGATGATTTCGAAAGATACCCTTATACAACGGGTTACAAATGTGCAAGACTTCATCAAAAAAATTAAAAAAATCCAATTAGGTCCATGAATATGCCCTTATAAAATGGGCAACATACAAGCGAGACTCAAGATCCCAATTCAAACCAATTATAGATATCATAATCTATGACATGCACTATACAACCATCATATTGATATTTTATCATTTTGGGATATCATATCTATACAAATTTGAAACCCCCATATTACAAACCATGAAATACAGACTAAATTAGAACTATATATACATGTTAAAACATGCTTGGACCCGATAAAAAACCAAGTCGAGCCGCATATGGTACAAAACCACTATGCCAAACTACCCATGTTGAATCCCACTTGTACTGTGGAATGATGTGCCAAACAACCACTACCCGAACTATCAAACAAGCATGACCCGAGCTGTTAATTGATTACGAGGGCAAAATTTGTTGAAGACCCCATGAGATCTCCTGGCATGTACACTGCCATGTGAGCACACACAAAGAACAATAACCACCATTGTCAAAACCGCCAAACATATACCAGTAGCCGAGCTCGGGGATTTCAAAATTATCACCGACTGGAGTATATCGGGGAGCCGAGCCAAAATCACTTCGTAGAGTATATGTAGTCGCCACAATATACATTCAGACTTTTTGTGAATCTTTAAAATTTTCTCAAAAACGTTCATTGACCAGGATAATTATTCTTCCATTGGTGAACATTCCTCATCATTACCCAACCCAGAAATATGCAAATTTTCAACATCTTGATTAAGCATGTCGACATCATCACGGACTGAGATATTAATATTTCTAGTCCATCTTTATTATATTTAAACAAAGGAAAAACAAATATTTAGTTTTATGAATTAATTTAATGGCTTGATTACAACTTATTGCAGGTACTTAAGTTTTTACTTGGCACTCTTTGATTATGTAATTAATCCCACTCTTGAACCATTTGTATTTTATCTTCCTTCTCGTAAAATAAACATCCCTAACATAAATATAAGGAATACCTTGAACAATATCAAAATCTCTAGAGGAATTACATCTGCTTCAATCTCAACTATGTAGTGTCTAAATTCCAAATTTAGACTTAACCTTTAAAAAAAAAATTGTATTTCTACACTTCTCCAAATTTAGACTCAACCTTTTTTTTAAAATTGTATTTCTACATTTCTTTTAGTCATTCCAATGGGTATGTATGTGTACTTTGGATGTCTAGAGAATAATCATTTTATCCAATATTTTTGAATAAAATTACATTGTGAGTTAGGACTAACTCTACCAATGCATTTACCATATTTTACTAATTTATAATGTGATTTATAAAATAAAAATCTTCCCATGTTCATGTTTTCTATCTACGAATGCATTTACATTATTTTACTAATTTTAATTTTAATTTTATTTAAACAAAAATCTCTCTATGTTCATGTTTTCCATTAGTGTGTGTGTGTGTGTGTGTGTATATATATATATATATATATATATATATATATATATATATATATATATATATATATATATATATATATATATATATTTCTTAGTTCAATCATTTTCTTTTCTCTTGTTCTTATTTTAGGATGTAGTTTAGGATAAACCCTCCAACATTTTAAATCCACATGTCCATCTATTTCACAATTGTTTTTTTGCCCTTTTTATCCAATTGTGCAATACCAATATTGGTTCTCTTTGTTTTCCAATTAACCTTAGTTTTGCTATTGTATTTACAAGATTCACATGCATAGGTCTTCCTCATCCTCATCTCCATATAATAAGCTTGGGCACATGCCTCATCCAAGTCCTTTGGATTAGTAGTGATTAGCCTCCTTCAAATGTGGGAAAGGGGCTTACTAAGATACTTCCTCATGATGTCCTCACCTAAGTTCACACCATTCACCATCGTTGTTAGGATTGAATAGTGTAATTCTACATATGACCACTTTGTTGTTGATAGTATATCCATTTAAAATTTCTATCCACCTTATTCGCTAGGAATAAAAATTTTTATGGATTAATTCCTTAAAATTCTTTACATGTATAAATAATAGGTTTGTTTCTCTTTTACAATTGACAACATAGTTTTCTTATTATATTAGAACATGATCCTCTATTTTAAGGTGCACAAAGCTATTTCTTTGTGCTCCACTTACTTTATGCACACTAAAATACAGTTCAAGTTGCTTAAGCTATCCATCCAATAATCTTACATATAATTGTCCATCAAAAATATTAAATGTCCACTTTCTAATTTAAATGAACCCATATTCTCTTTATTGAGAACAAGGTGAAGCAAACTACAAAAATAACTTAAACACAATGTTTGGGAATATAATAATAAATGTTACCAAAGTAGATATTGTGATTTCACAATCCAAAATTAAAGCATAAAAAATGGTAAATACCATAGATAACACCATATTTACATGGAGAAATCCTTTTGAGGAAAAAATTTCACATGAGAAAGAGGGCAAAAATATTATTAATATTTAAAAAGATGTATATAATAATATTCTTTAGTGCTATCCTCTAAGTATGTAGTGCCTTTTTTGTTCGCATTCTTCCATTGCTTTGTTTTGATTCAAGTAGAATGTTTATGCTATATCTTGTGACTGTGTGTATATTATTTCTTTTGACATTGGCATCCATGAGATGTATTCGATTACAATTATATTATTTTTTTCATACAATATCACTACAAATGTGGATAGTAGGTTATACTTGTGACTTCAGTGATGATTATATATGCATGATTGACTCTACAATGATATGTCATGATGTTATATGTTGAAGTCTAGGTACATTTACATATATAAATGACGTTTTGGTTATATTGTGTTGGTTGTGGTTTTATAATATACATTAATGTTGTGCTAGTTAGTTGATGAGATGTTATGTTGTTGGATATATTGCTAGTAACATGGTTTGGGGATTTGTTATATGTTCTTAATTCATGTTAATGATATTTGATGACATTTAATGATGCTTAGCATATTTTAATGTAGATGACATTATTATTGTGATGTTTAGATGATGGTTGATATGAAAAGGGGTGATGACATAGCATTCAAATACATAAGAATGATTACGTCGTTAAAATTATCTTTTTAGCGATTTATGTTAATTGATTAGTTTATATGTGCTTTGGCTATTTACATGCATGAGCATATACACTTGATGTGTGAATGTTTTAGTGTTAGTAGGTACCAAGCGTCGATTCTACCTGACTTAATAGGTCTGAGCATGCCTATATCCCCAACGGTGGTTACAAGAGATAGCACATCGTCCATCCATGTTACCCACCTAACCATCATTCCTAATTTAGTGTAGTGTTAGTAGGTACCAAGCGTCGATTCTACCTGACTTAATAGTTCTGAGCATGCCTATATCCCCAACAGTGGTTACAAGAGATATCACATTGTCCGCCCATGTTACCCACCTAACCATCATTCCTAATTTAGGATGGTATCCTTATGCCTCATATGTTTACCCTCCACTTACCATTTTAGGTAATGTTTGGTTACCCTTGTGCATACTTGTGAAGGACTAGTAATATTTGTTTGTGCATAGTTTGTTGTTTAAGGATTGTCGTTATTATATTACTTATATTAATAATATTTAAGTATTATAGTGGTAATTATTTATTTAAGTGGAAATATGCCTTGTATTCTTGTTTTCATGATAATTGGTTGATTTTATTATTTGGGGAACTTTTGGATTTATTTTATAATTTGAAGTTGAGTGGGTTTTAATATTATTATATTGACCTTCCAAAAAGTGACTTTTAATTTGAAAATATTCTTCATTTTTTTAGAACACAACACTTAGTATTTTCTTCTTCTTGCTTAAAAACCCTACTTGTGAGGATTTGATTTGCATGGATTGATAGAATTCTTGAGAAAGATTTTGTGGATAGTGGTTTGAAAAATTTGTTTGGGTGAATTCTACTAATTGTCTGGATTGGGCTTCATCATTTGGTGTTTGTGGGAGTCTTTCCAGTTTTGAAGATTTCAACAAGTTTTAGGTAAGATTCTTGAATTCTCCTTTGTTTCTCATTGGAATTGACTTCTATGAACTATAATTGGTTTGTAGAGTGAATTGAATCATTTTCCCTCTTTGTAGAAATTCTTTTGAAATAGTTTTGAATTTGTATGTTCAAATTTGAAAATAATGGTTTCTATGGGGATGTGTTGCCCAAATTTTTGTAAATGGATGGAATAGAGATTTGATTGCATTATTGGGTTGTTTAGTACGCGATAAATGGGTTCTTTTAGATTTACAATCTCTTAAGTTTGAAAATTTGATCTTTTTTGGTGGTCATAAATGGTGGCATGGCTTTGAAATTGGTTTTTGGTCCAAATTGTTATATGATAAAAGATGGAACTAAATGTCTTTTATGTGTTTTTATAATGTGGAATAATAGACTTTATATATGAAATTTTGATTGTGGAATGACTTGAATTCTTCCTCTCATGGTTATGGCCAATTGGGATTTGATATTATGTTAATAATGTATATTGAAACATGACAATATGACATTGTGTAAAAGATGCAATTGGGATATTGAAATGTTACATTTTTATTGTTATCAACTTGGGTGTGTGTGTTAGGACTAGAATAGGGAAGTGGCTCACAATGGGAGTTGGGGTCCAAAGTTTCCGCTAGGATAACCCATTGGTGAGTTGAATAAAGCAAGTGATAACATAGTAAAATAATGGGGATACCACACTAATAAGATAATTTGAGTAGACCCCTTCGTGCCTATAAGGACTAAGGAGGTAGTGGGAAGGCCTGGCTATTTGTGGGATGTTGATTTAGCATGATCGAGCCTCCTTGTTTACATGAAAGGACTTCTCAATGCTACATGAGCCATCCCTTTGTGTTATGTGATGACACTCCCAGTTTCGAGTCTCTAACATCCAAACCCTATGTAGACTTGAGTAGTGACCCCACAAATTTATGATTGGGTATCTTCCCTCTTTTGATGATGCATTGTATTACCCTTGTGTTGTGGTTAGTCATGATGATCATGCTTAATGTGTATTCATTGTGTCTTGTGTAAGCCTTATATTCCCCTTGTGTTTCATGATTAATTGTATGGTCCATGTGACTATCTTTGAGCACAATGGTATAGCTCTTTGGGTTCCACATGGATAGGTGACATTGCCAAATGCCATTGAGGACTAGTGAATTTAGATGGAGACCAGTTCTTGGAGGCTACCACATTACTTCCTTCTCTGATTCCTTTAAACCTTCTCATTTTGTAAATGTAGATATTTGTTGTATTGATTCAATGCTTTGTAAATTTGATGATTGTATACATATTTGTACACTCCAATGTAGAGGAAAATGTAAAGATTCAATGATGGATATGTAGTTGGTAGAATTATGTGACTTGATGTTGGATTTGGGTACAAAATGCTCATGTTTATAATTCTTACTTATTAGCGACTCTTGGAATTTCCATAGGAACACTTACATTGGTCCTTTAAAATGAATCTAGGAGTGTTTAGAAAAAGTATTGGAGGTTGATGTAGTCATCTCCATGTTTTGTCATAATTCTTGACTATTTTTTGAGTGGTTTTGAACCAATCATGACCCAATAGGCATTCTATGTGGTCTACATGTGGATTTTATGTACTTGTGACTCCCTCATATTGAATAGAATAGGTGTTGGAAGGTTTGGGATGGATTGAATGTGTTTAGTGTCCACTCGATCTCACCTTTGCGCGTTGGAGTCACTCGATGACTCTAGGGAAACTTTGCATGTCTAGTCCTCACTCCTTTCCACAAATTTCTTCCAAACTGTATCCCAGATTCATGTTTTGTCTAGGGTTTCAAGTAGATTCTACAAGGAAGTTGGGAGGCTCACTGGTCAAGATAAATGCATGAAATAGGGATGACAATATGAGTTTTCCAATGCGAAGGACTTCAAAGCGCAAATAGGACTCCAACGTAGAAAATGACTCATGTCAAGTGGAGGAAAAATCCATATAAATGGGACATTTCAATGATAGTTAAAATTACAGTTCAGTAAAATTCATTTTGAGATCTTGGGGTATCTTTTTAACCCCATTCAAGAGTCTATTGAAGTCATATAACTTTTGGGATATGTTTGGGAAACCTATGAAACCTTTTAATATGTCTTTGAGGCATTTGAATGCAAGTCAATCCTTAACATACCTCATTCGTAATACTTAGGATTTAGAAAGTGGTCCAATTTTTTGAGTTAAGTTCCAAAACTTATGGGAGGGTCTTGGGTGAGTCTAAGCACCCCATCTACCTTTCCTAAAGTATTACTTGGACCTTCCTTTTGATATTTTAGAGTTTTGGGATTTTTAGTCTCCCACTTGTGCATAGTTGTGTAGTAATAGTATGACCTAATCGTGAGGTTATACTCAATATCTTTGTATAATGTTTTTGGTTAATGCTATTGTTTAAAAAATAAATTATTACATATAATCTTATGTATTTCCCTTGTTCCCAAGGGTTCCTTAGTGTGGCGTTACAAAGTAACAAGACAACACTTGAATACCTGTAGTTAAATTTGAAAATACTATCCCAAGAGTCTAATTTATAGAGATTTGTGAGAGGGAAAACCTTTGTGGATTCCCCTAAAAAGAAGCTAAAACCATCTAAAAAACCCATGCCTTGGAAAATCCACACTTCCCTTAAACATAGTCAAAGTCAATTAGTGCCCACATGAATTTCGTACACCTAATCCACATCCATTCACACTTAATCAATCATGAGTGCTCCATTACTTGAATTCCAAGAACTCACTCTCAAAACATGCAAGCTTGGGCACCCAACTCGAGATAACATGCAACTGACATATGTCAACATGTATAGATATGTAAGTCCAGGTGGTCTTTGCCCAAAAAGTGGATGCCTAAATAGAATATTCCCCTAGAATACTATGTAACCATCATTGAAAATTTTCCACCTCAATGGGATGCAATTACAATTTTTCATAGGAAATAAATAATAAATAATTTATTTATCTCTCATGTCCCCTAGAACACTTTCCAAAGATTGTAGAAATACATGAAAATGAATTATGAATTCAAGGTTAATATAATGTACTACAACATTCTCCCACTTGACATTGCACATTGCAATTACACACATAATGAAATTAAGTGCAATGATTAAGGCCCATGGTATTTTTGCATGAAGAGAATTTATTTGTGGCTATTAGATTCGTAAGAATCTACAAGGTTACCCAAAGTGTCAACCTTTTCAATCCATAGTTTACCATGAACAACTATTTCTCGACCAAATGATACTAGACATCATATTTCTTATTATGAACATAATACATAAGATGTTATGGCCAAACATATTGCACTCTAACTATCACAATCAATTGTCATTGATCTGCAATAAAACACAATACTTGTATT
The DNA here is from genome assembly GCA_027943335.1 of Chamaecyparis obtusa. Classification (NCBI taxonomy): domain Eukaryota; kingdom Viridiplantae; phylum Streptophyta; class Pinopsida; order Cupressales; family Cupressaceae; genus Chamaecyparis; species Chamaecyparis obtusa. Next base: position 178,352 of record BSBK01000231.1, read on the forward strand.
GAGTCTTTATAACCATATCGCCTTGTTAGAAGCATGTGTTGCAACCATATACTCTACTTCAGTTGTGGACAATGCAATTGTAGCTTGTGTCTTAGAAATCCAACTCACCACTCCTACAAACAAAGTAAAAATACAACCACTATTAAATATGTGACTATTCAATTCTCCTACCCAATCTACATCAACAAAACCTTGTATGTCCAATGATGAGAACATTATCAATATTGTGATAAACTAAAAAAAAAACACCTCACAAATATTTGTTCACCTTTTTAACATAGCTTCAATTCTTTAAAAAAGGTGAGATATAAACCTAATCGAAACACCTGTTGCTTGGGCTATATTTGGTCTAGTGTATACTATTTCATACATTGACACTACTTTAATGAACCTTATACATCTCTACAAAACCATCACTAGAATTAGGACACATGCCTAAATTGAACTTAGTATCAATTGAAAGTGGAATATTTACTAGTGTAGACACTTACATTTTTTTTCTTTCAAAATGGTATCAACCTATTTACAATGACTTAGCCTACAATTTTTGTGAAACTGATTTTCATCGATGGCCATCCCAATGATATATCTAGTAGCCCCCAAGTATTTTATATCAAATGTACCAAAATATGAGTTTTGTGCTCCTTAATCAACACCTTGTTACCTATAAATATGTCATCACCATACACGATGATTATTGGTATTTGATCATTGATCTTTATGTTGGAACACACCTATATACTAAGGGGTGAATCAACATATCATCAAATCTCAACTTTTATTACTTCACAATCAATCATCACTCAATTGTTAAGAGAATTAACATAATCATCAAAAGTACAAGTAATGAATATAACCACACAAAAAAATGCAACACCATAGTTTAGGTGGAAACTCTAGAAGGGAAAAAAATGACACCAGGAAAGAAGCATGGATCTTCTATCCAAATCCAACTTCACAAGTAAAAATAGTTTTACAAACAGATTTGAAGGAACCAACCCTAAGGAAACTTCAATCCCCTTTAAAAAATACCATTTATGGACATAACCTAAAGGAATATGTCATCCTCTAATTTTAACACAACTCAATATCAGAGAGGCAACAACCTCATACAATGTAAGAGGCGCCAACCTTACGAATGATTATGTAACCTATGATAAATATACGACTGTGTGAGATATAGTTACAATGATATTATAAGGAAACTTTGAAATATTATTTTGTTATTTTGCTAGTCTCTTGTCCACTCACAATTTGACACTATATACACAACCTTTGCATCGAATGATAGATTGTGATTTTCATAGCCTAAACCAGAGATAAATTTCCTACCATATAGAGCCTTAATTATTCTACATATTCACTTGCACTTAAACAAAATAAATTTACTTTCCTAAAATACATGTTTGTGCAGTTAGATATAACACTTATGTTGACTTAGATCAACCAAAACCATCACAAACAATCTCCAATGTTAACATGTAATAGATTGTGAGGCCCTACCCCAACCTATCATAACAGTTCTTTCATTTTCATATTGGACATAGTATTTATACTCTATTTTGATGCACTTTGATAATCACTCCTCATGACATAGATTGCATTATGTTGATTATGATATATTTTGGCTTATTTTATGTTTTTGCATTCTGGTTTAGAAGATATTTAGATCTCTTTGACATACATTTTATATCTGTAAATTTGATGAACTTGGTTTTAGGAATTGATTCTACACGTATGAATTTTATGATGGATATTTTTAAGTTACATGGTGATATTGCATTTTGATGGACTGATTTAGATAATAATTATGATGAGATTGAATTATAGATTTTATGATTAACCCTTATGGACATGTAAAATTATATGATTGGATTCTGCATATTTTTTATGAGTAAATGTGTTTAGGAATGGACTGGATTGCGGATTTTGTTATGGATTAATGGTGAATTATGTGAATGCAATGGTGAATTATATATGCTTTGATATGGTTAATTATTTACATTGTTTCTACGTATGTTTTTTGAACTACTGATATTTGAATTTAGTGTGCAGAAAAGTTGATCATGTAAATAAATCACAGAATCAAGGTTGGACCTATGTGAAATCAGTAAAGCCAAGGTTGCATCTAATGAAGAGACAAAAACCTCGTTGTTATGTTTTTTATTCATAATTGTAATGTTGTATGTTTGTAATAATTGTAATTAGTAAATTATTAATTTGTTAATCCTATGGTCTTGCCATGTGTACAAGTGATGTGTAAATTATGTAGTGTCACTTGACACTTGTGTTATGTGACGTGTTGGCATGAAAAGACCCCGTGGTTAGGCTGGAGTGTGACACTTACCCTGGGTTACCTGATAGAGTTCCCATGTTGACCCCTTGGTTAGGAAACCATTAATCTTAGTCACATCTTGTTGGACCCGTATACAAACTTCAAGTGGGTTTTTTGAGGGTTTAGTGAGCCCCTATGGTGTAGTTTAAGCCTATTTTAGCTACCCCACTTGGTATACTATGGGTTGTGGGTTAGTTTTTGGTCAAATTAGAGCCCATAACTAATTTATGACCCATCTAAAGTACCCCTCAAGTCAAGTTTCGAAATTGGGGTTTGGAAAGAGGACAAGCCCATTCCCCTTTCGCCATTTTTGGTCTCCATCTCATTTATAAGGGGAGACAAGAATGGAGGAAAAGTATCCATGAGCCATGCCTCTTAATGATGGTTAGTTGGGAGTTTGGCAGGAGATCTCTTTTAGTAGGAAGTTTGGGGAAAGTTTGGGTTGATCATCCACTCTCTATCTTTAGAGACTTCTAGAATTAGCTAAGTTTTAGGAAGGAGTTAGGACTTGACAAAAAGATTCTCTTCTTCAAATTCATTTCCATAAGCTTGGATCTAGGTTGGTGTTGCTCTCCATTTTTATTGTTTAACATGTATTTTTCATAAATGTTGAAGTATGGTAATGAAAGTTTGTTGTGAGCATGTAATAGAATCTCATGGATGTAGTTCTTTGTTGTATGGTGTTTTCTTTTTGTGTGTGTTGTAAGAATTGTGTATGGGAGTCTCAAGGCACACTCACCCTTGGGAGGGAAGAGTAACCTTGGGGGTGGAGGGATTTTGGACAACTCTTGAGTGTAGAGTCTCTCCTCATGGAGGAGAGGGATAAACATGGAGTATGGGCTCCATGATGCCATTCTTTCCTTGTGTATACTTTTGGGGATCATAAGGGATTTTGAGGGATTGTTTGAGAAGTAAAAATGTGGTTGTTTCTCTTGGGAGATATGTGAAATTTCATCATGCATTTGGCATTCTCCTCATGAGTACTTGGTCCACCTTCACCCTATGTTTTGGATCATTTGGAAACCCATTGTGAAAGCCTTGGTTGGGTGTCTTTGTTGTGAGTATGTGTTTTTAAAATTATGTGTCAGTCAGTAATTTACATTTGGAGGAAGAATTCAAATTTCCAGCCAACTCAGTTGAATTCTTGGGTTATGTAAATCGTGTTGACTTTATTAATTGATTGTATGGAGAATTTAATGCATGGTAAATCATTTTATTATGGATTCAATGAGGAGATTGAAGATGTTTTTACCTTGTTTCCCAAAACTTGGGGGTGGTCTCTTAGAGCATACAAAAACTCAAAGAAACAACAACTATAAGGATACAAATACTCATAATTCTAGTTTTTGTTTGCCCAAGCCCGAGTGCGTGTATATATATAAGTATATATATAATTATAAATTAATATTTATTTTTCTGTTAAAAAAAGAGAAAAGAAGATGAGACTTATTATAAAACAAAAAAGAATATGGCGTGAGTATATATATAACTCTATTTTTTTAAAAAGAAAAAATATGTATATGTGTGTGCATATATATATATATATAAATTAAATAAATTAAAAAAAACATTAAAAAATAAGAATTAAACAAACCTTTTTTTGGGCCGAAACCCTACCCCATTGTTGGGGGTATGGCACGACCAGTGGCCGTGATTTCCCCACAATGGGTGGCTTTGGCCACCACTGTGGTGGCCACCATTGACACCACAATGAGTGGCTTCGGCCACCCTTATGGTGGTTGCCGCGATACTACCACTGTGGCCTGACCCTTGGAGAATCCACGACGACAACGACCAAGGAGGGGGTTGACAACCATCCCCATTTAAAATTATTAAAAAAAAACAAAATAAATAACAAAATAAATATTACCGAATTTTAATTTGGTCTAGCAAATTTCTTTGGGATTTTTGTGTGACTTACTGATATATAAACATGTATATGTATATATATACACATATATATGTATATATGCTCTTCATCTTTCTTGTATATATGATCTTCATCTTGCTTGCATTCCTCCTCATGGCTCATCCTTTAGACCTACAACAAAAAAAGAAAGCTAGGGTTTGGGGGAGAAAAGAGAAGAGTCTTGGATTGAGTTGGACTTTCATTTTGAAAGTCCAAAACTCAACCCTAACCCTAATTTTGAAATTAGGGTTAAGGAAAGACCTTTGAATTTCTTGAGAAGCTAATTTAAAATTACATTTTAAATAATTAGGCAAAGCACTTTTTGGGATTGCATATTTATTCTTTATTCTTTAATTCAAATTTTGGTGGGAATTCTTTTGTGGGAAATTAGTTTCCCTCAACTATTAATTTATTAGGAATTCTGAAGATGAAGTTAATTAATTTATATGAACTTGATTATAAAATTATTGTTATAATATTTATTGGTTTAATACTAAGGTTATTAAAAGGTCAATATTTAATGTGTAATTCTTCTATAGTGCCAGGCTAAATAAATCAGATATTTAATGGGGTTCATGTTAGGAGTAAAATCTATGAGATATTAATAACTCTTGGACATTCATATTAAAATTTAATTACGACATTTTGATAATGGGTTAAAATTATAATGGTAAAATGTTTACAACCTTATTAAATAATTTATTTATATGCACACATGGTGTAAATATTGATTTTGAAGGTAAGGGGGCCAACCTAATTATATAGTTAAGGCAAGAATATATTCTCAATAATCTATTAAACATGGTTTGAAGCTAAAATTTATTATTGGAATTATTTAAATGCGAAAATATTAATTATGTCATTTTAGACATAATTAAACCTTAGGAAGGGAGTTAATTTAATTATGGCATTAAATCTTCTTAACTTTGTAATTCGTTATCTAATACATTTAAGAGTAACTAATCCGGTTTAATTTATTAAATCTATATTGGTGTAGTCACTTAAGTGACCTACGCCAAGTAACCTTATCAAGGGACGTTGACCATTGTCATGAGTCCCTTCGACCTCAAAGCAGATACTACCGGATACCGTATGAATGTATCAATTCCTTCGATGATGCAAACTTGTAGATAACATTGGAAGCTCTTAGTAATGATTCAAACACCTTATAACTGCAACTTTAGTAAAGTTCTACCTATTAAAAAAAATTTATTGGTGTGTTTTGTCCATAATTTTTGGGCATGACATATAGATCAAGCCTATCGCTTCTTATACATTCTTAGAAGATTCAAATACAAATTTGAATGAATGAATGGATTATTTCAATGATATCGACAAGATTGAATAGTCTAAGGGGCCCCATAATTGCATTCTTATATGATCTTCATACTCCTTTCGATGTTGAACCTTCTGCTATGAATCTTACTAAAAAGATAGCAGTCATGTTGATCTAATCATCATTAAATAAATGGTGCATGTTGTCAACATTCAACCTATGTTCATAATGGGTACAAATATCCTCATATTGACTCATTCCATGATGAAGTGTCATTTTATCTTCATTATACCCTTATTGCAAAATATGCAAATTCTCTCTTCCAAAACTTCTTTGGACCTCTTCTACCTACTTGTCTCACACTTAAGATGATGCAATATCATCCTCAATTGCACAAATACAACCTTTCTTTTGCTTTAATAACCTCCCATAAATATGAATTTTCTTCATGTTCATAGGTTGGATTAAACTCTTTCATGTAATATGCTTTTTCTTTTCGAATGGGATTACTCCTCATGATAGTTCTAAATTTTTTTGTCACAAACTTTTTTATTTTCTCATTATTATTAGAATATTCATGTAGCTTGATGTTCCACTTTATCAACCATTTTTTCTTCCCACGATCAAAACATTCCTCCATAGCTATTTTGGGCCAATGTTGATTATTCATTTATTTTGATAAATAAGAAGATATATCCGATAAGATTGGATTTATAATTAAAATAAAAGTTTAAAATTTACATAATCTTAAGCCCAAAAAAAAATCAGAGTAAAAACTAGGGGCTACCAAGAAAACATCATCCAACCTAAACCAAAGTTTGCCACTATTAACAAGACCTAATCTAAATGCTAATATTGTATAGTGATAAAAAAAATCTACAACAAAAGATACACTATTGCAAAATGTAACAAAAATGAAGTTTATATATGAACTTATTAAAAAAATTATATCAACAAAACACCAAAAATTCTTATATTTTGTCACCTACATTCCTATAGAATCTTTTGGTGGTTGGATGTCAGGGTTGCATCTCAATTTCTATGGTCATTGAGGCTCTTTCCTCGAGGTGAACTGGGTTTGCTTCAGCCTCCTCTTCTTCATGCCAGTCCTCTGCCTCAGAGGAATCATCACTCCCCAACCCATCTCACTTTTCACCATATTTGTATTTGACCACCCATTCATCATTTTTGTTAATATTATTTCCCACAGGGGCTTCCAGTACTTCATTTATGCCCAAAACATTTTTCAAGAATTTTATGCTTCAATTCATGATACTGAACCACAACTCTTGGTGTTCCCATTCCCATCCCATTAGGACAAAGAAACGTCTAGGTGGACCTCCATATATATTTCTTCTTGGTCTGTTCCCAAAACCCAAGAATCTATCCCCGTCTCTCATGAAAATGGACTAATCAAAAGGGAAGGGGATGATGAAATCCTCATATATATTAATGATAGTTTCATGAAGACCAAACAAATATTTCTCTACAAAGAGTCTGTTACAAAATTCTTCAACCACCATTTTTGGCACCCCCACTACCAAGATAGAAGCTAAGAATCCAAAACATATATCAGAGTCGACTCTAAGATGATGGTTCGTATTTATATAGTTGAAGCCGAGGATACTTCTAATGGTATATATGATTAAGAGATGTTTGTACTTTGGACACTTCTTTTATCCTTTAATGCATAAAAGGTGCATCCAATGTTGTTTTCTGATTCGGGGAATTCATCTTGATTGGAGAATCCATGGATTTCATCTCTGTCCCACTTGCACACAAGAAGGTATGATCTAATCATCATTAAATAAATGGTGCATGTTGTCAACATTCAACCTATGTTCATAATGGGTACAAATATCCTCATATTGACTCATTCCATGATGAAGTGTCATTTTATCTTCATTATACCCTTATTGCAAAATATGCAGATTCTCTCTTCCAAAACTTCTCTGGACCTCTTCTACCTACTTGTCTCACACTTAAGATGATGCGATATCATCCTCAATTGCACAAATACAACCTTTCTTTTGCTTTAATAACCTCCCATAAACATGAATTTTCTTCATGTTCATAGGTTGGATTAAACTCTTTCATGTAATATGCTTTTTCTTTCCGAATGGGATTACTCCTCATGATAGTTCTAAATTTTTTTGCCACAGACTTTTTTATTTTCTCATTATTATTAGAATATTCATGTAGCTTGATGTTCCACTTTATCAACCATTTTTTTCTTTTTCATCATCCATTTTTTCTTCCTACTATCAAAACATTTCTCCATAGCTATTTTGGGCCAATGTTGATTATTCATTTTTTTTGATAAATAAGAGGATATATCTGATAGGATTGGATTTATAATTAAAATAAAAGTTTAAAATTTACATAATCTTAAGCCCAAAAAAGAATCAGAGTAAAAATCGAAGGCTACCAAGGAAACATCATCAAACCTAAACCAAAATTTGCCACTATTAACAAGACCTAATCTAAATGCTAATATTGTATAGTGATAAAAAAAATCTACAACAAAAGATGCAAAATGTAACGAAAATGAAGTTTATATATGAACTTATTAAAAAATTATATCAACAAAACACCAAAAATTCTTATCTTTTGTCACCTACATTCCTATAGAATCTTTTGGTGGTTGGATGTCAGGGTTGCATCTCAATTTCCATGGTCATTGAGGCTCTTTCCTCGAGGTGAACTGGGTTTGCTTCAGCCTCCTCTTCTTCATGCCAGTCCTCTGCCTCAGAGGAATCATCACTCCCCAACCCATCTTACTTTTCACCATATTTGTATTTGACCACCCATTCATCATTTTTGTTAATATTATTTCCTCTAATAACAGTTCCTCCACATTTCACCGAATCACTGATATTAGCAGGCTTAATGAAATTGTCTTTTCCAATTTTGGATTTTTTTTCTTCCACTTGATAAGGATGTGACTTTCCATATCAATTTAACTGGGTAGTTGCCAACCTTTTATTTCTATATTCTACATCCTATAAATCCTTTTTCTCATGTGACGTAGTAATTATCCAATGTGATATCAAATTTTGAATTATACGTGACAAAAACTTAACTCCTTTGAAAGAAATTCAAAAATTTATATCTTTTATAGTGAATTCAAAATCTTCCTTTCTATATTAATTTGTCTCCTTTGAAAGAAATTCAAAAATTTATATCTTTTATAGTTAATTCAAAATCCTCCTTTCTATATTAATTTGTTGTTTATGCTTGCAAACTCGAGAATGTTGAATTTTCTGACCTACACAACAAAAGCTTTAAACATTTCTTTCCAATTTGGCATATTTTAACCATTAATCTTTAAACATCTCTTTCTGATATGTCATATTTTAACAAATTGCATTCCCATACAAGCTATTTTTATAATTTCTGTTAAAAGTGGAGATTTGACCAACAGGTTTTCCATTACCACAGAAGGTATTTCATATTAAATGGTTATTTGTCTGATATTCAGTCCATCAAATCCTAAGTTTTCCAATTCATCTTCCATCCTATTACCTTCTCTGTGAATGTAGTTCATTGTAACACTTTCAAGTTTTTCTATTGATTCCATTGCTTTATCTAAAAGAGACTATAATTTCCGATTTGGAATCTTCTTTTCTCTTCTTGCATTTATAGCTATGGATGGATCTCCTTCAATTTCCACCTTCCTCAAGTCTAGTTACATGAAAATAAATAATCCTTCCACTAAGGCCTTAAATTCTACTTATTATTTGTGTCAATATCCAGTGATTTTGATATTCTCTCTATTATACTGCCCTAACATGAATGAATCACACACCCTACTCTAGAGGGTCTAGGATTGCCTCTAGAGGGTCCATCAAAGTTCAATTAGAACTAGCCTGAATGTGGTGGTCACCATTTGCATTTGTCTCTTTCTTGTTTGTTTAGTTGGCGTCATTTACCAATTACTGGAGGGATTTTTTAACCAAACCAAGCCCTATGCATTTTGTCATCCCAACATGCGAAATATCTTGATTTGTGGATTTGGACATATATTATTGAATTCATTGTTTCCACAATGAATGCTTCCATTTTATTCATAAGTATTTCCTTTTCCATATATTTTCCTTGGAATAGCCTCATATTCCTCTCCTTCCAAATTGCCCAAACCACAACTGAGGGAGATATATCCATATCTTGCCAAATAAACTATTTTTGAATGGGTTTGGCTATGATTGAAAGAGTGTTAAAATATCATTTGGGAGTGCTAAAATCCAACCTCATTTAGCACACAACCATCTCCAACATTCTTGGGAAAAAAGACACGTTAAAACAATATGGTTAATATCCTCTTCAGTCTTATTACATAACATAAAAATTGATGTCCCCTAGAAACTAATCTTCTTAAACTACTCTGCTATTAGAATCATTCCTTGAAGAGCTGCCTAGGTGAAGATGTATGCCTTCAGATTGAAAAGTCTATTTCAACGTAAGTGTATTGGTAGGTGAGACTTGGTCCCTTCTTGATGTCGAGATGCTACCTTGTATCCATCTTTCGCATTATACACTCTTGACTTGGATCCATTCCAAATAATTTCATCACCCCCCTGCTTAAATGAAATAAATCTATTTTTTAATATTTGTTTGAGAATCCCAATATCCTCTCGTGGAAAATTCAAATCTTCAAGATGTCTCCATTCCCATTTGTGGTCCAATTTTTTATCTACAAATTTGATGTTGTCTCTTACATGAATTCCCCAATTGGATTCACATATTTGTATTATTCTATCCATTACCATTAGGTTGTTGATGATAGGGTAACCTCCCCATGAGTCATTGCAAGAAAGCGATTTGTTTCCATCTCTTATATTCCATGAAAGATGACTAAGAATAATATCACTCCATATGGAAATGAAATTCCAAATATGAGATCCTCTAGGATAATTTCATATTCATAAAATATCTTCACTATTTGAGTTTGAAAGGTATTTTCCTCTAATAATCTTGACCCATTTAAGGCATGATTCTTTATGGATCTTCCAAAATAGTTTTTCCCCTAATGCTCTATTCTTCCATAGTTGGTTCTTTATGCTTGTACCTCCCTGCTCAATCAGAATACATTCTTTCGATATCTTTTCCCATGTGATTAGAGAAAACTTATTTTTTGTATATGTGCCTTGCCAAAATAATTTTCTTAACTTCTTTACCAAATTCATGTGGGCTTCACTAGACAAAGCAATACAAGACATTAAGTAAATTGGGATTGCAAATAGAGTTTCTATTAGCATCATTATTTTACCTGCCCATTATAACCATTTGGATTTCCATGACTCCATTCTCCTATCCAGTTTGTCTCCTAGTGATTTCTAGTATGAATTTGACCTTAATGATTTGTCCAACACTATTCCCAAGTATGTACGCAATTTTTTTTACCTTCTTTAAAACCCAATAGACTTAGAATTTAAGTTTGAGCTCTTTCTTTGACATGAAAGAAAAAAAATTGTGAGTTGTCCTGGTTTACTGCTTGTCCTTAAGCCTTTGAGTATTTATTAAGCACTTTATTAAACTACATAGTTTCATCTCTATTTCCTTTCCCAAATAACATTGTGTCATCTGCGAACTACTGATGAGTGATTGGTTAGACTAAATATTTCACTTCCACTCCTTTGAGGATGCCATTACTTTGGAGGCTACATAACTTTATGCCGAGTGTTTTCACCATAATAATGAAGAGAAAAGGAGACAATGTATATCGTTGTCAAATTCCTCTTGAACTTTCAAAGAATCCATATAAATTCCCATTGATGAGAATAGAAAAACTTGGGGTTGAGATGCAACAGAATATTAAATTCATCCAAGATTTATAAAATCCAAGCCCCTTCCATGTACATTTGGACAAAAACCTCCTATCAACTTTGTTGTATGCTTTCTTAATATCTAGCTTGATAGTTATACTTGGGTTCTTGTTCTTTTGGATAGAATGTATGGCTTCTTGGGTAATGAATACCCATTAAAGATAGATCTTCCCAGGGAAAATCTTGTTTGTTCTTCCCCTATAATTTTTGATAAAATATTTTTTAATTTGTTAGAAAGTGCCTTTGTGATGCAGAGAACACATCGGTAGGTAGTAACAATTTCTTTATACCCACAACTCTTCACAACCTATCCTTAGGTAATGATCCACTCCTCCAATCTTATATTGGGATGGGTGTCTATCAATTTAAGATGTCTAACCCTTTTCCAAGGTTACTCCCAACTCCTAACAACAATTCCTAACTTCACCAAGTTATGGTCTTAGGGACTCCTTCCCTATTTGAGACCAAATAATGGAACTCTTCACTAGTAGAGTTGCTTTTCCAATCTGATAATTGGAACACCTTACTTAGCAACAAAATACATAGAATCAACAACCTGATTGCTTCCCCAACTTCCACAACTCTCTGATCACAACTTCACCTACAAACCCTTATAGGTCTTCCAAGCTACTTCCAAGTGTACAACTTTTGACTCCCAAGGTGTTTGGATGAACTAACACTAGATTTGGATACCCTTTTTGCCTTAAAAAATTTCACTAAGAGCGCAAGCCTTGATCTTACTCTGGCACCACCTAACCACCACTAGGTACACATGCCTAATTGGCCAGATTAGCCCTGGTTTACACTAGTAATAACTATGGATGAGATCATAAGATGATTGGAGGGTCATAGGAACTTCAAATATCATTTATTTACTCCAAATACACACTCCAACTATTCACTTCATGCACCACCTTAGACTGCACACCCTTTCTGCAACAATCCTGACTGAACACATAGAGATGCTTAGTCTAGGGCTTAGTGCTAAACCTCCTTGCCGACCAGTTCCTATGGATTTATTTTTTAATTGTACACATTATACATCTAACTTGTATTCCCCAAAGAACTAGGGTTTTCCACTGGAGGAAATGCAAGTTAGACCCCTATTTGTGAGACAGGCCTGGTGAAACCCTCTTCCTTGACTATCTCCACAAATCGATGGATATCTTTATCTGCACAACACTAATCAAAATGAAACTAATTGAATTAAAACATGGATTTAATAAAATTTCCAATCATGTAGGCTATTATCACAAGTTCGTTCGTACACGTCTGTACACAGCCAATTTACACAGGAAAATGGTAGATTTTATTTAGTTTTGCACTCAAACTTCTTGCTTTTCGGTTCTAACCTCTTGCAGAGGTCTTACAAAGTTTAAATAGGATCAAAATGGTTGCCAACCAGTTTCCACACATGTGTGACCGTTGGTAACCAATATTTCAACTTCTTGAGCAACTTTGAAAAGTTACTCGAGCACGTTTTTTTGCAACTTTTGTTGCAACTTTGAAAGAAATGGACAAAGTGCCACCAAAAGTATTACAAAGTGATCACAAAGGATGATCCAAGATATAAATCCCTTAAATGCACCAAAACACAAGAAAACATTAAAACAAGTCTCAAAGACTCAAAACCATTAAGGTTCCTACCCCTAAGCAACCTAGGATCCCAATGGACTAAGTCATCCCAAGGTTTATAGACATGCCTATGGGATACTTGACCATACAATAGGATTAAAAACATGAAGGAATGATCCCTAAGATCCATTCCCTTTATTACAAATCAAAACAAAGCAAAAACATGAGGAACATCCTAGATGAGGTCTTGGGTGTCCTGCACCACTTTGTCAACACCTTGTAGATGGTATTACATAAGGATATTGGTTTGAACTCATCCAAATAGGTAGATTTTTATTTCTTTGGGAATAGAACAATGAATTTATGTTATAAGTCTATCTAAAACCTCTTCCAGATAATCTTGTTGATTCTAACACTTTAGTAATTTGTGATCCTAAGATTGGCTATAATTTCTGCAAAAATACCTATTGGAAATCCATCATGGCTCGATGCCTGTTGGAAAGTTGGATGCATTGTCATTGATGTAAAAAATTTATCTTTTGATTACAATATTTTTCTCACAATGTTTGGATGTATGTTCATACCGACTATATGTCTATTATATAGTATGAATGTTTATTATGCAATTCTACCAGTAACAAGGAATGATCATATAAATTGTGTAGCATTGTTACTGAAGATGAGAATTTGCGTACCTCATGAAATTTGGTAGAGGTAAGAAAAGTTTCATATGTTGACATGATGATTTGAGTGATTTATGGTGTCTCAAAGGAAGACTAGTTATTTAACTGACTGACAGTAAAATTGAGTTACAAAGTTGAATAGTTTGAGTTCGCGCAAGAACAAGTGAAGATATCTATGGTTGCGCAACTGCGAATGTGTAAAGGATATTACAATGTGTCTACCATTCAAAGGGTTTGTTATTTTGATAATCCACAAGGTAGTTACTGTAATATCCCAAAAATGGGCTATAGGCTCATTAACCTGTTACATCTTCAAATCGAACGAAATTGACATCAAAGTCCTAACCTAAGGCACATCTGCACATTATCAAATCCTAATTGATTTTATCATAAATTCTGCATCAGGGAATATTCCTAGCAATATTCCTATTTATCCTAATTATCTTTAATTCAATGATTATTTGGCGATGAATTCTATTTATCCTAAAGTTTGATTAATTGAATATTCTGAATATTTAATTAATTAGATTTAATAATGCCACTTAATTATTTAATTAAATTTAATTCTATTTATTCCTAAATTGTATTATTTCATTTTGACAATAAATCTAAAATCTTATGACTAATTGATTAAATTCTTATTTAATTAATTAAAGTCAATTGTCAAATTTTAATAATATAGTTTTTGAATAAAGTTTGATTTAATAATTGATTAACCCATAAATCAATTGTTTTATTTCAAAAATCAATTAAGTTGAGAATAAATCACTTTATTTTTAAATTAATTTATAAATTAAATCATGCACAACCAGAAAAGTAGGCAACTAGAAATTAACAATCAATTTTAAAATTGAAACTCAACATCTGATGATGAGTTGAAATTTTATCTAAAACTCTATTTTGAGTTAAACATTGCTTTTGCATGATTTTTGTGAATTAATTATCTTTGATTTCCTGATAACTCAAAAATCAACCTGAGTTTATCAAGAGTGATTTATGGCTTTTCTTATGCATCCTCAAAGCCCTGGATTTCTATAAAATCAAGGCTTAGCTCTTCATATTTATCAACACTCGAATTTGCACAATTACTCTGGTGAATTGGTGATTGAAGGATTAAGCACTTGCGAAAGGTGATTTGTGAGATCTTTCATAGTTGATCGTAGTTTTGCATAGTTTCATATCATAGTTTTCATATTTATTCATAGCATTCTTAGATTAAATTTGCACCTCAATTTTATTCATATAGCTTAGATTCATACAGTTTCTCATATTATTGCACAGAAAATCCAAAAATCTAGATTAATCTACATTCATATAGTCTTTCATATTTAGCATTCAAATCCTTCATTTAGGTGTTGCATTGTCATTGATCTCGATTCCAATCTAAGAACATCATACTTGCACCTACTAGAAGGCAGTAAATCGCCTGGTTAGCTTAGTTTCAATTATTTGCAAGATTTTCATTTTTGCTAACCTCTAATGTTTTACTGAAGTGTTGTGTCTACAATTAGGTACAAAATTCACACACACATTTCTGGCGCTCACCGTGGGGCCCTAAAATGGGTTTCCATCTCTTCTAATTCACTTCTATCTATTTTTCTATCATTTTTTGGTCCATTCTATGATTTCATTCTCTGTCCGTACATTGTTTGTATGACTTTTGTTAGAAAGTCATACCAGGAAGACCCAACTATCGTACGATAGTTGATTCTATTGAGGCTCGTATCAGAAGCTATACATTATCATTTGGGAGCTTGATTGTTGTCTGGTGAGACACCCACTGTCGTACAAGTTTTTCGACTGTCGTCTGGCAGGTAACCCACTGTCGTACAAGTTTTGACTCCAGGATTCAATTGTCGTTTCAAAATTTTTGGCAGTTTTTTAGATTTGATTTTTTGATTTGGACTAACAGCTAATCCCAACAATTGAAATCTTCTATTTTTTATTGATATTTGCTAAATCTGATTGGAAAAAGCGCAACTAAATTGCTAAAATAGGTAAAATATATGAAGTACGTTACGAGGAATTCAGATATTCTACTACGATCTGATAACACTTCAATTTGGACATAAAATGAACTCTCACGTGTCAAGCTTGTGTGACTTTTCTTGCTTTCATATCATAGACTTCATTTTAGGCTATAAAATGAACATAGATTTGCTTTCTGCATATCTATTACACATAGTAAATAAGCCCTATGAACACTATTTGTGGATGATCTCAAGAGAGTGGGCTTCTTTCTCTTGTTCACACATGTGAAGCTCTCCTTGACAAAGGATCCCCTTGTAGGTAGGGAGGTTACTGAGAGCGTCTCACGTTCTACTAGATTTGTGTGTCTTCAACTTTTGATTGATACATTCTCTCTTTGAGGAGGTTGATAGATCATAAGCGGTTGACATCATAGATCTTTGTGAGATAATCTTGGTCTTAGCATGTTAGATTAATCTGTCTGCTTTGTTTTGGTTAAAAGTGAAAAGGCTAGAGGACTATGCTCTACTCCCTTTTTGGGTAGTATCAGAAACTTAGATCCTTGAATCTGGAACCAGTCTCCATGTGGTATCTTTTGTGAGTCACCTTTAGAGAGGGTTAACCATAGTGGACATTCCCTTAATTGGGTCAACCACGTGGATGAAACCTCAAGCGATAATAGTCATTTTCACCATGGTAGCAACAGCTGCTATATAAATGTACTTGTGGAGGAAACCTTCATAGGTGTGGTCTCTTGTTGGGTTGTCAGATCTCCCTAGCAGAACCTAATTGATTAAATTCTCAAACTATGTCAAAACCCCGGTGTGCCTGGCTTGGAGTTCGCCCTCTTGAGATCACAAAAGTTGTAGAGTCAGACCATTACTACAAACCCTAGTGAGGCCAAATTTTTTATTTCTAGGAATATGTGCGTTATTGAAAAACCCTTGAAAACATACACAAGTAGTATTTCTAGGGATTAGCACAATAAGTCACTTGTTGGTGCCCAAAAATGATGGATTCACTTTTGGCCAACTGACAGGTTCACACTGATACCTTTGCAATTTTGGCTTAATCTAGCCAAGGCTGGTAAGCCTAATTTCACTTTGAACTATTTAATTCTCTATGTCGCACAACTGCATACATAGCAAATAAAGTTCCTCCAAAGGCGGTGAATGATCCTTTGAGGAAAGAAACTAATCTCCTAAAAATCTCTATTCTATAATACTTGACTAAATGGATTATACTAAATAATTAAAAGTAATACTTTTGAAATAATGATTTTAATGATCTATAAACTACAAATGTATGAACCAAATGACAATTTCCAAATAATAGTTAGATCAGTGCCTTCTAAATACTTGGGCTATAGAGTCATAAAACGTTCAATCCTACGTACAATCAGAGAAGGTTTTAAGGTAACTCACTCCTGTAAAGCGAGACCATCATCCTACAAGCTTCAGTTGAAACAAAAATTTAAATAACTTATACAATTAGTCCTATGGATTTTAACCCAACTTAAGAGCCCAAAAGGAACAATAATAGGTTCTCAAACCATGCAACTACTATTCAAATTGTATAAATTAAATTAAACAAATGAATCAATGAAAGAACATAGTAGGATACCCTAGTTCACAGAGTAATCTGAAAGACTAATTGAAAACATATAACTTATAACCACAAATAAAAAAGAAGAGCACTTATCTTTATTAATGCTGAAAAAAATAGTACATTAGAGTTCATATTGTAGTTTTGATCGAATTATATCCTATGAAAATATATCTTGTATATTCTTCCCTCTTTACATTTTACATTATGTATATATACATGTTTGAGTGGCTTTCACACCTCTTTAGGGTGAAAAGACACACCCTTATTACAAATTATTTTGAAAAACTAATAAACTAACTAAAAAATAACTACCTAACTTTCGGATTTGGGTTTGGTCGAAATATCAAAATAACTCGTGGAAAGCTAAGATTTGTCTTGTAAATATGAAATTTGATTTTCTGAGCTGGGTCTTTTAAAAAAATTTTAAATTCGACCATCTTCATCCTCTATCGGCATCATCTTTGCAGCAGGTTGAAATTCCAGCATTTTTTGAAGGCTTTGATCATAGAATTTTTATTGTTCTTGTCACAGAGCTTCCTTCCATAATATCTTAACTTTTTAATTAAAAATTAATGTAATATTTTATCCCATTTCATTTACTCCATAATTAATTATTTGGCATGGAAATTAAGAGGCCATTTTTTAGGGTTTTATCACTATACAGGAGTCCAAATTTTGCCCAAAATTTAGAGCTCCAACAGGCTCTTTCTGGGGACGTATGCTCCATGTGAGCATAGTGAGATTCCAACTATCTCTGGAGAAGCAGACCAAGTGTCCATACTAATCTGATGCGAAGTAAAATTGGGTGGCCCCAGGCCCCCCCAAATTGAACATTGATCCTTTCCTCTATCAAACACTTGATTTTGATCACGTAACACTTTTAACCTTGCTGCATTACACATGTCATCCTTATAGACAATTCTCATCGCTTGATCAATATGATCTTTGGCATCCAATCTATATTCAACCTTTGAGAAATCATCAAATCTATTGTAATCCTTGCTGAATAGAAGATTTTGGTTAATCATACAAACCTCTAGGTTAGTCTTCTTTTTTTGGATACCTTCTTGTTCACAATCTGTCCCATCTCTATATTTTGGATATTTTTTCTCCTCACCAAAAGGCTTTGAGAATAGCTTATCTTCAAGAAGTACAAACTCTCTCTCACCAGGAGTTTGATCAATTGGGACATTTCTAAAATTTTTAGAACTATGCTTCAACACATTCTCTTCATCATGTCTAGCTGATTCCATCTCATCTTCATATGTTTGGTGTACCTCTGGCTCAAAGGATGAACTCCAAGATATCTCACCCTCTGAATGCACTTCATGAGTTTCATCAAATTTAAAATTAGGACTGTTATCTTCATTATGATGTTGATGGATTACATTGCATAAAGGATCCTCTTCAAACAATGGATTCTATAACATAGAGAAATTAGACATATCTTCATCTATTTCCTCTTCAAAAAATAGATTTAGGAACATAGAGAATTCAGGCATACATTCATGAGAATTTTCATTTGGATCATCAAGTTTTTCATCAACAAGACTAACATCTTCATTAACATTATCTCCTGAAACTTCCTCATGTTCATGTAGTTCTATTTCATCTCCACAATTTGATTTATCTTGAATATGGGCTGATCCATCTACCTCCTTACCATGGTGGATTGAGAAAAAAATTGGACCATTCTTCTCAGTGTGTCTTCAGTATTCTATGTCTAATAAAGCTGAAATTTCTCTTGTATTGAGAAGGTTTTCTTCCTCATCATCATGGTCATTGATACATATTTCCATACGCATCTCATCATGTACAAATTCTTCTTGAATCTGATCCAAATTTTTATCCTCCATGTGATCAAAAGTATTATTATGGTTCTCATGAATGTATGCTTCTTTATCTTCTGTATGACTAGTGCATTCATCTTCCTCACCAAGATAATCATCAAGCACAAGGCCTTGTTCAATCTGAGCAATAGCCTCCCTTTTTTTGTCTTCATCATCTTCTTCTAATATATGCACAAGGAGCTTTACAGAAGGATCATCTAATGTAATTCCCAATTTTTTGACCTTTCTCATGATTTCTTTTTGTGAAGGCATAATGTTTGAAGGTATTTCTCGAAGAATGTCCACTGTTCTTATCAACAAATGTGCAGAAGACTCCCCTTCAAATCTCTCCAAGCTAAAAAATGCATCAAGTGGAGACATGCAAGATTCCTCTTCCATATTGTGATCCCGAATCTTGTCTTGTTCATAATGAAACATATCAAGAAACCATTGCTCAAATTCTCTCCATGATGATATACTTTGTTCAGGTGTCATACTAAAAAGTAAACCCACATGATCTGTCAATGATCTTACAAATAGTTTCATAATCACATCTTTTGCATAGATATGACAATCTAGAATAAATTTACAAAATGCTCGCAAATGCTCCGTTGGTGATTCTGATCCATCTCCACAAAATTTTGGAACATATTTTTCTATTTTAAGAGGAAAATATTTCTGACCACCGGGGATGTTATCAAAACTCAAAGGTCTATATACTTCAATAATAAATTTTGGTCTTGGGTCACAAAATTTTGATACTTTATGTGAGTATGTATTTTGGTACATACTGAATATTTAAATTTGTAGTAACTTTTTTCTTTATACATTAGGTTCTTTTCAATAGAGTCGCCACCTCTTTAAAAAGGAAAACTTTACTTATCCCCTTCTAGGCCTTCTCCCTCAGTAGAGTCACTAACTGAAATGTTTTGTTAAATAGAGTCACCACCTCATTTGAGGAATGTCTTACTTCTAGGTTCTTTCTTCTAGTAGAGTGTGCTTCCAAACAAACTAATATAACTACTTTCTGATTCTGATCTACGAAATTTGAAATTCTAGGTAACTTCACAATATGTATTGTGAGCAACTCTTCCCAGCAGAGTCGCCAATTTGTTGGTGCCCAAAAATGATGGATTCACTTTTGGCCAACTGACAGGTTCACACTGATACGTCTGCAATTCTGGCTTAATCTAACCAAGGCTGGTAGGCCTAATTTCACTTTGAACTATTTAATTCTCTATGTCGCACAACTGCATACATAACAATCAAAGTTCCTCCAAAGGCGGTGAATGATCCTTTGAGGAAGGAAACTAATCTCCTAAAAATCTCTATTCTATAATACTTGACTAAATGGATTATACTAAATAATTAAAAGTAATGCTTTTGAAATAATAATTTTAATGATCTATAAACTACAAATATATGAACCAAATGACAATTTCCAAATAATTGTTAGATCAGTGCCTTCTAAATACTTGGGCTATAGAGTCATAAAAATTTCAATCCTACGTACAATCAGAGATGGTTTTAAGGTAACTCACTCCTGGAAAGCGAGACCATCATCCTACAGGCTTTAGTTGAAACAAAAATTTAAATACTTATACAATTAGTCCTATGGATTTTAACCCAACTTAAGAGCCCGAAAGGAACAATAACAAGTTCTCAGACCATGCAACTTCTATTCAAATTGTATAAATTAAATTAAACAAATGAATCAATGAAAGAACACAGTAGGATACCCTAGTTCACAGAGTAATCTGAAAGACTAATTGAAAACATATAACTTATAACCACAAATAAAAAAGAAGAGCACTTATCTTTATTAATGTTGAAAAAAATAGTACATTAGAGTTCATATTGTAGTTTTGATCGAATTATATCCTATGAAAATATATCTTGTATTGTCTTCCCTCTTTACATTTTACATTATGTATATATACATGTTTGAATGGCTTTCACACCTCTTTAGGGTGAAAAGGCACACCCTTATTACAAATTATTTTGAAAAAACTAATAAACTAACTAAAAAATAACTACCTAACTTTCGGATTTGGGTCTGGTCGAAATATCAAAACAACTCGTGGAAAGCTAAAATTTTTCTTTGGAATAGGAAATTTGATTTTCTGAACTGGGTCTTTTTTAGATTTTTAAAATTTGACCATCTTCATCTTATGTCGACATCATCTTTGCAGGAGGTTGAAATTCCAGCATTTTCTGAAGGCTTTGATCATATAATTTTGATTGTTCTTGTCACAGAGCTTCCTTCCATAATATCTCAACTTTTTAATTGAAAATTAATGCAATATTTTATCCCATTTCATGCACTCCATCATTAATTATTTGGCATGGAAATTAAGAGGCCATTTTTTAGGGTTTTATCACTATATAGGACTCCAAATTTTGCCTAAAATTTAGAGCTCCAACATCACTATTGCTTGTTCATGCACAAGGTTGCTTTTGCCCTTGTTCATTATTTTTAGATGATTGCCTACTTCCCTTGCTTGTTGTTTTGTGTGCTTGATATCTACTTGGTTATTTTAAATGGACTATTACACAGATCTTCAACACTAGACATAAAACTTTGCCAACACTTTGAAACTGAAAACCCAAAATTTGCAAAATCTGAAGTCAAAAGTCATCCCACAGTCTCAGATTGTCGTATGAGTTTTAGCAAAAGTCATTTCACAACCCTTGTATTGTCGTACGATACCTAGTATATTGTCATATGAGTGTTGCCACCAGAAATCAAAAGAAACATTATCCCTGGCAGCAATTGTCGTACGAGTCTTGCAATTGTCGTTTGATAGCATACCCAGTGTCGTACAAGTTGTTAGAAACTCGTTTGAGAATTTTCAAAAAGTTGTCAGAGATTGGTCAAATTTGTCAGAAATCCAATTTTTACAGCCTATTTCTAGATTCTGTCAAAACAGTCACTATGTCAAGAATAGAGCAGAAACTAGAACAAATGCATTCATTTTCCTAAAGTGAGCTCTTGAGTTTGATTTTGCCTTCTGATTTATTGATTTGAGTCTTTTTCATCTTGTATCAAAACCTTGTCAAAACTATCTTCAAATTCAATCTTTTTACTAAAACAGCTAAGTGTTGTGAGCTCGTGCCCACCATCTGTTGGGCATCTACCCACACTACTGTGGCACAATATCTTTCATTTACGTCTAATCTAATCTTCAATCATTTCAATCTTGACAAGGTTGCATCATTCGATCTTCTTGAGTCAAATCATTCTTCAGTTATCTTCATCTTGCTTTCTTGCTTCACCCAAGGTTAATGGTGGAAACTAGAGCTTCCTCACACAAGAAATTTGGAGAAGCACTTAACACCACACCTTTGACTATTCACAAGGGTCCTACTCTTGAACAAATCTACAATTATGGTCTTTACGAAGACAACGGTCTTGGAAATTTTTGATTGAAAACTGGTTACATACCCCCTCCATCAACTCACGGAGGTAATTAACAAACTCCTCAATCTATCCCAGGGAGTCCTAAAACTCCTAACATGTCTCATGGAGGGACACAACACGGGTCTCAAGGACCCCATTCTCAACATGGTGTCGATCAAGAACCTACACCTTCTGAAATTGCTCAATATCAAAATGATGATGACTTCAAGAAAATGATGAGGCATTTCTTGAAAGAAGATAGGGAGGCATACTTTCTAGAATTAGCTCATCAAGGAGCTAAACTTCCTCCAAACTTTAATGTTGAAAATATCATTACACACGAGGAAGAAACTCCTATCATATCTATGATGAAACAGATGCATGTCATGCAAGTCAAGCTTAATAAATTAGAGAAAGAAAATGAACCTAAGGAGTTCTCCATGGAGACCCTATGTCCTTTTCCATTTTATAAAGACTTTTACATGCCACCATTCCCTAAAAGAGTGGAGATGCCTAAATATGATAAGTATGATGGAAACTCTAATCCTCAACATCATGTCAGAGAATTATGTACTCAATCTATGGAGTTTATGCACGAACCAACTTACTTAATGCATCTTTTCCCTTGATCTCTGGGAGGAGCAACCATTCATTGGTTCTCTAGAATGCTTCCAACTATCAAAACTTTTGAGGAGTTAATCAAATTATTCTATCAACAATACTCCTACAATATTCAACATCCAGTCACCATGATCGACATCTGCAATCTGAAACAATATCCAGGTGAACCATTCCTGACATTTCTCAAGAGATGGAGGAAGAAATTTTCTCTATATGCTAGACCCATTCCAAAAATTGAGAAACTAGAAATCTTCATCAATAATCTTGTTCCAGAAATCAACTACCCTTTACAAATGCAAAATCATACATCTTTTGATAAGATGGTAGATAATGTGATCAAAATTGAGAAAGTACTTGTGAAAAAAGGAGATATCACACTTCAAAAGGACAATTATGAATTTGGATCTAGTTCTAAAGACAAGAACAAAAACTGGAACAAGAATAAAGGTGTTGTCATAGATGGCATTGTTGATACTATTCATGCCCCATCCAACGCACCCGCTTTCAATCTCACTATTGGCACCCAAGCCATAAAAGCTTCCGAAGCTAAAGCAAAAGATCCCAATAAAAAGTTATCTGATTATAAACCTTGGGCTACAGATCCTAATTGCAAATTCACTCCTCTGGGAGAATCCTTGGAATCTTCCATGAAAACTCTATTGGAAAACAAAATCATCTACTTGCCTGAGATAAAAGTCTTTGATCCTGAACCTAAACTGAAATGGTGGAGAGAGAATAATTTCTGTGAATTCCATCGCAATAAAGGTCATAAGACTAATAACTGCATTCTCTTGAAGCACATCATACAAGAAAAAATTGATAATGGAGAAATCACGATTGACAATCATAAGAGTAATAATGATCATACAACATTCACATAACCATTTCCTAAACATGGTAGAGAAGATTCTTCTTCTCAACATAATATGGGTGCTAAAGTCAATTATGCCTACTCTGAAAATAATGTTGTTATCAATATGGTTGAACCATGTCTATCTGAGCGTTGAAATGTCATCACAATTGTAAGAAGAGATAGAGAAAATCAATCAACTAATGCAGTTACTTGATCACAAGCTCATGCACATCTACAAGGACAACTACCAGATTCATCAAATGTCCCTAAGGTGCCTTTCAATCTTTCATCTGCTTCTAAATAAAAGACTACATCTAAATCTTCACATCCTAAAGACACGAGGCCTACATCATACAGTATTGTCCAACAACTCCATCATACAAATGCAAAAATCTCCATGTTTGAGTTGCTTCGGTTATCTCCAACTCATAGAGCCATTCTAGACAAAGCTTTGCTCGGATCCAATGTTCCTGACAACCTTGATTTAGATAGATTCCAGACTATGGTTGGTCATCTTACATCTCCACAGTACATTTCTTTTTCAGAGGAAGATGATAACTCCTTCAGTCATCCACATAACCAGCCCTTGCATATTGAAGTCTTGATCCAAAACCATCATGTCAAACATGTGTTGATAGATGGAGGTGCTGGCCTAAACATTTGTTCTTTCAGCTTGATTACACAATTGGGATTTTCAGAAATGGCCATTGATCCTAGAAAGAAGATAACTATCAAAGCATATGATGAGCAAGAAAGATCTTCCAAAGGAACAATTATTTTACCTATCAGAACAGGTCCTGTCATCAGAGATACTATATGTCAAGTTCTTGATCTACCTTTGGCTTACAACATCCTTCTAGGGAGACCCTTGATACATGAAATGAAAGCTATTCCTTCTACATATCATTAGTGTTTGAAATTTCCTTATGAAGGAGTAGAGGTGACGATCGCAGAAGATCTTTATACAACTTGCAATGCATTGAAAGAAAGTGTTGATAAACTTGTCCCTAATAACATAAAATCTTCCACTAAGCAGCTTGCTTCAACATCCAAAATGGAAGACATGGCTAAAGAAGTTAAGATCAAAGAAAATGGTATGGGAGAATATACTATAGAGCTAGTCTTATCTCTGACATCTCTCCCTATCTCGCCTAAGTCCTATGGGAAAACTCTAAAACAGTTTGAAATTGAGTCTAAAGAACCTCTTGAGGCATACAAAGGAAATTTTGTTGCAGAACAAGTATCTAAACAAGAGTTTAAAGAGGATGAAGTTGTGCTTGCATGGCTATACAAAGATGAACCTTAATCTCAAGTTGTTAAAAAATGTGATGCTAAAACACCGAAGATCCCTTCCAAGTCATATGGCCCAGGGGACAAATTGATCACAAAAATGGGATATAAAGGAAAAGGACCTCTAGGACTATAGGGTAAAGGTCTTCTGTCACCTCTTGACCATTGTGGCCGAGCAAACAAGAATACAACAGGACTAGGATATACGAAGAAGCCTTTCTATCTTAGCAAGAACTCACCACACGTCTTAGAATAGATTGAGCCATCCACAACAAATCAACTAAAGGGAGAAATAATAGAACAATTTGATAGTGATGATTCAGACACCACTGAAGATCTTATTCCTTATGAGCATTTGCCTAAAGAAATAAAAGACCTCCTTGAAGCTGAAGATGATCCAATAAAAAGAATTAATGTAGTAGAAACACAAGAACCTACTATAGAGCAAGAGATAGTTGCACCACAAGAACCAGCTCATCTCGAAGGAAATAAAATAGACAAAGAGGAAGGTGGTAGTTATTCTGAGATAGATTCCCATGAGTATGAATTCAAATCAGAATCTGAGGGTAACCCTTCTTGGGGTATTCATCCTGACTTTGCTCATGTCCTTGAATTTCCTAGAGGCATAGATGAGGAATCTAATGACTATGAATGGGGAGCCATTCCAAAAGAAGATGAGCTTATCACAGAGAAACATGTTGATGTTATTCACCAATATGCATCTAAACCCAACGTAAGTCTAGAGTGAAATGATGAATTTAATGAGTCTAATCCACCGATGGCTAAAGTGGACTCCCACAATGACATTGAGCCTATTCACAAATTGAACATCTTAAGTTGTAATATCACCTTTGAACTCAAGCATCAGGTTAGGACCAATGATGACAGATCCATATCCATAAACACTATTTCCCAATCTTTCACCACTTTGACTATCCAACATCTTGAACTTCTTGACCAAACCTCTACGAATCTGAGCAAAGGTATTTATACCTTTCCCAATGACTATGCCCTTGCTTGCTACCTCAATTCAGTTGAGCCTATGAAGACTTCCATCAGTGAACCGAGTGTTAGGATGATGGAGTTGGACATCAAGTATCTTAGTCAAAAAAATAAGAATAAGAATAAAAAGAAAAGGAGTTCTGAGGGTGAAAACCACTTTGTGGCAATCTCAAAACTTACAAAAGTAAAAATAAAAGATGTATCTAAAGGTGAAAACCTTTCTGAGGTGCCTAAGGATGAGATATTTGATGTCCTTCTGAGTCATTTATAGGACAGATCTCCATTTCTAATTGAGCCCACTCAATCTATCAACTTGGGAACAATAGAAGAACCATAGTTGATCCATGTAGTACAATCCTTATCAGAAGAAGAAAAGCAAAACTTTACAACATTCCTAACAGAAAATAAGATCAACTTTGTAAGAAAATATTCAGATATGCCAGGGTTGGATCCGGATCTTATAATGCACCATTTATCTATAGCTCCAAACTTCAAACCTGTTAAGCAGAAATTGAGAAAGATGCATCCACATGTTGCACTCTTGGTTAAAGCTGAATTAGAGAAGCTATTGAAAGCCAGATTCATCCATGTTATTGACTATACTGAATGGATCTCTAATATTATACCTATTTCAAAACTAGACAAATCAATAAGAGTATGCATAGATTTTAGAGATGTGAACAAAGCATGCCCTAAGGATGATTTTCCATTACCTAACATTGATATGATAGTGGACATGACTGCGGGCTTTGAGATGTATTCTTTAATGGATGGTTTTTTTGGATATAATCAAATAAAAATTTCTCCAGAGGATCAAGAGAAAAATACTTTCACATGTGCATTGGGTACCTTTGGTTGGAATGTCATGCCATTTGGGCTTAAGAATGTTGGTGCTACATATCAGAGAGCTATGACATCTATTTTTCATGACATGATGCATCGAACTATGGAGGATTATGTTGATGATACTTTAGAAAAATCTATGACAAAATCTGAACATCTAAATGACTTGAGCAAGATACTAGATAGAATGGAGAAGTTTAGTCTTAGACTGAACCCTAAGAAGTGAGCTTTTGGTGTCACTTCTGGAAAGCTTTTAGGCTACATTATTTCAAAGAAAGGAATTGAAATTGATCCAACAAAAGTTAAAGCCATCATGGAGATGCAACCTCCCAAGAATATCAGTCAAATGAGAACATTACAAGGGAGAGTTCAATCTATCAGACGCTTCATATCTCAGCTAGCAGAGATATCACAACCTTTTACAAAGACATTACATAAAGGTGTGACCTTTGCATGGAATGAGGAATGTGAAAAGAATTTTAATTATATCAAGAAATACCTATCAAATTCTCCTATCTTGATGCCTCCCATTCAAGGGAAGCCTTTGATCTTATATGTCTCTGCTACAGATACATTATTGGGGGCATTGCTTACACAACATGATGAGAACAAGAAGGAAAGAGCTATATACTACATCAGTAGGACATTGGTGGGATACAAAAAGAATTATTCTATGATTAAAAAGGCTTGTCTAGATGTGATCTTTGCATCATAGAAACTAAGACATTAAATGTTGGCTCATACCACGCATCTAGTAGCTAATATTGATCCACTAAAATACCTACTAAGAAAATCTGCCCTCACGAGTAGATTAGCAAAATTGGTCATGCTCGTAAGTGAATTTGACATTGAATATGTTGAAAGAAAAGCTATTAAAGGCCAAGTTATTGTTGATCAATTAGCAGATGCACCTTTTTTTGATGACACACCAATGCAAATAGAATTTCCAGATTCCTCTATCATGAATCTTTCTTCTAGAGAATGGCAATTATTCTTTGATGGCTCCTATACACAGAATGGATCTAGAGTAGGCATCTTGTTTATCACTCCTCAAGAATACTCTATTCCTAAGGCCTTCAGAATCAAATTTCCTTGTACAAACAATATTGTTGAATATGAAGCCCTTTTAATGGTATGAAAATAGCAATTAAGTGGAGAGTAACAGAATTACACATTCATGGAGACTCGCAACTTGTAATTCATCAAGTCAATGATGTGTATCAAAAGAAGGATGAAAAGCTTGTTCCATACAAAAGAATGGTAGATGATCTAAAGAAATACTTCATATCTATCACCTTTGAGCAAATACCTAGAATAGAGAATAAGGCTGCCAATGCAATGGTAACATTATCTACTTTATTACAGCAGCTCGAACATGAGCTACGCTACAAGTTCCTGGTGGAAGCACTATCTTATCCTGCATATGATTCCCCTGAAACCCACATGATTTTCACTATTGTAGGTCATGATTCATCTCGCTATAAAAACCTATTCTCCTATCTCAAAGACCAAATCATTCCCGATAGCTTTAACCGCCATGAAAAGAGATACCTTATTCGCAATGCCTTCTGATATGTTATCATTGGCCACGATCTGTACAAATGAGGTCTAGATGGTATGCTACTTAGATGTTTAGAATGGGAAGAGTCTCAACATGTGTTAGAGGAAGTCCATGATGGCATTTGTGGGTCACACTCGAATGGTTTAACACTAGCCCGAAAACTTATTAGGGCTGGGTACTATTGGCCGAAAATGGAGAAAGAGTCTATCAAGTTTGCTAAGAACTGTCAAAAGTGCCAAGTGCATGGAAACTTAATCCATGCTCCAGGGAGAGATCAAATTCCCTTCACTACATAATGGCCTTTTCACCAATGGGCATTTGATCTTATAGGATCCATACATCCTCATTCTTCTAATGGGCATACCAACATTATTACAACTACATATTATTTCACAAAATGGGTAGAGGCAGTCCCTTTAACACAAGAAACTGGTAAGCAAATCTCTTTGTTCATTCTGAACTACATCATATGTCGGTATGGTATTCCACATTCAATAGTCACAGATAATGGTGGGCAATTCAAAAATAGAGACTTAGATGATTTATGTGCTAAATTCAAGATTACACAACATTGGTCATCTATCTACTATCCTCAAGGGAATGGACAAGCAGAGGCTTCTAACAAGAATCTATTGAAAATCTTGCATCGCACAGTTAATAAAATAGGAAGAGACTGGCATCTCATGATCAATCTAGCTCTCTGGGCCTACAGAACAAGTATCAAAATGCCCACTGGGGCTGCACCATTCGCTTTAGTTTATGGGTCTGAAGCGATGTTTCCTATTGAGGTTGAAATCCCATCACTAAGAATCATAATGCATGGTCTAGTAACTGATGATGACTACAGAGTGTCTAGGTTGCAAGAACTTGAGCTACTAGATGAGCACAGACAAGCAGCGTATGATCATCTCAGAGTATATCAGAAGAGAATGTTTAGAGGTTACAACAAGAAAGTCAGACACAGAGAATTTCAAGTTGGCAATCTAGTCTTGAGAGAGAATCCTAAAAATCAATCACATAGAGAACGCAAGGGGAAGTTTGAACCCAACTGGCTGGGTCCCTTTGTTATCACTGTTACTTTTGGCTCTAGTGCCTATCAACTCTCAATGACTAAAGGAGAACAGCTCCGAGAACCAATCAACATTCTCCATCTGAAGAAATTCTACGCTTAAGGCATTCAGTCTATGGTAAAATATCTTGAAAAATTTATAAAAATCTGAAAAAGTCCTGAAAAAATGAACATCTTGGTGAAAACCTAGTAATGGGTGCCTTGATGTATCACAAAAAAATAAAAAAATATAAAAAGTACAAAAAAAAATAAAAAAATGAAAAATACAAAAAAATGAGAAAAAGAAAAAGTGCCTTGGTGAAAACTTGGAAATAGGCGCCCTGGTAGCAAAAATAGAATCTCTGCCAAGATGGTGAAAACTCAGCAAATGGGTGCCACTTGTTTCAAAATGCTCCATCTATCAATGCAATCTTGGTCTTTCCCAACTTTCAGTCTTTCTTTAGTTTGTACATATTTCTCGATTTGTTTCTGCATTCTTATTTTGAATAAGTTGGTCTATACACCAGTCAGCTCAAATGTCTGTATCCTATCAATGTTCACCCTTGGGGGCAACCAAAATCATATCTTATGGCCTCCAGTATCTTTAGACGTGTCATATCCAGTCAGATTCCTTTGAAGCTTCATTTGAGTCAGTCAGTCAGTCTCATCTCTAGAAAGGATTTTGCATTTACAACAACGAAATCAAACATCAACACAAATTGAAAATAATCTATGCTTTTACATGCTTTTATCTCCTTGTATGCTTACTGATTCACATTGAGATTTTTGCATATTGTGTCCCTTCGAGCTCTTCGATGATGTCCTTTACAGGATTTAGAGAGTGATGACTAGGGGCATAATCTTTTCTTTGTTTTCTTCTTGTATGTGAAAATCTAACAACTTTGGAAATTCTGGATTGAAATGGTGTCTATCTGTCAAAGTCTCTATCTCAAATTGGATGGCCATGCGTACCTCAACCATTGATACCCAAAAAATTCAAGGAAGTTTGATCTAACTATTGTCTTTTTGAGTGAGTTCTTTCTCCTACTGTGAAACATGATCTTACCTAAGGATGTGAATGATAAAGGGTCACTACGGGTAATTCACACTGGATTCAGAATGATCTTGTGACTTCTTGATGTGTTTGTTACACAAGGCATATTCTAGTCATCACGACATCTATATTTTGATGCTTATACAAATTGCTATATCAAAATGGACATGATATTTAGGTCATCCTAGCGTTTGTGCCTTAGTGCTTATATCTAATCCAACATTCCAATATCAAAATCAATATTCATATGTCCATGGTTATATGACCAGTGGGCATTGTATTGATTCTTGCGCATACAAATCAATATTCATATGTCTATGGTTTGATAACTAGTGGGCATTGTATTGATTTATCCAGTTACCTAAAAAGTTCAATGATGATAACAAATCGACACATGATCAGTGACTAGGTCCTAGGTCCTAAGTCTTAGGTTTGCATGTCATTTTGCACTTTGCATGATTGCATGATCTCAAAAATTGCTTGAACATTTTAACAATTCTTCTAAACTATACTTAAATTGAAATGAAGAGTTGAATCTCACACGAAGGTTTCCTCATAGAACCGCAAGCGGTCACCATCCTAGGTTAAACATCCTATTTGACATAAGACTGAGTACTTGTCTTCATCAATACCTACATAACATATCATGTGTATCGTTGCATTTCCATTACATATTCATGATCATTCATTCCATCTATTGCATTACATACATTTCCATACATACATTTTCCATAATCAATCACATTTGCATAACATTCATACATTTGAAAGGAACCATTGCATTACATAAATCCATAGATACATTCTACTCTACTCATAGCATTTGCATCACATGATATCATCATAAATAAAAAAATGACAAGTACACATGAAGTCACAACTAAAATATCAATCTCATATCATATAACTCAAACTAGTCACAGGTGCACTACTAGAACAGAGTACAAAGGAATGAGCTCATGTGAGCTATCAGATGTTAGAACAGTATACATGAACAACAAAAATGGCAAAAATATCTTAATATCTCTAGACAGATCAGCTATCTGCCTGATCCTCTGCATCTGGTGGAGGTGGTGGTGGTGCATCAGGTACTACCTCAACTCTAGGTGCTCTAGCTCCCTTTGAAGCCATCATATACTGAGAGTATGTAGGTGCTCTCTGAGCAATAGGAACAATGGAATAGTATCCAGAAACATAATAGGCAGCTCTCAAGGTCTGATGTGTCACCTCTTCCTATAATCGCTTGTTCTCCTCTCAGAGCTTAGATCTCTGTCTATCGGCCTATGTGAATCTCTCCTCCCACCAAGCACTCTGTACCTTCAGGTCCCTGACCTGTAATCTCAATCATCTAATAATCTCTTGAGGAGTTAATGGTATGCTAGGATCTACATCTGCCGCAGGCATCTCAGTATCTACCGCTGGCTGCTCCATGGTCTCTTCTCTCTGCACCTTACAATGTCTAACCTCAACACCAAGATCAAAATTGGTATCATCCTATAAAGGATCAGAACCCGCACCTACATACTGCTCTACACCAAGTGTACACACTAAAATGGTGCACTTCTATGAACCATTACATGCAAGGTTGCTCAAGAATGAGGCCTCACAAAGCGGCTCATAGCTCTCTATGTATGGAGTTGCAAGATTGAAAATTGCTCTCAGCTAGAGCTACAAGCTTGTGACCTTGCTAGTCAACCACACTATGAGAGATTCACAATGAAGACAAGGGCAACAATGCCAATATCTCCAAGAATCACTATGAAATGCAATGCAATGCAACTAAAATGAAGATGCAAGTGTGCAAGGTATGCTATAAAAATGGAAGTACAAACTAAGCTATGAAATGGAAATATCAATGGATTACAAATCCTTCTTATTTAGACTATGTGAGCTTATTCTATTGCATAAAAGGAAACTAAGCTAATAATGTCATTATTATGCAACTAAAAAAGCAAATATGAACTAGATGATGCAATGAAGCAAGTCTTCAATGTCTTCAAACTCCAAATGCACCTAAAACCTACAGCATAGCATTAGCATAAAACAAGTGGATATGCAAATGAAGGAGAGAGCTCTCTTTTTATAAGAAATGAGGTGAAATGGACCATGGAGATTAAGAGGCAAAAAGTCTTAATCAGCGGTGGAGCTTGAAAGAGGAGAAATCCATGTGCACAAGTATCCTCCAATAGGAAAATAAGAGTTGACTTTATGTCCATATGAGACAAAAAGTGTTTTCTTCTTTTTATAAAATAAGAATAATGCTTTATTTGTGCAACTTAGGATAAGAGGAAAAGTGGGGGCTTTTTATTTAATTAAAAGGGGAGGAAATATTCCTTTTAATCAAATAAAGACTTAGGATAAATGGTTAGCCCATAGGATAAAATCTAATATATGATCAAAATTAAGATTTGATCAAGAGATTGATAATGTTGAAAATATTGATTATTGATCAAAATGATTCAGGATTGATAAATTGAATAAATGGGGCCCAAAGTCTAGGCGACCATTTTAGGGTGCATACATTTGCCCCTCTTTGACTAATGTGTGATCGATTTGGGAACACATGTAGTCAAAGAATGAAGTTGAAATGTGAGATCGATTTGGGATCACAAAGCAACTCAGATGTGAGGTCGATTCGGGATCACACCTAGATAAACATAGACAAAGGCCTTTGAACATGAGGTCGATTCGGGATCACATTCAAAGTAAGAGATAAGAATCTCAAATTTGAGCAAAAGCTCACAAAAGATGTCTGAATCAGGAAAATCAAGTAGTTGGGGATGAGAATCCCATAGGTACTGCCCCCTCAGAATCGAAATTGAAATCAGGTAGAGAGGAGAACAGCGAATTGATAAGGATTTGATCAAATCAGAATAAAATCACAATCGAAGGTAAAGGTCAAATAGGTTAACCATTAGGCAATGAAAACATGCCCCAGCCTGACTAAAAGGATGCAGTCAAACGTGAGAAATGAGGGAATGGAATGAATATGAATGAAAGACTAGAAGTTTGGAAGACATGAAAATGAAGAAATGACGATGCCCCAACAAAGATCAAAAGATTAGGCCTCAAAAGATCAGGCAACTGCGTAGAAGGGGGGAAGATTTTGAAACACAATTTTGACTATCAAGATGACCTCAGATTTCAATTTCGAGTCCGAAAATGGATCCAGGACGTTGAAATTAGCTAGGGGTGCAATTTTCACGCAATTCTGAGGTGTTTTGAAAATGAGGTCAAAAAGTCAAAAGACTATAAAAGGGGTCAAAATATCATTTTCAAAAATCATTTGTCTTTTAGCGATTTGAGAATTTCAGAGCTTTAGAGAGAGAAAATGGCCCAGCAAGCAGGAGTTCCCGTCCACAGGCATCGATTCGAGCGCGCCCAGTTGCACAACCGGCCACCACACTATCCTGCCCTGGTAAGTTTTCGGAAAACTCGAGCTTGTTGAGTCATTTTTCGCATTTAATAGCTTTTTTTAGCACGTTTTTCAAATTTTTAAATTTCAAATTTTTTTTCTTAAGTGAAATATCACGCGATACTTTAGAAGTATCATGCACTTTGGGGAGAAGTATCGCACGATACTTCGCGTGTCCCCAAAGTATCGCATGACCTTAGGTACCAGTATCGCACGATACTGGGTGAAAGATCGCACGATACTGGGTGAAGTATCGCGCGATATAAGGTTTATCACCCCGCTATAGGGAGAAGTATCGCGTGATACTTCTCCAAAAAAAGAATATCGCCCAATATAAAATATTGATTTTTAATGCATTTTTTTGCAAAAATGACATGGGTCTAGACAATATTACATTTTTGGGATGTTTTATACTGAGTTTTTAGACATCCATCATGATATGTGCTAACAAAGGGCTTGGTTTTGGCTTGCAGGAGGTTTTTTCGGCGCTCATCATCAGGGCGCCGAAGGTGACAGGATTGCGGTGTGTCCGGGATCTAGACGATCCGGGCAATGCCGACCTCAGAGCGATGGGATTTTGGTATCTTCTGAGGTACCCCTATATCCGAGCGGACCATGGGTTGTTGACTGCTCTGGCCGAGAGATGGCACAGCGAGCACAACACCTTCCACCTTCCTACAGGTGAGGCATCCATCACACTGGAGGATGTCTATAGGATCCTCCGAGTTCCATGCCATGGAGAGCCTGTAAGTATAATCATGTTTTTGAGATAGTCATGTAAAATGTAATGTTTCCAAAAGATGAAAACTAACATGATTTATGTGTTGTCACAGGTGTACTATGATCAGGATGCCACTGACTCTCCTAACTCTTGTTGGTCTAACAAGTTGTGGTTGTAGGTGCTCTCATTACTTGAAATTTGTCAAAAGAACGCATGTCAAAGAGGGCTACTAATGGTTTTTGTAGGGCTGCCCAAGCATAAAAACAAAAAAAAATATTGCTTGTTTATTTGCTTTCCTTTTAAGTGTGGCAAAAACTAGTTGTTTCATTTATTAGGCACTTAAGATCTTGTTGTAGGAATTCTTGGGTGGTAGGAGAAGTATGCTCTTCACCATTTTGGTGAACCAGAAAATCGTGACCCATCTTTGAATTTTGAAAACAAGAGGGTAAATGAACTTTGCTTGGTGTGTTTGGGAGAGATTCTTGAGATAGGGGAGTATGCTCTTCACCCTTGTGGTGAACCAAAAACCTTGAACCTCAAGAGTTAATCCACTTTTTATTTGGTATAATGATCCTTTAGCGGGCCTGCTCTTGAGCAATCAAGAGGAACGACTCAAGTGGGGACAACCTTGTCATCATTTTCCTTGGTGGCAAGTGATTCCAACTCACTATAATCTCAAGGCTATCAAGGACACCAAAAACCTTGGTAGACATAACACTTATCTTCGTTTGATGTGAGTAGCTCATGGGATTGCGACCATGGGGAAAATATTGAACAAGAATGCTTAAGGTACTCTTGAGACCGCAAGGTCCTAGTCCTTTATGAGGAGCAAGAGGGGTGTTGTGAACGGAAATCCTTATTAAGAACCATTAGATAGAAGCCACCTTATTTTAGCCGCTTATCTTCTTAGTGCAAGGATTGATCCAAGTGGCTTACCTGGATCACCTTAAGATACTCACCATATGTGTCCCTTTGGTTGTGTCATTTGACATTTCCATGACAAAGCCAACATCTCTTGTGGGTAACCACTTGGTGTGAGGCGAGGGGGCATCAAGTTGTGGGCTAAGTTGGTAAGTATTGAGCCTTGACTTTTTAGGATAGATTTGCTTGAATTGTCTTCGATTGTGTGATACCAGTGCAAACGTTCTTACATACAAACAATCGGTAGCATTCATAGGGTGCTTTTTCAATTTTGATATCACAAGTGTTTATCTTGGCAAGGTTGCTTTTGCCCTTGTTTCAAGTGTTTGAAGACATGTTTGATCCCATATTGTTTGCAAACCTGTCTAATTGCTATTGAATTTGTGATAGAAATCAGACATTTTCACCCGCACATTCAAAAACTTGAAATCAAACCTTAAAAACTCAAAATTTTGCACAAATTGGTCAAGATCAACATCAGTATCACATTAGCCAAAGAGAAATATTGCATTAGAAGGTTGTTCTTGGTGAGAAATTTTATCTCTAGAATTGTGAGCTACATTCTTGGGAAATTCTCGTACTCTTATTGTCCAAATAATTTTCATTTAATCTCAATTTCAATTATCTTTTGGCCTAGCCCAACCTCCTAGTTCAAAAGTGCAAGGGTAGTCACCCTTTGATTTGAAGCACCTCTTTGACAGTGTTGGTAAAGCCCCCCTTCTTCTATCTTTTCATTTCTCTTTGGATAATAGAGAACTTTGATTATCCTAGTTTGGTGTTGACATTTTGTGAGGTCATCCTATTACCAAGGGTCTTCTATTTTCAGTCTTCCTTGGTCAGTCCAGATCTTAGATCCTAGGTGTTGTCATGTTGCTCAACATCTCAATGAACGTTATGGTATTAATTGCACAAGATGGCTCTTAGTCTTCTTCCTTCTTCTCCATTTCCCATGTTCTTCTAAAGTCTTCTATTCCCAGGGGAAATTCTTCTTCTTCTTCTTCTTCTTGATTCTTTTCCTCTTATTATCTAGTCTACCTTCTTCTATTCATCTATTCATTTCTTCCATGCTTGATTCCTCCTCTTCTATAACCATGAATCTTGACTATCTAGTTTTGGAACCTTTATTAAGAATAGATGATCTTGAGCTCATTGACATATTCAAAAAGTGTTGTTCCTCCAAAATTCTCATGAGTGATGAATTTATAGCAAAAATAAAAGAAAAGATGTTTAAATCAGATGCCTTTGCTAGAATCATAAACATGATCATATCACAATCTTCTTCTTCCAAACATTCTTCATCATCTAAATCTTCTCATTCTTCTTCACGTTCCAAGTCTTATCATGACTCTTGCAGACATCATTCCCATTCTTCATCTTCTAAGTCTTATCATGATTCTTCTAAACACTATTCACATTCTTCGTCTTCCAAATCTTATCATGACTCTTCTAAACATCATTCAAATTCCTCATCATCCAAGTATTCTTCTTCCACTAGGTCTTCACCTTCCTCTTCTTCACAATCTCATTCTTCTTCTACTTCTCCTAAGAGTCTTACTTCTCTTCAGAAGACATACCATAAAGAGCAACGTGATAGTCCTTATGATGTCTCTTCCACAAAGAGTGACACACCTACCTTTGATGACTATGATGACTACGATGATGGACAATGTAGCAATACTTATGGCACCTCTACTCCTAAGAGTCCTCCTCGTCGTGTGCTTAGGCTTACTAAAGGGTCATCCTATTGGATAGATTGTGATGGTGATCCATATGATTCTGATTTTGAGAGAAATTATGATATTTGTTGTGAACAATATGATACATCTACTTCTATTGAGGAAGAGAAAGCTTTCCGTGCTGATTATAAATGAAGATACTATGAACATGTCTTGTCTAAAAACTCTCATGCTGAAAATAAAGATTACACTCTCCAGCAAGATCATGTTAATGCTGAACCTTTGTCTTGTGATGGTCTCCTTCCATCCACCACTTCCTCCAATACCCACACACTTCCTAAAGCTGCTAAGTCTTCCAAATCTTTCACAAAGCCTTCAAGGAGCCTTAAGAGCACAAATCCTTCATCCAACAAAGATCCTAATGCTTTCCATGTGGTTCCGTATAGTTGTCCTCAAGGGCCACCTCTTAAAGATACTCAAGATAACCTTCACTTGGCTGCAAATACTTTCAATAATGTCAAACCTAAAGAGCCTAAGCCTTCATCCGCTATAATGCCTACTTCAGCTAGTCCTTCACCACCTCTTCCAAAGTCTTCCATACAGTCCCAACATGCTTCCTTGTCCTTAGAAGTGGCTCCATGTCAAGAGGACTCTAAAAATGATAAAGAAAAGAACATAAAGAAAGATCAAGATCAAGAACCCTCCATGTCATCCAATTCTTTTCATGATGTCTCTCATCTACTCAAGTCTTCTCCTAAGCAAGATCAAGCTACTACTTACACTATTGAGCTTATTGATAATCAAAATAACCTTACCGCACTTGCGCTTTCCAAAGATGATGTTTCCATTAAGGTTATTAAAAATGGTGTTGTTACTTCTGATGTTAAGCCTATTGAAAATCTAGAAAAAGTTGATACGCTTATGCTATACAAAGCAACTTGTCAAGATCAAAGTCTTCCATCTTCTTGTTCTACCACTCCATGTTCACTTCCGCTTTCTGCTCTTCCTAAGTCTTTGCAAGCTCTGAACAATCCTATCAAAGAAGTTGCTCCTATTCAAGATGTTCATGATCCTATTGTAAATCCTAATGCTCACTCTAAAGATCCTGATGTCCTTGGTTGTCATATAGATGCTAATGAACTTATTGATTATCCTTTTGCATCTTCCACTTCCATCTTTGGACCTCCTCCACCAATACTAAGGGCTTCACATCTTCCTTCCATATTGGGCCCTTATGTCCCTTTACTTTCCCCTCCTAACTCTCCTAATTCATCATCCATCTTGGGTCCTTACGTCCCTCCATCTCCTATCTTTCCTCAAGATCAACATAGATGCATACCCTTGAATCCTTTTCATCCACCCACCCATCTAAACCAGTCGTATTTTCCTTCTTCTTCCACAAGTCCCAAGTCTTTTGGAAGTAACTTGAATGTTCAATACAAGAAAAAGAAGCAATACAAGAATCCATCAAAAAAAGAAGATCACCATGTCTCCTCTAATCGACATAGAGGCATAAAGTCAAAGGAGATATCTAAGAAGAAAACTACAAGACAAGTATGGGTTCCAAAATCCATCATTGAAGATATTCTCTCTAACACATCAACAGAAAATAAAATGCTTAAAGCTATATGGATTCCAAAGTCTCTCTTGAAAAAGTCTCATGCTGAGCAAAAAGTGAAGTTGACATTCAAGCTTCCAAAGGCTTCCACTTCATCTTTTTCCAAAAACATTCTTCCATTCCATGCACCTGAACCACAACGTCTGCTAAACATTTTCCATATTTCTTCTCGTATTCCTCCATTCACATTTGAGAATTATAACAAGTACATCAATCCTCTTTTCGAAGAGTCACATAGCAATAATGAACCAGAATATGGTTCGCATTTGGACTAGAATATGGATTACGGTTCCTCCATTTTTCCCGTCACCCTTCAAGGTGTGTCTTGACGTTGATCTTACCTTGCTTTCCATCTACCTTTTCACATTCCTTCCATTCATTATCCTTCTACCTTCTATCATTTTTTCCTCATTTGTCTATTCCTTCTGCATCTTCCTTTCCCCTTCAGCATCTTTGAGCATATCATTTTGAATCCTTGGCATATCATGGTTTATCCTTTCAAGGATCATTATCTAAAAAGCTTGCCTTCTTCCAAAAAATAAAAAATAAAAAAAAATTGAAAATGTGCCATGGTGAAAACTTGGAAACAGGCGCCTTGGTAGCAAAAGTAAAGAGAAATAAAATCTTCCTATGGTGAAAACCACTCTCTTGTGGTGCCTTGGATAAGTACCATGATGAAAACCTGGCAATCAGGTGTTATGCGTAGTTCTTTTACATATTTCATCCATTCCATCTTCTCTCTTTGATCTTGACAATGTTGACCTATACTTAAATATTTGGCTATCTTGTGAGCTATCTTACAATGATCTTGCTTTCATTCCATTCATGTTTAGCCTTCATATTTATTTTCCTTCATTCATTCTAGCCTTTCGCTATCCTTTTCCCCTCTGGTCTTGATCTAATAAAAAAAAAAGTAAAACACGATGCTATGAAGCCTCTTGACATGTCTACTCCTTTGGACTGCATCCTTCCTTCTTTTGCAATGTGCTTTTGTGACTTATCCTATGCTAGCCTCTCATTGCTTGTCCAAATGCGCTTTACATGACAACAATTTTTCCCTAGCTTGGGTACTCTTGAGGAGTTTTCCATTGAGGATTTCTTCCCTCCGTTCGCCTTCATTCTCCTTCCCTCCATCTCATTCACCAGCTTGCTCACCCATCTTGTCCCTCACCTTCCTAGACATTGGGAATACACGATGTGATCTTGCTTGGAGGTTGATGCCCATTTCTGTCTAGGGGCATCCTTTGTATATATTTTATTGATCTTGAAAAAATATAAAAAAAAATCATATATGATGTTGAAAAAATTCTAAAAAGCATATACAGTCCTGAAAAAATACAAAAAAATAAAAAAATTTT
Organism: Chamaecyparis obtusa; assembly: GCA_027943335.1. NCBI lineage: Eukaryota > Viridiplantae > Streptophyta > Pinopsida > Cupressales > Cupressaceae > Chamaecyparis > Chamaecyparis obtusa. The sequence continues at coordinate 218,741 of BSBK01000231.1, forward strand.
AAAAAAAATTCAAAAAAAAAGAAAAGAAAAAGTGCCTTGGTGAAAACCTGGAAACAGGCGCCTTGGTAGCAAAAATCCAAAAAAAAATTTGAAAAAAAAAAAAAATTGCAATAAATCCAAGTGGTGAAAACTTAGAAATAGGCGCTACTTAAGGCCTTTGCACCCCTATTTGTTAGCATGCGTCCTCGACACTGAGCCACTTTCCATCATGCCTTGACCTTATTTGACTTGGTTTGGAATTGGTCTTTATCTTAGTCTAAGGGGCATACCTGTTAGCATTGGTCCTTTAGGTGCGTTTGTCTCTTGGGGAATTTCACAATAGGTGTTTTTCAACACCACCCCAAACAGTGTTTTTCAACACTACCCTTGCGTCAAGTGTTTCTTAACACTTATCAGATGTCTTACCCAATAGTCTAAGTATGATGGGATATTTTTTATTTGCAGATGCGATAACTAGAATTTGACTCTATGACCAACACACACACACTTCAACAATCAACTTGTTGAGATATGTTGACTTTATTTTTCTTTGTGTGATGTCTATGAGAATTTCTTTGATGAGTGGTTTCTCCCTGAGAAGTTTTCGATGATGCATAGCTAGAAGACTGAGGGTATGAGAACATATTTTCTTTCTTTATCTGCTTGTGGGTATATTTTGTTGATCCTAACTATCATGAGCATTTATGCTGGTCTTACTTGACCCTATGGATTGACAAGGTATTATCCTTGACTGTTTTGTGAGTGCATGCTTCTAGTTATCTTGACTTTCATGTGTCTTGATACAAGCATAATCTCACCATATCAAACTTAGGTGATCTCACTGCATTAGTCATCTGGACCTACATGTCTTTGATGCCTAGGTGAGATTTCCACATTTCTATCTGATAAAGATCATATTCATATCCACATAGTTATGCTAGTGTGCATTGTATGATCTGATGATGCTACCAATAATGCTCGATGATGATAATTAGATGTCTATAAGCATTGTGACCTTGCAAGTCAACCACTTTCATAGTAGCTTGCATTTCTAGGTTCATGTTAGTTTAGTTTCTGCACCTTGCATATGGAGAGAGCTCTCCTTTTTTCATCTTACGTGGACCTGTTGGTCAACTGTGCTCATTTTTTGATTCTTCTTGATCATATCTTTCATTTCTGATCTTTCATATCACATCATTTTCTATCCATTTTCGGACTTGAAATCAAAATCTGAGTCGTGTTTCAAAATTTTCCCTTTCTTCTGAGCAGTTGACTGACTTTTTGAGGCATAATTTAATTTTCGATGGACTTTCTTCCTTCCATGTCTCTCAAATTTTCTAGTCTTTCATCCACTCTATTTCTAGTCTTCTATTTCTATTCTTCTACTTCCCCACGGTGGGCGCCAGAAATGTACACACTAAAATGGTGCACTTCTATGAACCATTACATGCAAGGTTGCTCAAGAATGAGGCCTCACAAAGCGGCTCATAGCTCTCTATGTATGGAGTTGCAAGATTGAAAATTGCTCTCAGCTAGAGCTACAAGCTTGTGACCTTGCTAGTCAACCACACAATGAGAGATTCACAATGAAGACAAGGGCAACAATGCCAATATATCCAAGAATCACTATGAAATGCAATGCAATGCAACTAAAATGAAGATGCAAGTGTGCAAGGTATGCTATAAAAATGGAAGTACAAACTAAGCTATGAAATGGAAATATCAATGGATTACAAATCCTTCCTATTTAGACTATGTGAGCTTATTCTATTGCATAAAAGGAAACTAAGCTAATAATGTCATTATTATGCAACTAAGAAAGCAAATATGAACTAGATGATGCAATGAAGCAAGTCTTCAATGTCTTCAAACTCCAAATGCACCTAAAACCTGCAGCATAACATTAGCATAAAACAAGTGGATATGCAAATGAAGGAGAGAGCTCTCTTTTTATAAGAAATGAGGTGAAATGGACCATGGAGATTAAGAGGCAAAAAGTCTTAATCAGCGGTGGAGCTTGAAAGAGGAGAAATCCATGTGCACAAGTATCCTCCAATAGGAAAATAAGAGTTGACTTTATGTCCATATGAGACAAAAAGTGTTTTCTTCTTTTTATAAAATAAGAATAATGCTTTATTTGTGCAACTTAGGATAAGAGGAAAAGTGGGGGCTTCTTATTTAATTAAAAGGGGAGGAAATATTCTTTTTAATCAAATAAAGACTTAGGATAAATGGTTAGCCCATAGGATAAAATCCAATATATGATCGAAATTAAGATTTGATCAAGAGATTGATAATGTTGAAAATATTGATTATTGGTCAAAATGATTCAGGATTGATAAATTGAATAAATGGGGCCCAAAGTCTAGGCGACCATTTTAGGGTGCATACACCAAGTACCTCATCTATTGTTCCCACACTACCCAAAGTACCACTCTCTCCTCTAGTCGATCTCCTGTGCAAAATTGAAGGTCTGCCTGCTGAAGAACTAGAGGGACGAGGTGGTCTCATTTGTCTAGATGGTCTCTATGGAGGAGTGAATATCACTCTTGGTCTCAGAGGTGTAGGCTGGGGCATCTATACTTGTGCACGTCTTTGTCCTCGACCAACTGGAACCTGTGCACCTGTGACATCCATGGCCTCCTTCATGGAAGGTATCAACTCTGTGGGATTAGAAAACCTATGTACAAGATGCTCTACAAGCCATCCAATGAATCCATTTGTCACACTAGCATCTGGAATATATGCTCTGTAATCCCAGTCCCTACCCACAATACTACTGTACTCCTATGTGCAAAGAGCGTATGATAATATAGGGTCCCATCCTAAGCTGAGCTCTCTATGAATCCATGCATAAGCTGGAAGATCCTCTGGTGCATCCTGAATGATGCCATATTGCCTCCATACTCTAGTAATCAGGAAGCACTCAATAACAACAGTGGATCTACTAATCAGTACATGGCTCTGACAGAAATAACTAAACTGCTCCCTCCCAGTAGGCCAGGCTTCTATCAACAAATATGCTCTCCATACTACAAAAGTCATATCATCAAGGCACCGTCTAAAATACTCTATGTGACCCATGCGCACCTGTGTAAGATAACCAGAGTATATATATGACTAGTTCCTATGGCTGGTGTTGTGGCTGACACACTGGTCTACAAACTGGGATGTGCTCCCAAGCCCATATCTGAAGAACTAATGCACCAGAAGCAAAAGACTTTCCCTCCTAATACATGATCTTGTGCATCTCAAAGAACATATGTGCAAGCATGCATTGACCCCAAGCTAACTCATAAGGAGTCGCCATCAATCGTGCCACCATTGGGGCCTAGCCCATCAATAGACCATTTTGTTGATGGTCGGACATGATGATACCTCCTATCATGCCTGCTATGATAAACTCTAATCTATGGGTTTTCCCATAGCGCTGCACTAATAACTCCCAAGAAATGGAACTAGTAAGTTGTGTGTCATCTCTGAACAATGTACGAAAAGCATGTAATCTGGACTATCCCGAACTCACATAAGTTGGATGCTGACCATGAAATGGTATACGTAGTATCCTATACACATCCTTAGGTTTGACGGTAATCTCTCTAGTGGGTAGATGGAAAGTCTGGGTCTCTGAATGAAACTGCTCTATCAATACAGTCAGTAGTCCATGGTTAACCCTAATCTTAGGTAACCAAATCAGATACTCGAATCCACAGGAAGCAAGATGAACCCTCATAGGGTCAGGTAGCAAAACACAGAGTCTTTGAGTTGCAAGATGTGAAATGCACACATGAACATCAGGGTACATCACCTACATGAAACATAAATGGGGAATCCTATCAGTAATTTGGTTGAAAAATAGGCTAACAATATAGAAATTCAAAAGTTCGCTATCTCAGAAGGTACATTAAATGCTCAGTAATCAGCCTAAGGAATCAGAAAAATAAAAATTTTGACCTAAAGATGAGTTTTAAGCTCACTGTTTTCCATACGACAATTCAGACTGGCACCAAAACTTATATGAGTTTCAGCAAGGTCCCATATGACAAACCATGAATATATGACTTTCTAGGGATCATCGTACGACATATGAGGGACCCGATGAAATGTCGTACGACTCTTGGGTCCCTCTCAAATGAGTTTTTGGGGGTTCTGACATGACACTCTACAGGACAATGAAAAGTCGTATGAGTCACAGAGGAAAGTTGTACGAGTTTCCATGCATGCGAGAATTGAAAAATTAAAACATACGAAAAACAACCTAAAAATGCTACAAACATGAAAAAATGGAATTTACAGAGAGGCACAGAGGTCCACTTACCGGATGTCCATACTGCAGAGGTTGCTGATGTCTCTGACTTCACTCAAATCGATGGGAAGAGACAAGTACTCTCAGCTCAACCATTTTCTCACTCAAAGGGCTCCACAAAGTTTCAAAAGTCAAAAGTGAATAATGAATTGAAAGTGACCCTTTTGGTCCTTATATAGCTTTTGACCTAATTTTCAAAAGTGCTTTTTTTTCCATGAAAATTGCACCCCTAGCTAATTTCGACGTTCTGAACCCATTTTCGAGATCAAAATTGAAATCTGAGATCATTTACTATGTCAAAATTGTGATTAAAAATTTTCAGACTCAGGATGGCAGACTACTTGCATAATCAACCTTCAATCATCATAGAAATCTAGAATTCAACTTAACTGATTATCTTACATCAAACTATCAAAATTTCAACTTGTTCAACTCATGGTCAAACCTAGTCAAACTTGGTCTCCTGGACCTCTAAATGATGCAGAACGTGTTCCCAGACGTGTATAACCAATTCTCAAATCCATTAACATGCTTCTAACTATTCAACGCTGACTTTCCTTGTCAGATTTTGATTTTCATCCCAAAGGGGGCATGGTATTGCACATCATTCAAAGTCTGTAACTCTAATTCTGCAAATCAAATCTTTCCTTAGTAATCAAGACAACAACCATGTCTAGTTGTTGATTCATCTAAAGTCCTCGTTAATTGGGGCAAATCTATTGATTCTTGGGGCATATCAGATTCACAGAAATCCATATCAATATGGTATCCTAAATCTATCTTGTAAATTGTATCAGCTTTTCATAACTATCGGTTCATTAGCATCATTTCCTTGTTTCTTCGTAACTAATGGGTTCAAGATGTGATACCAATATGATTCATACAAGGACATTCAAGTCTGGAATTGGTCACTCACTTCTTCGCAATCATAAGGTTTGGAATCAGGTGTTTTGACACTTTTTCGTAATCACCGGTTCATCGTTGCTATAGTTAATATTATCTTTGGTCACTCAGGACCTAAATCTTAAATCTTGAATCTTTAAATCTTTCAATCAGTTTCTGTCTTAGAATCGGTTAATCTTTCAAATCAAATCAATTTCATACATATATCAAACACAGACTATTCTTTGAACCACTATGCTTTGCACAGTGATTCAAAGAGGGGCAAAATGTAATACCCCAAAAATGGGCTATAGGTTCATTAACCTCTTACATCTTCAAATCGAACGAAATTGACATCAAAGTCCTAACCTAAGGCACATCTGCACATTATCGAATCCTAATTGATTTTATCATAAATTTTGCATCAGGGAATATTTCTAGCAATATTCCTATTTATCCTAATTATCTTTAATTCAATGATTATTTGGCGATGAATTCTATTTATCCTAAAGTTTGATTAATTGAATATTCTGAATATTTAATTAATTAGATTTAATAATGCCACTTAATTATTTAATTAAATTTAATTCTATTTATTCCTTAATTGTATTATTTCATTTTGACAATAAATCTAAAATCTCATGACTAATTGATTAAATTCTTATTTAATTAATTAAAGTCAATTGTCAATTTTTAATAATATAGTTTTTGAATAAAGTTTGATTTAATAATTGATTAACCTATAAATCAATTGTTTTATTTCAAAAATCAATTAAGTTGAGAATAAATCACTTTATTTTTAAATTAATTTATAAACTAAATCATGCACAACCAGAAAAGAAGGCAACTAGAAATTAACAATCAATTTTAAAATTGAAACTCAACATCTGATGATGAGTTGAAATTTTATCTAAAACTCTATTTTGAGTTAAACACTGCTTTTGCATGATTTTTGTGAATTAATTATCTTTGATTTCCTGATAACTCAAAAATCGACCTGAGTTTATCAAGAGTGATTTATGGCTTTTCTTATGCATCCTCAAAGCCCTAGATTTCTATAAAATCAAGGCTCGGCTCTTCATAATTATTAACACTCAAATTTGCACAATTACTCTGGTGAATTGGCGATTGAAGGATTAAGCACTTGCAATAGGCGACTTGTGAGATCTTTCATAGTTGATCATAGTTTTGCATAGTTTCATATCATAGTTTTCATATTCATTCATAGCATTCTTAGATTAAATTTGCACCTCAATTTTATTCATATAGCTTAGATTCATACAGTTTCTCATATTATTGCATAGAAAATCCAAAAATCTAGATTAATCTGTATTCATATAGTCTTTCAAATTTAGCATTCAAATCCTTTGTTTAGGTGTTGCATTGTCACTGATCTCGATTCTAATATGAGAACATCATATTCACACCTACTAGAAGGTAGTAAATTGCCTGGTTAGCTTAGTTTCAATTATTTGCAAGATTTTGATTTTTGCTAACCTCTAATGTTTTACTGAAGTGTTGTGTCTACAGTTAGGTACAAAATTCACACACACAGTTACAAGTATTTTAGTAAGAGGGTGACAATGTTCTTGAGAGGGCAAGAATTACTGACAAATTCATAAAGGATGATGAATTTGTTTAATTTTTTTTATCTTTAATGATGCCTTAGGATGATATAGAATTATGTACCTAATGTGTTGGTAGTCTACATTGATCAAGGTGACCAAGTTCAATGAATTTGAAGAAAAGTTTTATTCTAGGTCAACATACTAAAAGAAGATCATTAAATATTTTATGAGATATCAGTAAAATATTTTAGGGTTGTGGTTATGATCTTAAGGTGTTTGTGATGGATTAGGGATATGTTTGGAAAGTGCGCAGTGATCTTGATGGTTGATTTTGGTGCTATGATTTGGATGTTTGAAAATTAGGTTTTGCCAACCTAATTTTTGATAAATATGATGAATAAGGGTTTGGATTCGTGTGTTGTGCATGAGATGTTTTTGTTTCATATGCCAGGGGTTCATTTTTTAGTTTTTTTTTTTAGATCCACTGAAGGCTAAATTTATTGTCTGCATGTGGTAGAAAGAGTTGCAACAATAGATCTGACTATACTTCAAAGGAACTGATCAAGAATACATATATGCTACTTACAATTCATTCTATGTAATAGATTATAGTCTATTTGGTGTTTGTAAGTTAATGAGACTTCCTTGGGTGGGTGCCTAAGGTGTTTGAGCAGTGTGCTCTAGGAAGTGACCCTAAATTCTTATGCATTACCCTAGTATTATAATAAGTTATACTTCTAACAAGGTAGTAGACATATTATGGGTACTAGCCCCACTGTGGTTTTTACCCTATTTGGGTTTCCACGATAAAAAATATTTGTGTTATGTGATCTTTTCTTCTTACTAATTTATGTTTACATGTTTTATTCTATGCATACCAGTAATACAACATAAGTGAATAAGGGTTTACTGATTTAAGGTTTTAGGGGGTTTTGAGTTTTGTGTTTTGGGTGTAATTGATTCACCTCCCCTCTTAGTTTCTTGCTTCTATTTCCAATAATTGGTATCCAAGCCAAGTTTCTTGAGGAAGCCTAACAACTTGAGGGAGATCCAAAAATGACAAAAATGGTAAGGAAAAATAGAGATCAAAGATAAGAAAATGACAGAAAAAAATGACTTCACGTGACAATGAGAGAAAAAAGATGTTGAAGGATCTTGAAGAAGAAAAAGGAGAGATAAAGAAGTTGTCCAAGAATTTATTTCCAAATCCACACCTAAGGGATCTCCTACAACTTCAAAAAGTGGATCTAATATTACTAGCAATCATGATGATAAGGTAGCTGATGATGAATTTGAAAACTTCAATTCTACAGATTCTTTGACTAATATTTCCCCAGATATCATTGAGGATGAAGGTATCAAATTTGATGATCTCAAACCCATTAGTTCTGTGGTTTCTATTAAAGGTAATGATTCAAAATCTAAAGATTTGGTAATCTCTAGACCCACTAATGATATTATTGAAATGAAGGCATTAACTAGTCAAGATGTGAAAAAAGACAAATGGGTAATTGACAGTGGGTGTTCTCACCACATGACTGGTGATAGAAGTAAATTTGTAAGCTATGAAAATTATGATGGTGGTGAAGTGAAATAGGGAGAAAAATCTAGTGGTAAGATAAAAGATATAGGTTTTGTTACCTTGGATGGAAAAAACAACACTAATGATGTCTTGTTTGTAGAAGGATTGAAGCATAATATTTTAAGTGTTGGTTAGCTGATGGATAAGGGATATGGATTGCATTTCAAGGATGATATGTGCAAGATTATGAATGATCATGGAAAGGATATTTTGTTAGAAATAATAATAAAAATAGTAGAGAAAAGGAAAGAACCCAAGTGTGAGTGCATGAAAATAAATTACCAAGATCACCAAGAGAGAGAGAGAGGAAATGCTTCAAAGAGTCAAGCCACAAGATCAACAAAGTGCTCTAAGAACAGCTAGAACTCAAGGATTTTTGAAAGGGGAAAAGAAAAGAAAAAGCCCTTGTGAATTATGAATGAGGATCAAAGCCTAAGGAAGAAGAGAGAAATGGAACTCAAAGCTCATTATAATATGGAAAGAAAGAATGAGAGAAGAGAGAAGAATAATTGAGAAAGTGTGTGAGAGGCATCTCTTTAAGTAGAGATGAGTGGAGGAGTTTGCATGTAACTCCCATCTTAGATGAATGCCACATTCATGTTGTGTGTGAGACAAATGTGAGATGCCTCGTAAGGAGGAATATCTAATTTCCTTATTAAAAGAATTACAATAAATGGCATGTCCTCCCACTTGGACTAGAGGACAAATACAAAATAGGATACCTTAGTTTATCCTTTAAATACATATTTTACCAAGGAAAGATTAAATTCTAACACCCCCCTTTAATCTTTACTTGGGGTGATTACATCAATAGGTATCAAACCCAAATGTTTACAATGATTTTGAGATGTTTCTTTTGAAAGAGTCTTCACTAGGATGTCTTTGGCTTGATCATCTTGCATTTCTTCAACTTGTGCTTTGGAGCTTGAATGGTACATATGACTTTGGCTAAGTGAATAGTACTTTGAGAAAACAAAGGTGTATGTGCTTGTTGAGGGGAGCCCAAATCTTTAAGTGACCATTGAGATTCTTGAGATTCATGTGTACATTCTGAATATTCATTTCTAGTAAAAAATAGAGGTGGAGCATAATCAACACCTGGGCCTGCAATAAGGCAAGAACCACTAGTAGAGTGCCCATCATTGGGATCACCTAGTGCTGAATCAGTAACACTTTGGAAAGAAAAATCATATTGTGAATCATGAGGCAAATAATCAGGAATGCAATCTTCAGTTGCATAAAATAAATCTGTAGTGTATTCATCATAATATGAAGCATCAAGAGGAGTAGAGCTAGTATAAGCATCACTAGTATTATCATTATCCTCCACAATAATCATAGGATTAGTACTATCATCATGAATTTCATCTTGAGTAATAAAGATATCTTGCAAAGTAACATTAAGAAAGTCAGATATAATTTCTTCTTCTTGGTCAAACATATCATCAACATGAGAGCAAGGATCATCAAATTCCATCGCATCATATGGAGAGAGCATATAATCACTTTGAGTAGGAAGATAGTAATCAAGATGGTTATTCCAAGAATATCCATCATCATGATATTCATCCCAAATAGTATTATCATCAAAATGAGAAGTATTATCATCAAAATGAGAAGTAGACATCCCATAACGAATAGTAAAAGCATGATGAGTCTTATTATTATGATAGGTTTCATTATTAGGAGATGACTTTTCATGTTTAAGTTTCTTAAAACAATTATTGATCACATGACCAACTTTCCCACAATAATTACAATGGGGTCTATTATAATTGTTATGATAACCATTATTATGATTATTTGAATAGCCAAATTGTTATTATGATGATTATTGTTGCGATAATTATTGTTGTTATTGGAATAATTATTGTTATGATGATTAGTATGTGAGTTATTATTTGGATTTTGAGTTCTAGATACAAAAGCATGTTCAAAAAATTTAAGAGTACCAAATTGCAACAATTTAGCCTCCTCTTGATGTAACAAATTTTGAAAAATAGGATAAGTTAAAAGAGGAGATAAACTAGAAATAGCAAGTTGAGAGTGGATGTTAGTGATAAATTTTTGAAACTCTTTAGGGAGACATTTCTTAAGAATTATAGTAATTAATCTAATATCTGTAAGAGTAACATTTAAACCATTTAACTGAGTTCTAATTGCATCAAACCTGAGTAAGAATTCATCCATATTGTTAAAATCAGTATACCTTAAGTCTTCCAAGTTGTCTTGGAGCCTAATCTTACGTGATTCGAAGGAGCTATTGTAGGTTTCCTTCAAGATGTCCCATGCTACGTGAGATTTGGTGCAATGTCCAATCAAGACATAGAGATCGGGACTGATGGAGAGTCCAATTAAACCAAGTGCTTCATCTTTCTTAACTTGCCAGACATCTTTGGCAGTTTGAGCAGTAGAGGCGGCTGGTTCAGTAGTCACATATGTGGCAACTTCAAGAAAATGTTTAAAATAGAATAGAAATGAAACATGTGTTTTCCATTGATGATAGTTAGAACTTGTTAGTTTGATTTCAGGAATGAGGGTAGACATCTTTAAAAAAATTAATTCCCCTTTAGATGAGATGATTAAAATTGATAAAACACTTTAGTAAAAAAAAATGAAATAATGACTAAAATGTTACAATTAGTTAATTGAAAGCAGAAAAGGTTCAAGATAACCTTTGAAACACAAATTTGATAGAGGAAAAGAATTGAGTTACTGAATTTATTTTAATGTTAACAAGGATCAAAATAGAGAAATTTAACAATGAATATTTTTGTTAAAACAATTAAAAAATGATTAAAAGAAGACTGCGTAAGCCAAAGGAAGAGAGTAGATCAATATAAATAAAACATGGGAATATGCCTGCACGCCTGCAAAGAAAAGAGATTAGATCAACATAAATAAAATATGGGGATATGCCTGCAAAGAAAATAGAATCGTTTGCATGCACAAGGATTATAAAACTGAATATGAAGATATTTGAATCGTGCAAGAAACGTTAGAAACAGATTTAATAAAACTTGAAAAGAGAAAAAATGGACTTAGATTTGGCGGCAAGCCATCCAAATCTAAGATCAAGGTTAGAATGCAAGAAAAAAGAAAGAAAAAAAGGAAAAAAGCCTGCAAAACAATGGTTAGAATCCAAAGACTTTCTCCTTCACAACTGAAATATCCTTCAAATTTTCCTACATGCAACACTCAACAAACAAGGGTTAAACTAGCTCTGATACCATATTAGAAATAATAATAAAAATAGTAGAGAAAAGGAAAGAACCCAAGTGTGAGAGCATGAAAAGAAATTACCAAGATCACCGAGAGAGAGAGAGAGAGAGAGAGAGAGAGAGAGAGAGAGAGAGGAAATTCTTCAAAGAATCAAGCCACAAGATCAACAAAGTGCTCCAAGAACAATGAGAACTCAAGGATTTTTGAAAGGGGAAAAAAAAATAAAAACCCCTTGTGAATTATGAATGAGGCTCAAAGCCTAAGGAAGAAGAGAGAAATGGAACTCAAAGCTCATTACAATATGAAGAGCAAGAATGAGAGAAGAGAGAAGAATAATTGAGAAAGTGTGTGAGAGACATCTCTTTAAGTAGAGATGAGTGGAGGAGTTTGCATGTAACTCCCATCTTAGATGAATGCCACATTCATGTTGTGTGTGAGACAAATGTGAGATTCCTCTTAAGGAGGAATATCTAATTTCCTTATTAAAGGAATTACAAAAAATGACATGTCCTCCCACTTGGACTAGAGGACAAATACAAAATAGGATACCTTGGTTTATCTTTTAAATACATATTTTACCAAGGAAAGATTAAATTCTAACATATTTCCACTAGATCCAAAACAAGAGATAACATATTCCTCTTAAATATTGGACAAAGGACTTGTTTGATTGCTCAAATAGATGAAAGCTATTTATGCATAAAATATTGTGTCATGTAAATTTGAAAACATTGTGGCTATAAGTTCTTCTTCTATTGTTAGAGATTTTACCTTAATGAAGAAGCCTACCAATAGATTTTGCAATGAATTCCATTTGGATAAGAAAATTAAATCTACCTTTCACTCAAAAATAAAGAACTCCAATGGATTTCTTGATCTTGTTTGTAATGATTTATGGCCCTTATGAACTCTAGTATGAACATGTGTCTACTGTTAAGTATTTCATAATTTTTGGTAGTAAATGTTACATAAAAAGAGAGGAAGATTTAGGTAGGTTTGATGCGAGGAGTGACCAAGGTATATTCCTTTCATATTGTACTAAAATAAAAACCTACAAGTGCTACAACAAGAGATTAATAAAATTGATAGAGAGCACAAATGTCAAGGTAGATGAAAGTCTTGAGAATCTATAAAAAATAAGCCAAAGTGAGTATCATGAGGATAGAAACAATCAAGGGAAGTTACAACTTGTACAAAATATCAATCCAAATATGTCAAAGAGCGTAGAAGAAGAGGCATACACAAGTGGAGTGAACAAGAAAAGGAACCTAAGGAAAGACTAAAAACTTTGAGATATATGAGACTAAACCATGATGAAGGACATGGTGGTAAAAATTTTTACCTTTCAAAATCCTAGATTTTGAATAGTTGTTTACACCTTTTTTAGGGTTTCTGAAAGTATTTTTGTGGTATTTAGGGTGGAGGGTTAAGGGTTATGTGTTAAAATTTTCTCTAAATGTTGAGTTAACCCTAAGTTGTTCTAGTTTATCATTGCCTTTTCTAACTTAAGGATGGGTGTTTTTATCATTGTAAAAGGAGCCGCATGTTTAAGTCCTAACACTTTAAAGTCATTAAGTGTCAAAACTTTTAATATTTATGTGTCCTAAGGTTTATTTCCACAGATCTATGCCTATGGTCCCTACTTTATTTCTCACTAGGTTATGTGTTTAACCTTATTGTTAGGGAGAACCCTTTATGTCTTTCAACTGGTGGTGATTTTTCCTTCTATGATTTTCCCAGCTATCCCTTGATAATGTCACATTCTAGCTCTTTCTATTTGTGGGATGCGTGAAGTATGCCATCTATCATTTGTTGATTGGTCAGTGCTGTTTGTTTAAGCCTTTGGCTATGTTTGGCATCCCACTTGGTTAAATGTTGGTTTACTAATGTGTTCATCATTGAGAACATGGTTTATTTCTTTGATCATGTTTTAATTTGTTAGAAAAGGTGCTTGGATGTTGTCTTATGTTATCATTTCTTAGAGGATAAAGTTCCACAGAGATCAATGACTCTTGTGATCTCATGATCAAAAGTGCTCAAAGTTTATTCAACGCTAGATCCTGAGATGATGCCACATGTCCTGAGCCAGTGAGTGATTGAGAGATGAGACCAAGGTGAATGGTAGTTAGTGATAGATGGAAATAATTAGTTGGTTGCATTTGATGAAAAATATTTCCATGTTGTAGTTGTCAATTATATTGAAGTTAAAGATCTTGCAAATTAAACTCAAATCTTTTAGCATATGAGAAAATTCAACGGAGATTAAAAAATCTTATAAAAAAGGCGATCAATATTTATTTCATAGAGGAAAGTCTATCATATGAGCAACAGTTAAAGAAAGATCTAAATCAGTGGCTTTCATGATCCCATGATCAAACCTGTGAAATTTTTAACCATCGCGAGATCATGAGATCTTGCCACATGTCCTTGATCAACCAACGTTGGTGAAAGATAGGGATAAACAATAAGGTGGTGACTTTGGTATTTCTATTTTTTATTTGATGGGCCTTCATTCTAGGTCAAAATTCAATGTTAGGTTGAATAATGAGTATCATTTAATACACCAACATGGAAGGAATCAACGACCAAATCTTAAACTTATCACATAATGATGTAACATGGGTTATCTTATACACTCAAAAGCAATTAGAATGAATGAAGTAAGAAAGTTGCAGGGAAACAAATGAGAACTAAAGGTGTAGGTCTTCAAGATATCATGAAATCTCAAGATTCAAAACTCATTACAAAGAAGAGTTGCAGGGATAAGAGAAATGATGTGAAGGGGCATCCATTTAAAAGTTGTTTGATATGATAGTTGTAGGGATAATAACAAGGATGTGAAGGGGCATCCATTTAAAATTTGTTTGATATGACATGCACACAAATCTAAGGGTCACTTATAGTCAGAAAATTCAGAAGATCTTTAGATTTATAGAGGAGTGATAATGAGTCTTGAAACTGTAAATAGAAAATCTGTAGTGTTTCTACATGCCAATAACCTATCTAATGTTCAATGAGAATAGTCATGTGCAATCCCAAGAAGAGTGTGCAAAAATTGGAATTTATAAATACCACTTCCCAATACAATTCATTATCTAGGTGTTAGAAAAAATGGATGTTCAAGAGAATACGGGTGATTTCTGGAACCTTGCCAAATTTGTTAGGATGTAGTTAGAGGAAGAGTATTGGGATAAAGGGGAGGAGATAAGTAAATTATAGCCAAAGGTATATTTAAATGGAGGACTATAGCCAAAGGGATATTTAAAGTTGAATGGTGTGGCAAACTCAAAATCCATAAGGCTAACATCTTCATGCCTCCTAATGGTGGAATTATAAAGAGAGATAGGATGAAGAAGAAGGCAATGAGACCTCAAAGTTATACATGATACAGTAGGAATAGGTCTCAGAACTCTTTTGAGTGAGGAGAAGGGGTTTATGAGAATCTTGCATCCTAACACTTTTTGCATCAATATCAGTAGAAATGGGTATCAAATCCCTTATTGGTTTGTGGAGCATTTGAAAATCCTAGACGCAAGTCTACTTTGTAAATACAATAACAATCTTAGGCTAATATTGGCACGACTCATGAATGTGATGTTTTCATATGAGACTTTTCATTTTCTTCCAACTCATAGGTTTTTCACCTAAAATGGTTAGGAGGTAGCAGATAATGTTGAGTAATAATGTTTTTTAGGATTTGATTCTATGTATCAAATATTGTTAGGGAGATCAGATTTTGGTAATGACCTGAAGCTTGTTGCATTCTAATAGGTTTTGGAATCCCAGGGTCATAAGAGAGTAGGCTAAAAGTGGTAGAGAAGATTTGGAGGGAAGATATGTGGCAACTATAGGATGAATATGAAGTTTCTTCCCTCTCTTTATATTCTTTCTTCTTCTCATTTGTAAGGGCTCCAACCTCTATGGTTCCAGTAGAAAGTCTAGCTGGGTATGAGAAGCTTTGTGATACCATTTTATGGAGCATCATTGGTGATTAGTGTTCAATTTCTTGCAGATTTTGAGTGATTAAGTTGTGTAAATGTTGTATGTCAGAGGTAGAAAATGATGTTTATAGAAATAAAGTTTTGATTCAATTCTCTCTAGTGTACAATTCTATCAAGGTTCAAATGAAATAAATCAAGGGTTTGTCTCATTTAGTGTCTTTTGTGAGATATGTAATTTTCTATTCATGCTTTGATCTAAGGGGTCAATTAAATGCTTGAATAGAGTTTCAAATTTGTTGAACTTGTGCAGGGATTCTGATAAGTAGGTTGGGTTGGGGTTATTGTTGAAAAATATTGTAAGGCAATATTTGTTAGATCTTATGCTATTAGTCAAACTTTTTCATATGTGGTTGTATTTCTCATTGACTCGGTTGCCCAATGGGTAAGGCACTAATATCTTATCTCATGTTCTATGTAACTTGTAGATCAATGAATAATTAGCCATTATTTATTATCTCCTTATTGTGTTGAGCCTTCAAATGAGAAGTATCTTCTTTATGTTAATGCTAGTTATAAGTATAGTATTGTGATTTAAGGGCATTAAGGGACCACCCTCCTGGGTTTTGCAGATACCAAAGTGTAGAAGGGTTTGTTTGATCCTTGTTAGTTGGTTCAAGTTTCAAAGATTTATGATAATTGGAGTTGGATTATCCATAGGAAATTGCAAGATCAACTTGGTTGCTATTTTGTATTGTAAACCCTTTCCTGGAACCAACATGATAGATCATTGGTGACAAAAACAAAGGAGTATAGACAAGAAGAAGGGTTACATAGAATCAAGTATGCTTGATGTATCATAATGAGCCTAATAATATGGAAGAATCCTATCAAGATGATAATTGGATTGAAGCCATAGAGGAAGAGATATCACAAATTGAGAGAAATGACACATGGACTCTTGGTCCAAGACCTAAAGACAAGAATTTCATTGGAACCAAATGGGGTTTTTAGGAACAAGATAAATGAAGAAGGAGAAGTGAGAAACAAAAGAAGGATTTTATGCAAGTGTTACTCATAGGTGGAAGGCATTGACTACGATGAAACATTTACACTAGTAACAAGGCTAGAAGTAGTCAAATTATTCCTTTCATATGCAACCCATAAGAATTATAGAGTATATCAAATGAATGTTAAATAAGCATTCCTAAATGGTGAATAAGAAGAAGTGTATATTGAACAAGCAAATGCTTTCAACCTGAGAAAAGAAATAGACATGGTATGTTTTTTGAAGAAAAAATTGTATGGACTAAAGGAAGCACCTAGAGCATGGTATTCCAAATTGGACAAATACCTACTCAAACTTGGATTCAACAAAGGTATTGCAGATAAAAGTTGATAGGATGAGTAAAGAATTTGCATTAGAAATGAAAAATGAATTTGAAATGTCAATGATAGGTGAGATGAAATTTTTCTTGGGATTACAAGTCGCACAAGTAGATAAAGGGAATTTTATGACTCAAGCCAAGTATGTGACATAAATCCTAATATTTTTTTTATTGGATGAATCAAACCCAGTCGAAACACCTATGGAAAAATGATGAAAACTATCAAGAGAGGATAAGTATCACAAGATAAATAAGTTAAGATAAATATTAGTGGTTGGAGGACTACTATACCAAACCTAATATTATGAATGCAGTATGCCTTGTTGCAAGATTTAAAGCTAATCCAAGACATAATCATGAGGTAGCAGTGAAAAGGATATTTAGATATCTAAAAGGAAATAGAGAACTTGGCTTATGGTATCCTAGGGATAATGAGTTCATTTTGCATGTGTATATAGATGTTGATTGGGTAGGAGATGTTGGTGACAGAAAAAAAACAAGTGGTGGAGCATTCTTTTTGGAAGCAAGTTGGTCTAATGGATGAGCAAGAAGAAAAACTCAATCTCCATGTTTATTGCTAAGGCTAAATACATCGCTATATTAGGTAATTGTACTCAAATTATGTGGGAATTGTCTTTAATGAACCTATTGTGATCTATTGTGACAATTCTAGTACCAAGAAATATCTCCAAGAATCTAGTTCAACATGCTAAAAAATTCACATATCAATTAAGTAGCATTTTCAAAGAGAGAAAGTGAATGTGAAAGAAGGAAGGTTGGTGTATGTTCCTACCAAGGAACAAATAGAAGATATTTTTACAAAGCCACTATCTAAAGATACTTTTGTGTATCTCAGAGGCAAGCTAAAGGTAATTACCCTTGATTTGAACTAAGTTTCAAGAGGTTGCATCAATCAAGTGGTCTTAAAATAAATGTCTTACAAAATGGATTGATGTATGCAAGATGCTACTTAGTGGGAGTAGGCAACATGATGGGTCAAGGAGCAGTGCACATGGAAATTTTGGATGTGTCTGAAGAAGAGCTACATTATGCATAAATGTTTGGGCAATAGTTATTGGTGAAGGATATAATCTATTAAAACTATTGATATGTCTAAGTATTTCAGAGGATAAGTGACATAAGGAAAGAAAGCTTGAGAAGGTAACCGAGTTAGAGAAGGAAAAGGAAGCATACATTGATGTGATAGGTCAAGATGTTCACAAGTGTTGATGACATACTCTTTGTCATTGATGTCAAAGGGGAGAGAAAGAGAAGTGAAAAACAAGTTATCAAGTGAAGAAGAAGAAAGTGCATGAAAAGAGGTAGAAGAAAGTGCAGATGAGAGTGTCCAGGGTTCAAGAATATGTTGTAGAGAAGGAAGAGAGAGTTCATATATACTTGTACATAAGAAATATTTTGAAGAAATTTTCATACATCCAAGGGGGAGAAACTAATGCTAAGAAGAGTATGTAATCATAACAATATCCCAAGGGGATTAATCCAAGGGGGACAAGTATCATAAGTGATTTAGAGGGATTTTGAAAGATAATGATATTTTGAATACTATTGGTAGTTGTGTGTGTATTTTGTGGTACCTGTTATTTTAAAACAAAACACTTCAATAAGACCTTAGCTTGTTAGAAAATCAATCAAATAAAGAAATGAACATATTAACAAAAACATCCTATTATTCTTTATCTAACAAGAGTGTGTTTAAAGACTGAATTTTCTCTTAGCCTTAGACTCTAAACAGTGACAATGCATTGCTAGAATGAGAGATTCTAATCAAAATGAGCTAAAAACCATGATTTATCAACTAAAGCCATTAATTCCTTCATAATTATGCTATGAAATTGAAATGTTCTTTAATTAGCCATGAAATCAAAATTGCAGCATGTAGATGTAAATGTAATTAATTCTTATGTTGAGGTTTGAAAATCGTTCTTTTATAGAACTCCAAAGAATTGAATGGTTGAGATGCATCCATGATGAATGGTTGAGATGCCTCTGTGATTGATCCATGTGAGTGATCCATGTGATTAGCTCCTATTGGTTGAATGTGTTTTTGTTGTCCCTTGAGAGGTGACATTCATTTTTGAGACTTTTATTAATTTTCTTTAATTGATTACTCTAATCATGCATTTAATGGGAATGATTTAATTAACTAAGAGGTTTAAGCCTAGAGGTAATCAATGTAATTTTTTATCAATTATTGATGTTTAATACTTGATTTATGAAGTTTCATTGATTTTATTGAATTATGTTAATAATAAAAAATCTAATTAACACAATTATAAATTTATTCTGAATTAGGGCAAATAGGGCCTTAGGTTCTATTAGCCCATTTTTAGGTGATTACATTTGACCCTCTTTGAATTTCTTTGTGAACAACGCAATGATTCAAAGAAAATTGATTTAATGTATGATTTTGTAGAACTGATCTATATTCAAGGAGATTTTAGAGAGCAGCGAGAAAATCAAGTGATTTGGAGAGAAGTGAGGACCACTCTGATTTTGAGGAAGCTTAGAGAGAAAAGAAATCCACTCTAAAATATTTAGAGAGTCGTAAAAAGAACTACTCTGAAATTTTGAGAATTTTGAGCTTGATTGAGTGAAATCACGTGATTCAAAGATCATCAATTCTAAACTTGATTGAATGAGAATTGACCATACCGATTTTGAGATTGATTGAATGAAAATTGATAAGATTTATCAAAAATATCAATTTAGATTTGATTTGCATTAACTAAATATGATGACAAATAACCAATTTGATTTGAAGCGATAAAATTGATCAATGTCAGAAAGATTATCAACATCAACTTGATTGACGATAACTATCATGCCCCTGGTGTTTGAAAATTTGATTGAAATTTTTACGTTTTGGTATGATTATGCCCCCTCGGGACCGAAATCAGAATAAAATTTGATAAATATAAGATTGATTAAAATGGACCTAGATCAAGTTCAAATCGCTTACAATGTGTCAAACTTTGATTAGGATCAATTTTAGTGTCAAAGAAACTCTATTTGACCAACTTTGACTGAGAAGATATGAGAGTTGACCAAGTGTGACTAATGTTTGACCAATATCCTAGTTTGCAAACTTGATGTGTGAGTGAGAAATTTACTTTGTATAGCTTCCAACCATTTATGCCTTATTTACACTCTGTACAGCTTTCATTACTCGAGTTTGACTAAATTTTAACTTATGTTGACTTTGTATTTGACTAATAATCATTACTAAATGTTTTTACTATGTTTGTGTCATCATTCCTGCTCATTTTACCTTTTTTCAACTACAATTTGATCAAAGTTGAATTTTCCTTTTGAAGGTTGACTTTTCTCTATAACTTCATTTTTATTGCATTTAAGAGATATAGTCACTTGTTTTGATTTTGGTCCTGATATGAAGCTTCTATGACATCCTACCATGAATGTGCCCTAGGTCACCAGGGCCCCCAAGAGGCTTAAATAGGTCCAAAAGGGTCATTTTAATATTCATTTTCACTTTTCACCTTAGTAAATTCTGAGCTCTGGTTGGCAAAATGGTCTTCCTTGCTAAGTGACATCAATTCGAGCTTGTGCAATGACATGACTGGCTGATGCATTACGCAACACTAGTGAGTAGTTGATAACGTCTCCATTCAAATTTTGAAATTTAATTTTTAGTATTTTTCATGTCTTTTATATCCTTTTAAGTTTAGGATCGCATCCCACAAGGAGGATCGCACCTAGTCAATCTTGTGTCACATCTGGTTATTGTCTAAATTCTAGATCGAATCTCATATTTCTTGTGTCGCACCCTATCAGGTCACATGTGGTAATTTTGGTCCCTTTTTTAAGTTAGTCTACTAGATTATCGCATCTGGTTATAACAAGGTCGCATCCAAGTTCCAGATCGCATCTCGTGTATCCTGAGTTTCATACCGTATGTGAAATCTCATATTTGGTTAGGGTGTCGCATCCTGTGTAACTTGAATCACATCCGGGATCCAAGATCATCTATCTTACAGTTGGAGGAACATGAGTCTAGATTTCAATTCTTGGTGGAAGAACTACACTATCATTCCTATGATTCCCTTGATAATTATGTCAAATGTACCGTGATTGGCCATGACTCCTCTCGCTATGATAAAATTTACTCCTACCTTGCATGACCAAATCATTCCTGATAACTTAACCCATAATGAGAAATGAAAACTCATTTGCAATGCTTCTCGCTATACCATCATCTCTAGTGACTTGTTTAGGAAGGGTCTAGAGGGAACACTTCTTAGGTGTCTAGAGAAAGATGAGTTTGAACGTGCGTTAACTGAAGTCTATGATGGCATATGTGGGTCTCACTCTAATGGTCTTGTGTTAGCTCAAAATCTACTGAGGACTGGTTATTATTGGCCTACTATGTAGACAAAAGCCATGTATTATGCTAAGTCTTGTAAGAAGTGTCAGATACATGAGAATTTGATCCATGTCCCGGGAAGAGAACTTATTCCATCTATTACACATTGGCCTTTTTAGTACTAGGCTTTTGATTTAGTGGGTCAAATATATCCTAACTCATCTAATGGACACAAGTTTATCATTACTGCAATATAGTATTTCACAAAGTGGGTTGAGGTTGTTCCTCTTTTAGTTTCTACTAGGAAACAAGTGTCTTTGTTCATCCTCAATCATATCATTTGTCGCTATGGCATACCTTCCTCCATATTTACTGAAAATGGAGGATAATTCAAAAATAAGGATCTCAAGAAGTTGTGTAAGAAATTTAAGATTAAACAACACTAGTCTTCAATCTACTACCCTCAAGGTAATGGCCAGGCTAAAGCTTATAATAAGACACTTCTGAAAATCTTACATAGGATAGTAAACAAGACATGAAGGGAGTGGCACTTACAAAGAAATCATGCATTATGGGCCTACAGAACTAGCATTCACACACCTACTAGAGCGATACCCTTTGCACTTGTTTATGGATCTAAAGTTCTTTTACCTCTTGAGGTTGAGATACCTTCCCTAAGGATTTCATTGAAGGGCCTCATCATAGATGACGATTATAGAATCACGCGCATACAAGAGCTAGAACTTCTAGATGAGTGTAGAAGAGCTACATTTGATCACATGAGGGTATATCAAAAAAGGATGTCACAAGGCTATAACAAAAAGGTTCATTCTAGATAATTTCAGGTTGGAGATCTCATCTTGAGAGAGAATCCCAAAAATCAATAGAATAGAGCACAAAAGGGGAAGTTTGAACCAAATTGGTTGGGTCCCTACACAGTTACTGTTTCTTTTAGTTCCGGTGTTTATCAGTTTTCTAGACCTAAGGGGGAAAATCTCCCTAAACCTATCAACATCCTTCATCTAAATAATTTATATGCATGATGCTCCAGAGCTTTGTACATATCTTAATGTCCTGAAAAAATCTTTAAAATCCTAAAATGTCTTGAAAAATTCCTGAAAATTGATATATGGTCTTGAAAATCCTAAAAGAAAAAAAAGTCTTGAAAAAATGATCATCTTAGTGAAAACCTGGTAAATGGGCGCTTCAATGCATCAACCAAAAATAAATAAATAAAATCAGAAAAGAGAAAAAGTGCCTTGGCAAAAACCTAGAAATAGGCATCATGGTAGCAAATATAACCCTTCCAAGTGGTAAAAACCTAGAAATAGGGGCTACTTGAGACCCATGCACTCATATTTATCATCTTGTTGCTTTGTGCTCTGAAAATTTTTTACTTCCATCTCGCATGTCCTTGGTCTAGAATTCATCTTTGTCTAGGGCTAGGGGCCATGAACTGCATCCTCCTTTGGTGTGCGATGGTGTTTCTTAGTGACTCACCCCAAATAGTGTTTCTCAACACTTCCTTTGACATTAAGTATTTCTTAACACTTATCAGATATGCTACCTTGATTCGATGCTTTATCTGCAGTCTAGGATTGTGCGATATTTCTCACCTACAGGCATGAGTCCGAGCAAGTTAGTGATTATATTTTCCTTTTGTACACTGCGCTTAAACTAAAATGAATGAGACATGTTATGATTTATTTTCTTTGTGTGTTGATTGATTGGTGATTTTCACTAAGTGTTCCCTCCTTAGTCTATTTGGGATGTTACGACTAGAAGACTAGGGGCATGGGGCATGTTTTCTTTGATTTCTTCATGTGGGTATCACTTTGATGATCCTAGGTGTCTCTTGCTTTGACCACTTGGATACTAGGGAGATTTAGAGCTTTATCTTTGATTGTTACATTGTGTTTTCTCATGAAAGACCATACTCATGGTTATCTTGCCACTTATACTTTGATACTGGTATAATTTTGCAACATTAACTTGGAAACTGTGTTCAGGTCATCTCGACACTTATGTCTCGATGCTTACATGTTTTTCCTACACTCTATTTGATATAGATCATATTCATATCCTCATTTTTTTTTGTGAAATGGTTATGGTTGTATGATCTTGCGTTGTCCCTTAATTTGGTTTGATGATAAAAACAAGGACCTATTGACCCTTACAAATCGTACTTTGCATCTTCATCATAGTTTGCATTTTTAGAGTGCACTCTAGTTTGGATTCAAGTTAGGAGAGATTATCCTTCATCATTTTGGATGGATAGTCAGTTACGCTTGATTGCATATCTTTCCTCTTGATCATATCACCTCTTTAATATTTCTCTCTTTTGCCTTGTCTTGTCATATCAAGGGGTTAATCATATCTACATATCTAATCTATCCCAAGTGTTAAGTTTCAAATCATGAAGTGCATAACATGCATATCATAGCATAAAGAATCAACAATTATGAGAGAACAACATTTTAAAGGAATAAAGTAGAAGGCATGAGTACATAATGGACATCATATGCAATAGAAAGTATTGAAAGTAAAGATATGTCCACAAGCATAAAGTAAATGGGACAAGTACACAATATATCGACTAAATCAAGTATCTCATATATATATATATATATATATATATATATATATATATATATATATATATATATATATATATAATGTATCAGACTGAGTACAATCATGAGATCAAAAACTTGATCAAAATGTTAGATGGGAGCCCTAATACAATCTACGACTGGCTTCCACCCTCCTGAGAAAGTGGAGCAGGTGGAGGAGCCTGGGTCCTATCTGGTGCATGTATTGCACCCTTTGATCTACCCACACACTGTGAGTAGTCTGGTACTCTCTAACCCTCAGGGACCATGGCTATGTAGGGTGCATAGTAATAGGCTTCTCTAGCCTCATGTCATTGTGCCTCTTTTAATTCCTGGTCTCTCTCCTATTGTAGCTCTTGTACTCATGCTATCTCATCCTACATCTATTGATCTCTCATAGCTATGGTGATCTATGACTATTGCAGCTCAACCTCTAGTGTTGAGATCCTCTGAGCTAATCCATCATCTATATGTGCCCTCTTATGTGGATGAGCTTTTACTCTATCCTCAACCTAGTACCCCTTTCTACCCATGGTCACCTCACTATCCGCTCCTCCAGCTCATCAACCTCCATAGCCACTACCACACCTCTTGCCTTGGATCAAGTGGATGGTCTACTACTAGAAGGGGCATTTCCCCTAGTCCCACTAGAGCTACCTCCTCCTCTTCACCCTCCCTCTCTATCTACCAATCATACCCTTCATCTCCTTCACCTCCCCGAGATCCCAAATCTATTGGAGCTGTAAAGCTCGAGTATGGATGCTCACATAGCCATCACCTATAATTAGAGGTAGTCCCTGCACTTGTGATCCTCAGGAGAAGGTATGGTATTATCCTCTATATTTCTTTTGTACCATGAAGACATATATCATACCGCAGCATGGACCCCATCCAAGGTCCTCCTCCTCCATGTATAGGGCATGATCTGTCATCTCATTCCTGATACCCCCTACCCTACCAAACTGCTACCATACTCTATTGATAAGGAATATCTCAAAAATAACATACTGTCTACCTAATAATGGTCTGATGTAAAACATATAAGCTATCTCAACTCTAGCCTCAACCCACTGTTCATAGTCAATATACAGTTGCCAGACAACTGAATGAAGATCATCTAATCTCCATCTCCAATATGGGGTATCCCCCACATGTGTTGACTGGATAAATATTAAATATTTGTAAATATAGTGTCGGCCTCTTTGTCTCAGTTGTAACCTCGGCCAAATCATGACAATATGCTCCCATGCCCATACCTGTGCTAGAATGGCCCCTACTGACCTACTCTTCCCCTCCCTATAGACTATGTCATGTAACTCACGATACATGTCTGCTAGGAGAGAGGGTCCCCATGCCATGTGTCGAGGGTGAGATAATAGATTCATAACCAAGTGACCCCAACCACACTGGAAACCTCTCTAACTCATGTCTACTCTCAAGACATGCCCGATCAATGAACATAGAATGCAAGCGATAGGATAATCATTGATGTAGTTGTCCATCATCTGCTCCCACAAGATTGTATGATTAAGAATGATGAAGTCACCAAAAAAACTCTGCATAGTTTCTATCCCATCAGAGGGTGACTAATCAAAGTAGACCTGCATCATACAAGATTGAGTATCAGTATTAGCATTTGTATAAGAATAACACAAGTATATATCAACAATAATATGTAATTATCAAGATACTTATAGGCTCTCCCCTCCATGGGATGCATAGAATGTGGTAGACATCCTTGAGAGTCAGTGTGATCTCTCCGATGGGCAAGTGAAAGGTATTGTGCTATGAATGGAACCTCTCAGTAAGTGCGGTCAATAATCCATGGTTTTTTGGGGCATGTATAACAACTCTCCAAGGCCCATAATATCTAATATGCCTCTCTTATCATCAGAAAGGCATGGAACTAATCACAATCCTACTAGATGAGGCACTCTGATGGCATGATCAGTAAATCATCATTGCATCACAAACACATGTAGAAACACATCAAAATACATCAAGGATATATCAGAAAGGATCTATCTTATTTCTACATCTCTTATACCTCATTTCAATTTTGATCCCGAGGGGGCATGAATAATCTATCTTTCAAAGCTGAAAATTGATTCACTCTTTAGACATATCAGTTCTTATCGCATCATATCAGTTCGTATATCATCCTATCTTGCTAGTTCTTGTTCGATCAAATGAAAGATTAGTTGTCTTTTTCTTCTTTGTTCGATCAAGTTTGGAGTCAGATCTAGCTTGCAATCTTTGCTAGTTCTCGTTTGATCAAGTTCAGGATTAGTTGTCTCTCTATGCTTCGTTTGATCAAGTTCAAAGTCAAATCTCTATCAATTACCTAAGTGACATAATCATTCTTTGACTCAGTGTGTTCCCAGATCGTTCACACATTAGTCAAAGAGGGGCAAATGTAATCACCTAAAAATGGTCTAGTAAACTATGAGCCTCACTCTAACATTAAAATTTAAACACTAGACTACATCTCATGCTTAATCAATTTGACACATTGATTTAATCTCTTATTTCTTGATCAAATCATCACTTTATCATTTATTTGATGATATCCTAAAGTTTGACCACTTTATCCTAAGCCTTATTTAATTAAAAGAACATGTCCCCTCTTAATTAAATAAAATCCCCTTTATCCTATGTGTGCACATAAAAAAAAGGAATTTCCTAATTTAAAAAGAAAAGAAAAAAAAATTTTGTCTACACATTGATTGCACACTTTTCTAAGTGAGTGGAATATCCTTTTGCCTCTTAATCTCTTCCACACATCTTTTTGCCTCTTAACCATGTCCATTGATTTTGCCTCTTGAGAATCTTGTGCACCAAAGTCAAAATATAGATTTTTCTCTACCTTTGGATTTTGCCTCTTAATCTCTCACCATTTCCTTCTTTTTAAAAAGGAGACTTTTTCCTCACTCTTGCATATCACTCATTCATGCTATTGTTATGCTATAATTTTGTTTACTTGCATTCTTAGAGAATCCTTGAGCACTTATTTTCATCTTTGCATTATAATTTACTTGCATTCTTAGATTAACATTTCCTTATTGCATTTAGCTTAAATCACAGAGCTTAATTAGGAGGTATTGTAATCTTGTTAGATTATCTTTGCTTTCCTTGTTCTTGCATTTGCATTATAGCTTAGTTCTTGCATTTCATCTTAGATTACTTCTCATTTCGCATTATCATTCAAATATTCCATTCTATGGTGCAACTTGCAAGGGTTTCTTATTGAGGTTCATTTGAGAGCCACCATTCATACTATTTAGATTCTTGCATGTCATAGATAGGAATCTATAAGATGCTTCTTGAGATTCCCTTCTTCATGGATTCTCTTAAGTATAATTCTTTGTAGAAGTGTGTCACGTTTTCATCACAAAATAGTGACATTTGGCTTTTGTCTCACTGGATTGACCTGCACTTTAAATAAATGGTGTTGCCTTATTTTTAGAAAGGATTTATGTTCCTTTCCTTTATGCGCGTAGGATTCATTTTCCTCAGACATTATTAAGGAAAATCATGGTGATAACCAGTCAAAACATGTCAAAGACTAAGTCAACTTCGTACCCCAATAGATAAGGCTCTGGTCTACAAATCTATTATGGATTTCTAATCCTATGGGTAGGATCCCCCCTGAAGTCACCAAGAGCTGTAAACATCATTTTTTGCCCCAACAACAAAGGAGCATTCACTATTTTTGTCCTATAATTAAGACTGTGGCATTCTTTAAAGAAGTGTGTGTTGTGCCATCTGTTAGTACGATGAACATTTTGAAGAGGATTTATTTATTTTGATCCAAGTTCCCCACTCAAGTGCCACATGTCTTTCAAGCACTCATTGTATTTCTTTTGCGAATGGGCCTAGGATTGAAAAATTTTGAATGTGTATTGGCCTTGCGGGAGTTTGGAAGAGGATGGAAGGCATGTTGAAGCAAATCGACCACTCAAGCATTGTGTGTCTATCCAAAATCTAAGTCACGACCCCTTGTGTCAGTAGGCCAGGTTTTCAAAAGCATGACACGTGGACATCTCGCAAAAGAATATGAGGATGGTGTTTCAAAGATTGAGATCTTCCACGCCCGTCTGCCACTTTTACTCCCTATCATGACCAAATTCTTCCTCACGCGTGACATTCGCTGGCTTGTTATGATCATTCCAATGTGGTTTATAGCTTTTATTTCATCTCAAGTGTGAACCTCCAATGAAATGTATTGATTGTTGTAGAAAAGAGGCTAATCATTGGCACTGAGAGCCAATGATGGTGACCATGCCTTCTAAGCCCTACAAATTATGACACATGGCGTAGTCCCAATCTCCTTCTCACTAAAGCTGCCAAGATTGACCTAGGAGTAATGGACATGGGCTTGGTATAAAAGCAGAGGGAGGGGGGGAAGGAAAAGAGGGACTTTTGTGCTTCTATGCAAGAGGAGGGAGGATTTTAGGATTTTCACTCTTATGCAAAGGCCATTCTAGCAAGCCTTAAGATTTTAATGAGCATTTTTAATCAATGAAATGTATCAACTGTGTTTGTGGCCCTTTGTCTTTCAAGGATTCATTTTTTTTCGTGAATATTTTATGTTTGTTTCATGACTTCAGTAGTGGTATTTTGATTTCTTCTATATAGATTATACATTAAGCTTCTCTACATATGGTTATCATTGTATGTTTCTTTCTTTATGTATCATGCTTAGATAGAAACTCATTTATCTGTGACTATTCTTTTATCCAATGTAGAGGGTCACCTTGCTTCCTCGTTTCAGAGTTAGCATGTCCATTTTAAAGTGTTCCAAAAGCTTTGGTAGATCACCATAGTAGGAGTAGCTTTTCTTCCCCTTTCCCCTCAGCACAAAATGAAGACTCAACTTCTAAAATCCTGGAGGTCGTTCAATGAGAATGCACAAGGTCCCACACTCACTGAACTTTCCATAAGGATATTACACTTGAGAGTGATTTTCGGTGTCAAAAAAATGAATTAAATGAAATTACAAATATTTACATGTGTATCAATGCCAAATGTCGCATTGATAAAATCATCAGTCATCATTCCATCATCATCTCCCTATCTTCTAGCATTACCATGTGTGCATAGGGATCCACATAACTGAAAAATATGGGCCCTCAAAGACTTGTCATGCTCACTCTCGACTAAAGGAACAGAGCACTATATGAGAGTCTATGTCAGAGCACTAATCATGCCTAGTATGTCCAGCTCCACATATTCCTTCACAATGAAAGGAACACTAACATGCTCAACATGTATTTTTCCAGTGGGCACTCTAACTATGTTAGGTTCATGCTATGCCCTTGATCTATCATATGATGTCCCCCCGCCTCTACCCTGGCATTCTAGAAAGTCAAAATAATTTGGGACCTCCTTGACGAAAAAGATCACAATAGAGTTTCATCAAAAAATATAATGGAATCTCTTGATTGTTACAGGGAGGGTTATCAAAAACCATCCACCTCTATCCCAAAAGTTATTTTTTATTTCTTCATGCTAACACCAATGGATTGGAAACCTCCTACAATTAGCTCTAAGAGTTTCATTCTTCTTAGGGTTTACAAAGAGTTTGAAAATGTGATCTTTGGTTATTTTTTTCTTTTTGACATCCTCATATGATAATTCATCTGCATAGTATTATTTTTTATCATCTTGTTGGTTTGACCATAGATTAAGTTGTGCACTAAGCCTATGTGGGTCAATATTTCAATTCTGATGATTTTTCAAGTGTTGTCGTTCCAAGATTTGTATCAATATATTATTTCAACCTCCCAATCAAATATTCTAAATTATTTTTTCCACTTTCTATTTGGTTAATCAAATTATCTTGCATTTCAGGTGGAGGTCTATGGATTGATGGAGAAGGTTGGGGTACATTTTCTTCATTAATTTCTTCATCAACTTTAGCACTAACTTCTTCATGAGGAGATGTTGGAGAGTTTGGTTGAGGGAAATTATTCTTTCCTGGAAATTGTAACAAAAATTATTTTAAAACCCTAATTAAACTTAAATTTTAATAAAAGAGGCTTTGGGAACAAAATTTGATTTAAAACCCAAATTAAACTTAAATTTCAATAAAAAAAAGAGGCATTGGTTGTAAATTAACTTACTTCTTCCACCTTTTTGACCTCCTCTATGTGGTGGATACATTCTTGTTGCAGTCCAATGTACCCACAAAGGAAAATGTGTTGCAACAATGACGTGCACAATTCCCCAACTCTAAACCCCTCCCTTTTCTCGCAACTCAAATGGAAATTTGGGCATTTTGAGTTTATGTTTTATTTTTATATCTACTTTTCTCATAGGGAACACACCCTATGGATTGAAATGCTCGAGCCTAAGGCTCGGGCATGCCAATCCATAGGATGTGCATCCGATATGGTGTGCACCCTATTATTTTTGGAGGACCAAAAAAATAAGTGGCATCATTTTGCTCCCCCATCTTTGTGCACTTACCCATTGTTGGACTCTTCATTGTCTAGATAATGAAGAGTCTATTGTGACAAGTTTAAGCATCTGTCGTGGAAAATGAAAGAATTGTTGTTACAAAAGAAATGTCTCTTCAATATCTTGACCTGTCTTCCTTCACTGTGTTGACATATGGAAGGATAACTTGAACACATGAAATGATAATTGTTGATAATAAAGTAGAGATGACCGATTGACTAGATTGAATGTCTCTAGAAAATAAAGATAATTTCTTAAATAAAATGACATCAGCAAAGAGGAATACAAGAACACATCACGATGAAAGGAGAAACAAAAAACTTGGAACAAAGATGATAATATCATATGTGGGAGAAAGATATCTACCAAAGCTAAATCACCAACAAAGAGTGCATCATCTGATGTAAAATACATGCAACATTCTTGCAATTACGATGTAAAATATACATATATTATTTAGCACCTTTCCTAGTTATAGATTTGCAACCTATGCTAGCATGGAAACTTTAGAATTAAGTATCATTTTAGATATTTTTGTTGAACAATGTAACTACTATTGTCTCTGTGGTCTAAACTTAACAAAATTATTTACTTGATAAATAAACTTTTTTATTTATGTCACTCTAGGTTTATCAAATAAACTTTAAATATATGAGAATGAATTGACCTAGAATAATTAAATGGTCATTGGAATAAATAAGTGAACAAAAAAAGATAAATTAGGAAATCAAACTTGAGAGAACAAACTGTTAAAGTTGATGGTTTATAGGGTTAATTTTCTATTGTCTACAAAATTAGACTCATGAAGGTGTTGACTATCCTTGAACTTTATGCAAGTAACAAATTATATGAAGGTTGATCCTAGAGTTCTTAAGGAATCCCTTGCCATTTGGATATGATCTTTGACTTTGATCCATACCATGCATGTTGAATTCAATGCACCACCAAAATGAACTATAAAAATTGGTAAAAATCTCAAAGTAGGGAATAAGTGTATGTAGGGCCAATGTATAATGGAATGCATGAGAAAATAAATTCTCATTGGTCAAGAATAAGGATGGGTGTTAGGAATTTATGTAAAGAGGAGCGTGTATGAGTGGATAAGGATCAAAGAAGAAGCCAAACAAATTGATTGTGTCATATGTTTCCATCTAATTGCATTTTAAGAAATTATCTCAAAATGGACCCAAAACTAAATGGGAATTAGCATGAATATGCGAATTTCACCATTACATTCTATCTCCACTTAGAGTTTCATGTAAATCTTAAATGAATATGTCATTACAGTAAATGAACCCTCATAAATATGCATAAAAATAAATATTTAATCATAAAAAGTATATTGGGGTTTGTGTAAAGTATTAGAACCATTGGATCTCATATGTTCATCCTCAGCATCTAAGCTCATATAAACTTATAGAACAAAGAAATAAGTGTAATGAATAATATCTTTTTGACAAGTGGAATACGTATAGTTCATAAGATCCCTTGGTTCTTTAGGAGAAAACAAAAAATTAAGACTGAAGTTAAAGGAAGTTCTATTTGTATGGAAATATAAATGACATATTAGGAGTCGACATGTTATGTGATAGTGATCAATATATACATAATGATGAATCCTTTTATAAGTACTCGTAACTATTTACAAGCTCAAATTTAGAAGTGTTAGCAAGAGAATATGCCCCTTCAATTTATTGCACCCATAGGATGCACAAAATTGGAGCAAGAATAATCCATGTAAACATAAATATAGGTTGAACATATAAGCATATAAACCATGTAAAGTAATGAGTATCATGAATACCTTCAATAACAAGTAATATGTAATAATGTGATGGATGTGAAAACACTAAGATAAGAAATCAACATCAAAACATATGGATAAACTAAAAGGTGAAAACAATAATGGAGGAATCATGTAGTTGTAAGATGAGGAAGTCATGTTATCCCTAATATGGATCTTAAAACATGACAAGACACACAAGTACACATACTATAATAGGGGAAGGTGTGAAGTTGTCAATGCGGTAAAATTAGTCCTATATTTAACAGTCATATAGGAGCATCTCAACTTGATGAGGTAAGGCTAGATCGAGCCAAAAATATATGTTTTGTTACCTTGAGACATTTCTATTCTTTTCACATATTTTGAATCTCTTATTAGAGTTTGGCCTGTGCAATTTCAACAATAGTCTACATCAAGCTTGTGCATATTTAAGACATTGGTTGAAATTTGTATGCGATATTCAAAGAATTCAAGACCTAGTTGAAAGTCTTATATTTGTGCAACAACACATGTAAAGTATTTCATCACTTTAATACACCTAGTTCACAAGCTTACTTGATTTTCTAGAAGAAAATGAAAAAGTTAGAGTGGAGTTAACAAATGTTCTATTTGTATAGAAATATAAATGACAAATAAGGAGTCGTCATGCTATGTAATAATGATTAATATAAACATAGTGATGAATCCTTTTATATATACATAGCTATCTACAAGCTCAAATCTAGGAGTGTTAGCAAGAAATATGCCCCCTTCAATTGATTACACATTTGAATGCACAAAGTTGGAATGGGAAAAATCCATGTAAACATAAATATAGACTAAACATACAAACCATATAAAGTAATGAGTATCACGAATACCTCCTATAATAAGCAATACATAATAATGTGATAGATGTGAAAATATTAACATCAAAACATATTAGTAAACTAAAAAGTGAAAATGATAATGGAAGAATCGTTTAGGGGAAAGAGTTGGAAGTCACAATATCCTTAATATGAATCTAACAACATGATAAGGTACACAAGTCCACATACTAGAATAGGTGAAGGTGTGAAGTTGCAATATCCTTAATATGAATCTAACAACATGATAAGGTACACAAGTCCACATACTAGAATAGGTGAAGGTGTGAAGTTGCCAATATGATAAAACTAGTCCTATATTCAACATAGTCTTTTGGGAGTATCTCAAAGATGGGGTCAGGCTACCCAAAAATGTGTTTTTGTTACCTTGAGAAATTTCTATTCTTTTCACATATTTTGAAACTCTTGATAGAGTTTGGGCTTTGCAATTTAAGCATTAGTCTACATCAAGCTTGAGCATATTTGAGGCATTTGTTGAGATTTCTTTCAGTTCGAGGGCCAATTGATAGTCTTATATCTGTGCAACACCTTTGGATTTTACGAGTTCATATTTCATGATCTAAGGTGACAAAATTGAATTGTTTTTTATTCACTCAGAGCATAAGGAGGATTCATCCTGTACTGAAACAAAAAACAAATAACATAGTCTCTTCACGGCGGGACAAAGAATGGCATTACTGAATTTTTATTAAGGAAATTTAAATTTCGGGCATGCAAGTAAGCCGCTGTTTTCAGTTGTCCAATATAATGATGTAAGCCCTCGTCATTCCTTTCTGGGTATTCTGCTGGTGAGATGTGTGAATTGCAAATTAGCAGCAGGTTCTAAATGATCCCACATGCGAGAGAGAGAAAGAAAAGAAGGGAGAAGAGGGAGTACAAGTAAGGGGAGAGAGGTACTCTTGAGGCATACTTACCTGGGCGGGGTCAATCGGTGATCAATAAGGCCGATGGCCTGGGGAAAACACTTTCACTGCACTAAGAAGGGCATTTTGCCTAGCATCTCCCATTGTGGAGAGTGCACGTCATAATTTGTGACAGAGGGGGCTCGCGTTCGCGCGGCCCCCACACAAAACTAATCCTAAATTGGAAACAGTCTTCTATTACACTGCTGAGTTGTGATGGCTGGATGCACAACTAAAATAATTAAACATCTGTCTTTACTACACTACTCGGTTTTGATTGTAGGAGACAGAACTGAAAGTGAGATCACTATTATTCCATCATTCGATTACAGAGATCAAGATGATATGAGACCATGTAAGCAGCACAAGCCCGTGACGAGCACATTTATCTGCAAAGGTAAAGAAGATGAAAAGCTTCATTGTGCCAATAAATACTAATTGGTCTCCTCAAATCTTAAGAAAGATAACTGGCCAAAGAGATTTTATCAAATACTATATGCATCTACTTGGGTTGCATTCTGTGTTTCGCCATAGCCGCAACCAACATTGTTCCTCCTTTGGTGTCGCACCACCTTGTCCACCACCTATGGTTCATCGCCTTCCTCTGCCTTGTCCTTGTCCTCGAACATAGCTTCTCCTGCCCTCTGGGCCAGTGTTCTAGTTGCCATCTCCGCCACCATGTTCACTTGTATTTCCAGGGAGACACCCCCTCCAATAATTGGCCATTTTAAACTTGAGAACTCTTGTATCAAAGTCTTCCCTGCTCTGTCCTAAATGAATGAACTCTTAGTCAACAGTGTAGTCCCGCATTACCCCCCACATCCTCCGCGCATCAAATTTCCTCACTTTTGCGCGAATTAAGCTAATTTTGAATCAACAATTGAATAATAAATCTTAAAGAGAAGAACTTAAAAATGCTAAAGGTCATGATTTGTAGGAGATTGATTCATCGTGTCTCTTATCTAGAAGTCTCTGAACTCTTTGCAAGCATGAAGTTTTTCGTAGGTTGATTCCAGGATATTCTCAATCAATCTCCTACAAGTCTAATCACCAACCTCCTTCAAGTCCACTCGGAAGTGTTTGGGCTTGAGTTGGCCCACCTAGTTTAATTTGGATTTGGATTCAAGGTCCATGATTCCATCATCTCATTCTGTGTTTTTTTGAGAGGATATAATAATGGTGAGTACCAATCGTCATGGAGGAGTAGTCATTCCTCTCTCTCTTTTATCAATTCACTGTGGTGAGTTGTTCTATATTTTTTAGTCTTTTGTTTTTTATTAAATAAAACAAATTTTGAAGGGAATTGAAACCCTTTACATGAAGGTCACCGAAGATAGACAAAGACAGCCCATGAAAATGAAACGTTTCAAGACCTTGATGAGGGTTTTCCAAAAGGCTCCCACAACCTGGAACAGACTACTTGGGCGAGGCCCCGAGTAACCCCAGCCAGAAGAAGATCCCAAAATTTTTAGGATTTTCCTTTAGCCCCCCTTCTGATGGGAATGGAGGGTCATATCGAAAGAAGGCGAAGATTGCTTAGAGTGTTTTCCTTTTACCTTGATCCATCTTTCCTCTACCTTAGCGGCAGCATTCTGCCAAACCAAGGGATCCAAACTAGGTGAAACAAAGCTCCCAGAAGGGGCAGCACCCTGCCCAAAGGTAGTCAATGGAGAGCCAGGGCTAGGAAGAGGGGCGGAGCCTGCAAAAGGACCTGCAGGGACAGGCCCAAGAGCAAACCCTGCAATAGAGCCAGGCAGAGCAAAGTCAACAATAGGGACAACACCCCAGACTTAGGAGGAACATGCACACAAGCTAAAGAAGAAGGAGGAATATCAGCTCCCTCAACAGATCCAACAACTAAAGCGTGAGGATGGGGAGAAGACACAGGGCCAGCTTGCTACACCACTTGTGAAAAACTCCGGTGAGAGGGCACCTTCTCCACCGTATAGTGCTGAGAAGAGACACCCTGCCACCACGAGGAAGTCTTTTTAAATTTTCGAAGCTCACAATGGTCCGAAACATGGTCTGTCCTAAAGCACCTTTTGCATCTGAAGGAGAGGCCTTCATAATCCAAGTGTTGAATCCAACTTAGTCTTTTGTTATTGTCAACTTGTTTATGCAATGGTGAGGTCTTATATAGTTATACTTATATGACATGGTATCCCTCGTGATACTTGTGTGCATATGTTGTGTAATTGCAACATGTTGTATCATATCCTTGGCATTAAATTGTTAAGTTGTTCTAATATGTTTCAAAACAAATTATTCTAGGTTTCTTAGCTTGTCTCTATAGGGTTGTTTAGTGAGACATCACATATGGTATTAAATTCTATGGTACATCATAGGTATCTCTAGTTATGTTTTTCCCTTGTAGTTGTTGTTCTTTGTGTGTGAGTGTTTCTGTTGCATGTCAATTTTTTAGCTTGTTGCTTGGGTGCCTAGTATAACATTTTAGCAAGTTCAATGTGAACTTAACCCAAATAGCATGTTAAGGAGGAAGAGTTCCTCCTAGGATTGTTTGCATCTGATAGGGAAGGATAGATACATAGCTTATTATCCTAACCTTGGAACATAAATTCTTTACATTCAATGTTGTAACATTTTAAACACTGAGTTGGTGCTATATACTAAAGAGGCCTATTTTCTCACATAATCAAAGAAAGGTGTTCTAAAAGTGGTTAAAATAACATATGGAGTTGATCCAAAGTGCCTATAGACACACATCAACCATCCTCTCAAGTTGTGGGATGATCCCTTCCAACTCCTTTATGCTTCACTTTAAAAGATAATTTCATTCATTTTGGAGGAAAGTTTCTAAAAATAAGAATATTTTGTTGAAGGAAAACTTAGAAAGTTCTTAGGTTGGAATAGTATGAGTTCTCAAACCTTGAAGGTTGAGAAATGTTTGAAGATAAATTGCAAAATCATTATATCATGACGTAATTTTTGTTGTCCTAGATTCTTGCAAGGTAAAAAATCAAGAGACAAACTATACAATTTTTGCTAAATCATTATCCATACATTCTTTTTTCATGGTTTTTTGGGGATTGAGTCACGTTTTCATAAGCATTTTCATCGATGTATTTTGGTCATTTAGAGGTCATCATTTTTAGTTTTCATTTGTTTAGTTTTTAATAGGTTTTTATATAAGTTTTTATTCTCTTCTTTAAAGGTCTGTTTGGTTGCTAAAATTAAATAACACTGGAATTATCAAATTCCAGCATTTGATGATTCTGGAAGTTTTAAATCTGGAAAATGGTTTTTGAAATATGGCTGGAACCATTTGGTTCACCTAGAATTCATAATGAGAAGATGGAAAATGTTTCGATTAGGAGGAAAATAGGATTTAAAAGGTCTTGAACCTTTTACAAGAAACCAGAAAGAATAAACATTAAGCTCCAAATCCAGCTACTAGTTGAATCACAAGACATGACAGCCAAAGGACCAACAACAAAAGAGGGCAGCTGAACAAGGACAAAGGCCAGATCCAAAGAAAAAATCAGTCCCCCCAAGAGAAGCGCAAAAGATCACTGCCAAAGAATAACCATTGAAAAATAGCAATCCGGAGATAAACCTAATAACATGATTATCCCTTAGTCCCTTTCTTATGGGACCAAAGAGTCATATCAAAAGAAGGTGATGATTTTTTTAAAGATTTACCTTTAACCGTAATCCATCCTTCTTCCACTTTAGAGGCCTCATCCTGCCAGCATAAGGAATCTAGCACTGAATTCCCAGCACCCAATAAGGTATTAGCACACTGCACAGGCTCAGCCAACCCAACAACCAGCACACACCCATAACCAACACCTACCAAAGAGGGAGACACAACATGACTAGCAGAAACAACAACAACAAATGTATCAATAGAAAGACAAGAATCTTCCATCAAAGAACTTTCAGAGACAAATCCACCAGAGCCAACAAAATCTGGAGCCAGCACATGGTTAGAAACAACAAGAGGGGAAACTCTCATCGTGACAACAACATGGCCAATAGCCTCCTTATTAGATAAGACCATGTGTAATGCCCCACCAGGGAACCCAGAAGAACTTAACTTAAACATGCATCTAAGTTTGCAGAATAATTTTTTTTTAAAGTTAACATACAAGATAAACACCAATGCGGAAGCAAATACCATTAACTCACATAACATAAACACCCAACATAGGTTACAACTCTCAAGGGTTCCTTGACGAATATTACTTTAACATAATTAATTAAATTAGATTAGGTACAATTACAAATCTCATATAAACCAATAAAAGATAAAATCAACATCGCCTAGAAGATAACATAATTACATCTAGTACCACAAGGTATCCAAAATAACCTCCATCCACTGCACATGTCATAGGGTATGTAGTACAATAACCGAAATGAAGAACACAAGACATCTCTGAAGAACTGATACAAAGATACAAGATCACAAGAAGAAGATCATGAAGAAGAACATCTCTCCAACAATGAAGATCAAGAAGGAACAACTGCTACAGGGATCATCCAGCATTGGTACATGAACGTCAGAATCTCAAATGGTAAAAGAACCGCTACCACCCGACCTCATGAACCAAGAAGGTCCACTCCCACCGTGCTGAGGAAATAACAATAGATCGCACTCGGATAGCAAACAAAACAAAACAAGCAAAGGAAAGGATTCTTGAAAGCTCTCTAACTCAAGGTGATAAGTAATAAAGCCATGAAAGACTCACTATTTCAGAGGCAATCGACACATGTAGGATAACTAGACCATGCATAGGAAGGTGTCATCATGTACGTCTAACCCTTGAGTCTCGTCCTGGTAATCTTGCTGGATCCCGACACTCAAGTGACCATACACGGTATTAAT
The DNA here is from genome assembly GCA_027943335.1 of Chamaecyparis obtusa. NCBI lineage: Eukaryota > Viridiplantae > Streptophyta > Pinopsida > Cupressales > Cupressaceae > Chamaecyparis > Chamaecyparis obtusa. Next base: position 257,425 of record BSBK01000231.1, read on the forward strand.
GACCTCTCGTACAAACGAAGTCATCAACTATGCTAACTCATCCCTTAAAAGGGGGCTAGTCGTCTTCTCCATTCCCACCTTAGCCTGTACTAGCACTAAGCCAGGGCGAGGAAACCATATCTTATTAGGTTCATTTTTAAATCTCTCAATGTTATATTTAGTTATCACTTGATTAAGATACTTAACAATAAATGATCCTGGTAGCCACTTGTGGGCCCCGACGCTTATTGCAAGCCACCTCCTACTACATATCTAGATAAACTACCCTAGGCTCACAGATCCCACAAAGATCAAATCAGGTACACAACTAGGTAATCCCAAATCCAGTTTCACATACAAGAACTAGAAATGATTACAAAGGCACCAAAAATAGAATACATAATATCATGAGCCTAAATGGTCAATTAGGGTATAATCGGATCTCAACACACACATCCAAACATAATACTAAAATCAAGAACAACTGACACAACCCCCGGCCTCTGTCTTTCCCTTAGGTCTTCTATTGACCCAAAACACATTAAGCAAAAGAAAAACACTCCAAGCACGAAGAAGACACAATGCATCATAGAAAACTGAAAACTAATCCATAAGCATTTGAATTTCATTTCGATACATATTTGAATCTAAGTATATAAATAATTAACTCACTAAGAGATAAGAAACATAGACGTTACGACAACTTATAAACAAAGAATATTCCCTAAAGATGCCCTATGGACCAAATAGAAAGAAAAGCCCAATTTCAGTAGATACACAACAATTACTAATATGATTTTAAACCCAAAAAGCTCTAAAAATGCATAACTATGCATCCTAGTGATTAAGAATGTCCATCTCACTTAGTAAATTTAATTAAACTAAATCAATGTACAATTTAGTTTCAACTAGAACGATAACACATTCATCTTTTAAATATCTAAATTAATTATGTATCCAAATGTAGCTAAAATAATTCACAAAAATTAATTTATCAACTTTAATATTCAACTATTAAATTCATTAAAACTAATAATCAAGAATTAGTACATTAATGAATAAATTTTAAAACATAAAAAAAAACAATAAACAAATATTACTTTACTAATATTATCAGAACAAATTTCATATTAAATAATTAACAAAATTTATATTAATTAAAATTAATTAATAAATTTTATATTAATTAAAAAATTAATTAACAAAATAAATATTAATTAAAAGTAATATCAAAAATTTATAACAATTAAAAATAATAACAAAGATTTAACAACTTTTAAAAATAAATTAATTAATTAAATCGCATGGAGGGGACCCTGCGAGCCCCACTCCCCTCCTATCCTACCGCACGGTGCTAACTGGCACCGCCGGCAGCCCTGACTGCACGGTACTCTGCTAGTACCGCCAGCAGGGTCCTCTGTCGACGGCACCAGCAGGTACCGCTGACAGAGATACTGTCGTGCATGGGGGTGTGGGTCAAATCCCCCCCCAACACATTCAATTTGAAAAGACATTTCATTTTTTTTCTAATATAATACAAATATATTTATACAAATTTCCAATAAGCATTAATTAAAGCACACATCCTTTATATATATATTTTTAATAAAGTGAAAAGTATTTTTTTACAGGGTTTCTAATTTCCAAAAATGGAAATATTAAAACAGTGTGCTTTATCCAGAAAAGGTAAAAGATCTTTGTTTTATCTTTACAACTAATTTTGTCTTTACCAGGTATAAATTTTGACTGCAAATTTTATACACAGAGTAATAATTTTCTCAGAATTAACTTTATACCCAAATTGGGTTTTTAAATCAAATTGAATTTCTTTTCAAGAGAATACATTTTCTTTCAACTCTATAGTCTAACTATATACCGGAATCAATTTTTCAATCTACAAGCAAATCATAGACAATCTTTTAATAAAATTTTACCAGCATAACGGTACAATGCCAAGTAATTATAAAAACACAAAATAACAGATCTGGGTTTTCTCTAATACCCAAAATCAAATAAATCATGCAGATATAAAGAGATAAACCATAACTAATCAAACATAGAATTTTACCAAATAAAATATCAGAAGGCACACAATAAGAATTTCAGATCCTACCTTAGATCCAATGCCAGAAACTGTAATGAAACCTCTGTTGAAGATCTGAGAGAGATTTCTTCCAAAACTAATTTTGCCTGCAGATTTGAAAACTATGCTGAAAACAGGAACCAGATCCAAATGCACAATCAAGCCAAATCAACAAGCAACCACAACAATCCACAAATCTTCAAAAATTTCAAGCACAAAAGCTCTTCCAAAAATCTTCTCCAAAAACCTGTCTCTTCTCCAAAGAATGCAATCCTCCCCTAATTGGAATTCAATTCCCAAATTCATGCAATTCCAAAAGACAACTCAAAAGCTAACTCAAAGTCCAACTCCAAATCAGAAAATGACTCATAAGACAACTCCTGATCAAACTCTAATTCCACAATTGAAAGTAAATATTAATTAATTAATTAAAATATATTTTTAAATGCACAACACAACTTGACATTTGAAAACTAGTTGTTCACTTTTGACAACAACTCTTTTTTCAATTTGCACATGTTAATAATTTAAAATACATTTATTAAATAAACAAAATACTTAATGCATCCTAAAATATGCAATTAAATATTTATTTATTTAATAATGCTCACAAACATAATAAAATTCAATTATCAATAAAATAATCATTTAAATCCAAATAATCAATTATTTGATTTTAATTAAATTTCATCAAAATAAACTTAGGACATAATCAATATTATTTTAATTTTCTCAATTAATCATAGGAGCATTTTTAATCATAAAGTTCATCTATGCACCTAACATTGATAATCACATAAAATAATCTATAAACATAAATCAACTATAATCAATTAATGAATAATCACATAACAATCACCCACATATCCACAAACCAACTAAAGCCAAATGAGATAAAGTCAAACAAAACCAAAACCAAGCAACGCCAGAAAGGGATCCACGAACTTTGCCAACTTGACAAATTCGGATAGGGTAGTCAACAGATACTTATCCAACAACTAGGATAAATGGGTTTGGGTTAGGGTTTTGGATCCGTGTTATCTCCCCTCTCTTACCATTTGAGATATTGCGATAGGGCACGCTCATCTTGACAATTCAGGGAAGACAATGCCTGGTACCTGCAAACCTGCATACAACACCCGCATGTACAAACATATATAAATACATAACAGACAATGGCGGGGATCGACCAATTGTGTGGATCTCGCAAGCAAGTAACTACGACTCCGTCCCTCAACCACATCAGGCACGTCAAATAAAAATGTAAAACAAAATCAACCATACACATGCAAGTATGGGGTCAGTGAAATCATAAGCATTGATGATTTCCTAACATATAATCTAACATCCTAGAGTAATCATAACATTAATAAAATCAGACTAGGGGTAGGGGTATTACACCGTGCCCACCACCAAAGGAACAATAGTCAAAGGGACATGAGAGGAAGGAGTAGGGGAAGCCACAACCTGGGAAAAGCTCTACGGAGAAGAACTCTTCACAACTATGTAGTGTTGGGAAGAGGCTCCTTTCCACCAAGAAATAGAACGCCTGGTTTTACCCAAAGCACAATTAGCTGCAATGTGATCTGTATTAAAGCACCTTTTGCACCTTAAAGAAATTCCTTCATAGTGTAAAGGTTGAATCCAGCTACCCTTAGGAGACACGAGCTTGATCTCCACAGGAAAACCTTTAGAAGAATCAATATCCACCAAAATATGGGCATAGGTGGAGTGAAGAATGTCTGTACATTCAACATCCACCATCAGGAAATCCCCCAAAGCATCACCCACTTCCTCAAGAAGAAAATCCACCCAAAGATGAAGAGGGAGGTTTGGAAGCCTAACCCAAATAAGCATCTTATTGAAAGGATCAAAAAAGGGGTTGAAGTCCTCATGTCAGGGCTTAACCATCAGCACAAAGTGACCATACCAGCTAAAAAAATGACCACATAGAATATGATTTCTATCTGTAGCAAAATCAAATTTAGCTATGAAAAAACATTTCGCCAAAGGGAAGATATGGACCGTACCAAAAATGATGGGTTCCCAAATTTTGGAAATCCAAGCATGAAGCTCTAGGAAGCTAGGCCAAGAACCCCTAAATATATAGATAGCCGCCTGGTTTAAAAAGACTGAAGAGGTGTGTTCAATCTCCACTGTTTTCGCATCCAAAGAGAGATATATGGAAGCAACCATGGGGAAGAGAGCAAAAACCATGGTAATATTCTTCGCAGCCCCAACCGCAGCCATCAAGGGGATTCGAGGAGCCTTAAGTGACAAAGGCCCAATGGAGAACTTGGAAGCAAGATCAACTGAAGCCGGAGAGGGAAAACCATCTGCGACAAAAACCCTAGCCCCTACAAAGGACACCACCGACACCACATTCCCCAAAGGAGGAGACATGTGAGTAGGGTAGAGGAGCGGGGCACACAAGGACTGGGCAAAAGAGTTGACAGATAAAGGTGTTGGTGCAATCAGCTCAGGCACAGAGCGAGCAGAAGAAAGCATGGAAGACACAGGAGCCTTCAGTGCAGTCATAGGATAGGTGGGAGAACGGGCGGAAGGAACTCCAAGAGGTAATGCATTTATCAATATGTTGCTTTACATAAAATTAAGAAGATGAAAAATGTTGTTTGCATATGGATTTCAAAATATTATAAATTTTTCTTTACCCGTAATTCCCATTTAAGTGGAATTGGAATTGATTTTCCAATTCCACCTATTTAGATGGAAGATTCAAATGTTGGTTTTGGAGGTAAATGAGAATTAACAAATCCCTATTCCAATTTCATGTTTTGAACACAAACATCAAAAATGTCAATTTCGGGATTTGACAATCTCAATTTCAGTGCAATTCTAGCAAACAAATGGACCCTAAGATCAGAGCTTTAATACTACATTGTAAGGGTCATAATGAGATTATATATGCAAATCAGGTGTTTAAACCCCAAAATGCACTAAAGTCATGTTTTTCCTTAAATTTCTTTGCATTTGTTTTTTGCATAGTAGTCTAACATTTTAAGCCACATCGGATACTCTTCTTCAAGCAAAATGAATCGCAAGGTGGACCAAAAGGTTTGAATGATCTATTGTTCGACCCTTTTCAACTATGTTATATTTAAAAATTAGCATTGCATGTAGTAGTACCATTAATACAAAGAACACTGAGCCTTGTTTTTCACATTTGTCTTCTTTGTCTTTTCATTTGAAACTCTTTCCAAACTTCACCGAAATCGTATCCAAATTGGTTTTAAACTCTTAAATTGTTTTGAGTTACATTGAAATCATGTTTCCATTATGTGTTGCACATTCGAGCTCTTCCCAACCATTACATTGATCTTGTTACAAATCTGAGCCTTCTATGTTCGGTCATTTGTATTTTAAGTCAGATACGCGTCTATAGTTTCCATCTTCTTATATAGTTGCCTTTATTGTCTTCGTTTTTGTTTATAGTGTTTGTTTCCTTGATTCTTTCTGATGTGAAGAACTGTGTTTGTTGATCTTTATTTTAGTTCGATTTTGGTTCAAATTTGTCGATGTTTCTTCAATAAACTTTATGTTAGCCACATTTTATCATAAATGAAGTATGGTTTAAAGAAAAGGAATTTTTGAATCTAATCTAATGTCTTCACGCAGTTGTTTAAGTGTTTTCTCTGCTTAAATTTAAGTAGTTAGAGTGTTTCTCTGCAAATTTTTAATCATGGGAAAAGAATAAATTGGAATCTTTTCCTATCTTAGTGGAGCGACTATAATTTAGAAATTAAAATTAAGTATTGAAAAAATGAGGGGTTAGAAATAAGCAACCACTGCTTATTGGAAAAATGATATCTGGCTTCATAAATTTGTTTCCCTCCTTTATTGCCTTATTTTTATGTGATTTTTTTGTCCAAAAAATATTGTTACTAATTTTATTCAAAAAATAAATTAAAGATAAAATAAGCAGTGAAATTTCATAATCATGGGACCATCAACTCCACAAATTGCTGCTAAAAAAATTAAGCAGTGGCTCCTAGCCAAAATAAGCTTAGCAGTCACAAGGGGACCTGCCCTAAGTGCCTGTATAAAAATCAACTCAATTCTTACTGCATTCAAAATGCTTTGTTTCTATATGTGGGGAATTTTGGATGGAATTAAACCTGCAATAACACAATAAATCTAACCACCAAAATTCTATCAATCACAGTTAGTATCCCTAAATATCAAGAGAGAAAACTGATAATAATGGAATTGCATACAATAACAGATGAATAAATTCAATAATAAATAAGTATGCAAACCAAATTCAAATCTCCCTTGTTCTTCTCCTTCTTGATGTGAATTGTACACTCTCATCAAGTGCTCACCTGGACAACATAAGAATTCAAAGTATGTGGTTGTAAATTATGAGAATTATCTCTCGTTATATAAAATTTTAGGTTTCAATTAGGGTTCTGGGATTGAAGATATAACTAGAATTGATTCAGAAGTTTAACTCAAATTGATTGGGGAGTTGAAGTCAAATAACTGATCAGTTGATTGAGACTAATTGGGAGTGAAGTGGATGCATGACTAAATTGACAGATTGGTTAACTCGTTTGATTGTGAGTGAACTAAAATTGATTGAAGAGTTGACTAGATTGCATAGAATAGATTGAATAGAGAAGTGATTAGATGGTTTAGTAAAAAATCATGATTGAAGAATAATGAAAATTGATTGAATAGTTAAACTGAGACTTAGTGTTAGTTAGAACTAGAAGAGTAAATCTAATTAAATAAATAAAGAAATTCATTTAATTGCAGAATACAAATAAATAAATGAAATTTATTTATTTATGAGAAGAATAATTAGTAAATTAAATATATTAAAACTTATTTAATTGCACGCATGATGGGGAATAAATAAATTAAATAATTTATTTATTTTAAGCAGACTTTCATTGACTTTCGAGAAGATGAAGATTAAATAAAATAATTATTTTATTCAATTTAGAAGACTTGGTAAATTAAATAATTGATTAATTATTTAATTGTGATGACAAGATTAAGAAAAGTTAGTGTAATTAAATAATAAAAATTATTTAATTAATAATTAGAAAAATATTAGACAATTAAATAATTAAATTAGTTATCTAATTATAGAAGACTAGAAGAAATTATTTAATTGAATAAATTGAAGAATTTACTTAATTAGAGAAGACTTAGTTAAGTAATTAAATAATTATTTAATCATGGGTGACAAGAATCAAGAAGATATTTAGTTAAATAATAAATATTATTTAATTGTGGGAGACAAAATCAAGAAGATATTTAATTAAATAACTATTATTTAATTGTGAGTGTATGAGAAGAAATTAGGAAATGGGGGGCCAATCTATTATCTTATATAATCTTCCTTTGTGGCTCAAGCCAACACACTGTCTTACCTTCTCCACCTTTGTAGGGGCCAATCCACTATCTATTTGTTTACCTTTGTGGGGGCCAATCCACTATCTTATTAAATCTTTCCTTATCCTATGCCTATCAATCTTTTCCTACGTGTAATGGTGTGATCTAAGCAGTCATGTCACATGTCTATCTATCTTTTCCTACGTGTAATGGTGTGATCTAAGCAGTCATGTCACATGCCTATCTATCTTTTTCTATACATGCCATTGCACCATCTGAAGCCACCCTATCATGTGACTATCTAGCTTTTCTTTTTCTTTTTCTTTTTTTTCTCTTTTTTTTGGTCGGTAAAAGGCCGAAGCCCGAGATTTATATTATTTTTGAAATAAAATAAAATAAAATGTAAAAATAAATTATAAAAATAAAATAAATTTTTTTTACATGCAAACTCTGCTCAGTGCAGGCGTTGGTAGGAAAGAGCAGGGTCGAGAAAACCTCCAGCCATGCCTGGGACAATACGTCTAGATTCTAATACATCAATTCCGTGGGCATACCCACGACTCGATAATTATCGAGATTTATCAAAAGTATATTAAAGCACTATTTATTTATATTTACAAAGAGTAACAATATGAGTTGACAAATACAACTTGATTACTAATTGACCCTATTCATGAATGGACCTCCATAAGGTTTCTTTAAATGGCGCCAAACGATGTCAAGATCCTTCCAATGTTCCTGCACCTGAAAAGAGAGACAAACTTCTTCCAACCCATCTAGTTAACGATCAAGAAGATATTTAAACGAGACATAATAATTTGAATCTTACCCTTTACCTTATTACCTTTCCCTAGAAGGTGGGCACTTTCGAATGCCTTGATACCTATAAGAAAATATAGGAATACCAACTACACATGCTAAAAAGAAACCTTTAGTTGAGGTATTAGAAGGCCAAAATATAAGACACGTGTTCTGATTATGAGGGTATAAGCGTTCTATAAGTGTAAAAATATACATACTTTTCCTATTAAAGTTGTACAGATTGCAAATTATTCTATAATTCTGATTGCTAGTAGAAATAACATATACTCTAGATAGTAGGATTTATATATTTGTTGATTTATCCTAGTTACCTTTGTGCATACTAAAGTGAAGAGAGAACTTTTATTCTTCATTAAAGTATTACTTCAGAACTTTAAAGCCTGTTACCAACATGTAAAGGTTCAAATGAACAAGAAACATTTCCTCTTAGAAAGATAACCAGATACTTTCGTTATCTAGTGATAAGACATTAGAGTGATATATCAATGTGCTCAGTGAATGCTGGACCTCAAATTAAAGGTCATGTCTAATATGATTACTAATATGATTCCTAATATGATTACTTCCCCTTTTCGTTTTGATATCTTATTTTAAACATATCAAAATGAAAAGGGAAAGTAAGCATATACATTTTTAGATATAGTAAGAGGGATCGTTATATATCCCTCTTAACCTATATCTAAAAGTTGGCCATCATTGATACCTTTGTTGTGCCTCATTTTAAATATCATTGGTTGACATAAAGCCATGAAGACACAATAATCTTAAGCAAGGTCTGGCTATTTAGATAACCATAGCATTCAAATGCTATAGCTCAAATATTGTAAAACACTATTCATAACTAAGTTAGTCCACCAGCGCTAGCCACTATAATAAAAGGGTACTGAATATGAACCAATGATCAAATTACAGCTGGGCATAACATACTTTATACTGACCATGAGAGTGCCACTTGACCAAATTGTACCTTTACAATCGTCCCTACTTTCACAAAGTTATGCGTAATGACATTGAATATACCTGATCATATATGTATTCTTCCCCCTAAAATTAGGTTTCTATCTAAAAATTCAAAATAGCAGGGGGAGGAATACCTATATTATTTAAGTAAAACAGTAACAGAAATAGGTTGATTCAAAATTTGAAGGTCATCAAGAAAGCAATACTGACTGTTGTAATCGATGCTAATCCAGTACCCTTTAGCGAACATTCTAATAAGGAGGTTAGGAGGAAGGAATATAGATTGCAAAACAAATCATCCCCTAGTCCTCTAGGAAATGTAAATCTTAGTTTAAATTTAAAGCCCATCAGTATCTTTAATATTCTTGCTGTATATTCCTTGGCGAAATCCAGAATTATATCCATCAAAATCAGATTTCAAGGTAACAACATTTATTCTGAGTAAGAACCACAATGATCTAGAAATTTTACTGATGGCCACATATATCACATCAAGATATTTCCATATGCTTATTATTCACAATTTCCAATACTTGGTACCCATGTAAATTTGGAGCCTTCATAATTGCTCTGAAATTACCACTGTGACCCATGATAATGCTTTGCAAATTCAGAAAAACCATCCAAACTAAATCTATATAAGGTAAATCTACATAATTTGCCCTTAAACTATAAGATAGCCTTTCAGACTGCATTGCAACCTTAATTAATTACAAAAATCTTTTATATCTAAAGGTGGCCATTACATCTATAAATAGCTTAACTGAGAAAAACATACATACATTGTATTAATCCAGACCTGAAGTTTATCAAAGTTTAGTACCTGTCATAACAGAGGATATACTTTTTACAGATATATATTATCCTTCTATACTTCTAATCTAACTAGATTATTCACTATCCTTCTGTACAGTTGTACACTTCCATACATTGTCATGTTTGACCATAACAACTATGCATTCTACTTCCTCCAAGTCCTTGTTTCGCTTGGTGCACCTGGGTACTTCCGGTGCCATTATGTGAGGGTTTGTTGGAGTTGTTTCATCAAGGCATTTCGGGATGTCAAAACCTTCCTCTCTCCAATAATTGAGAAGCCAACCAGACTCAACCTCTTCCAATAGGACTTCATTAAAAGGAATTCAATATTCCTGGCCATTTTTGGCCAATGCATATCAAAACACTCCTCATCCTTGAAGGTCATCATTGATATACGATGAGACTGAGGTATCTTATCCAATTCTTCTATATTGGTTTGCATTGTTATTTCTGGGTAAGGAATGGTAAGATTGTTATCCACACACTTAACCATATTCTCAAAACCACCGAGATGATCCTCTGCAAAAATTGTCTTTGCTACCTTAATAATATCCTCCTTATTCCTACCAGCAAAGATTGATAGAGCAATGAATTGCCCTATTACCACACCGTTTGTTCTATATGTGAACTCATTGTCAAAGTACATATCGCCAATAGATTTTTCCACAGCCCTCCTAGTAGAGTCCGGCAAAGGGTTCAGTATTTGGTTCCACCAATCTAGAAAAATATGCCCTCTGAAGGCCATTTCTCAATCACTTTTAGTGTAAAAAGTAATCAGTCTTGACTCCATGCTTGTCCCTAAATGTTTATCTTACCAGAATAGACCGAATAGATAGCATGCTCATTAGATTTTCTAGAAAAAACCTGAAACTTCTCCAAGGACAATGTTTATCAGCGAAGGTCTGTTAATTGTGCTCATGGAAGTTCCTTAAGCATCTGCTGACACAGTGGTGTTGATTTCATAATCCTATCATTATTATATATAATGGTGTATCGTGCTTGTGAGGAAGATTGCCTTCCTAGGGAAAGATATCAGTTAAAGGGCCAACAAATAGCCCGAGGGCTATCATGAAAGATAAATGCTCCTTCCAAATATAATTATGGACAACAGTTGTATGCTTTAATGATTTCAAATCCCTCTGTTGGTTTACCTTATAACAAGCTATCACTTTCTTACGTGCTATTAATGATAGAAGGCCGTAAAGGTCTAATAATTGGGTTTTACATTCCGAGAAACCTAGAATTCTTCCTTCTGAAGGCCTCTTAGAATATTGGAAAGAGCCAAATCAATCATTCATGAATACTCATATCATGTGTAGAGCCTGAGTACTAAACTGGAAGGTTAATAATATGAGACCTGAGGGTCAGTATAATAAATAATAAAAGATAGTAATAAGGAGTAATTTTGTATGAGGGAAAGATTAAAAAGTGAGATCTTTCAATTTATACTAAATAGAAACATGGATACCATGATGTATAGGTGTAGTCCTAATAACTGATTAAGTGAATTAATTATTTTGCTAATCATAATTTTAAAAACCCATTAATGTAACTCCATTGGCTCCTTGATTTGCTAACATGTCTGCTACTGAATTGCCTTCCCTATAAGTATGTTTGACTTCATACTCGGGTATGGTATCTAGGATTAGGCTAATTTCTTTGATTTTAGAATTGGGTTTCCAATTAGGTGTCTTTTTAGTTCGTATAGCATTAATAATTATTTGTGAGTCCCCTTCGATAATTAATTTTGAAATATTGAGTTTCTTACATATTTTAAGGCCTTCGAGGGTTGCTTTGCACTCTGCCATGTTATTCATTGTAGGCTTAATGGGACCGGTATATTTAGTGATAATATCTTCCTTCCAATTTCTAATGATCCCTCCTATACCTGTTGTTCCGGGGTTGCCTCTCGAGGCCCCATCGAAGTTGAGTTTATACCAGCCCTCTCTAGGAGGGGTCCACTTACACTTAGATCTATCCGCTTTCATTTTAAGGCCTTCTTTACCATATAGTGGCGGAATATCTAGTTTAGACCATTTTAACCTGATCCTGTTATCCCAATTTTTAAAGGAATCCTCATAACTTATTTGATCTCGTAGTTTACTATTAATAATTTCGATGATTGATGATTCTATTTTATTAATGATGGTCTTCCATTCTAGTTTTTGATTTGTAAATATCCTTCTATTCTGCTCCTTCCATACTTCCCAAACTAGAATAGAAGGTGAGATTGTCCAGATATCTTTATATAAGTTATCTTTAAATATAGCTGGCCACGCTTTAAGTAGTCCTAACAGATCGGGTGGGAGTGCAGTTTTCCAATCAAGACACTGTTACAAAATCTAGCTTTTGCTAATCGCATAGATGCACAATCAAAATCACCCTATGCTATTTCTATCTAGCATAATACAATTTTCTACCCATACCAATGTAATTTCCTCAATGGTGGCCCTCTTTCATAGAAAATTTGGTTATACTGGGTGTCTTTTTTGGTAGTTTCTTTCCTTTAAAGTGGGGTCAGTGCTACTAATCATGATCATCCGCATGATGTCTAGCAACAAAGAAATATAGTGCCTTAGTCATGTGTTGTCTCTTCAAAATTGGTTTCTTCCATATCTATAGGGTGTATTCTTATTTGAAGAAATCAATCCTAAATTCTTCTCTCTGTGTTTACATTCTTCCATGTGTTGTTTCTTGTATTTTTGGGATGACACATTGTATTGAGATAACCTTTTTCATCGAGGTCTCTTTCAATTTACTAACTCAAAGATTTAGTTTTTTTGTTGTATGTTCTTATTTTCACTAACCCCATGCCTTTATGGATTTCATTAGCTAACGTTGTTGTCTTGTGTATATTTTTCTCTTTAACACAAATGTCTTGCAGGTCTTCACCCTGGGGGCATACTTATGTGGTTGAAAGAGTTGTCTTCTTCCTCTATAGTACTCTTTTGGAATTGTGATGCTATTTTAAATTTCATTAGATATCCTTTAGCATACATGTTCATCTAGATTCATAATCCTGCTAAAGTGGGGGAAAAATGAAGAGTAAAAAATTGCAGACCCCCATTTGCAATTAGACTACACTTTTGTAACCACTTCAATGTTTGTTCCCCTAGTATTTTTGTAGGTCTATTTCAAACCTTGCATCATCCTTTTCCCTCTTAGGATGCTCAAAGTTCTTGTCAGCAGCAATCTTTTAATATCACCTTTGCATGAACCATATGTTCCTTTTTCCATCTATCAATTTTTGGCATGATTTTCTTGGACACTAGTGTGTCGTGTGGATGTTTGTGCATCATGCATTCATCTTGCAACATCTTAACATTCAAATGTTAGTCTTACGCATGATTCCCTCTTGTCTTCCACTTTTTTCAGTGGAAGACCCAAAATCTTCTAGAACAACATGGAAGCCTATTTTTCCCCTTTAGAGGTTTCAAAATAAGGTCAACACTAGTTTAATATTCCACATCCCCCATCACATTTTCCGGCCCTTAAACCTCATGATGAATATTGCCTTTGATGGTATGTGGAGCCTCAAAAAGCTTGACCTTTGGATATCAAAAATTGTCTTCCAACTCATTGGACTAATTATTATTTAATGAAACAAAAAGATTTGACAAGGTCTTTGACATTGTATTTCCACCTTGTAGAGTATGAGTCACATTAAATTTTCAAATAAAATTAATAGATTTTTAATTGATTTAATGTATTTATTTAAATTCTATGCAATAGTTTCTCCCTTTATTAATGCATTGATAATTAATAATGAATCTCCCTCTAAATGGAATTTTGAAATGGAAAGTTCTTTTTGTCAACTTGATGACAAGCAAAGAAGATGGAGCTTCTATTTTATTATTTTCCCCCTCTAACAGCTTCTTTGTTCCAATCACCAATGTGTTCTCAGTCAAGTCCCTCACAACAAAATGATGCCTCTAGCATTCGTGAATTGCCTTTTGACACATCAAAATTTAGTTTAATCCATCCTTCATATGGTCTAATCCATTCTACACTTGTGTGCACCTTCACTTATGGATTTACCCAAAGAGGCCCATTAATAGGTTCATAATTAATGTATGACCATTTTGCTTGAATCAGTCTATCCTTTTGATAAAAAGGATCCTTGGTAGGATTGAGTTGTGTTGTTGCAACACTCACTTATTCTAAAACAACATTCTCAATTCAAACATACATACACTCTAAAGACTCTATCTTGTTTTGCAAAATTTAATGGTTTTGCTTGAGCTCAAAACTACAAGTTGTTAAACCCTAAAGGTATGCCAATGCTTGTGATTAGGTTTAACATTAATTTTGGCCAACAAATTAGGATCAACCTTCAAATGGATTGATCCCTCATGCACTTTTGGTTCTACTAGACCAAGGTCAGTGTACCTTCTAGAATGATTATAAGTTGACTATAATTCTATACAATCCTTTGTATTATACTACTCACTTACATAAGTTTGAACATAAAATCAGATTGAATTCTAATTCATATCACTATCCTAAAATTGAAATATAGAAATAAAGTGTTTATATGTTTATGAGTGAAATTCAATCAGTGCCTTATCCCAAGCCACAATCATAAGAATATATTGTTTATCTAATGTTTAAAACCTGAATTGCTCAACACTCTCTTGATTTATGCCTTACATAAATTTCTTGTTTATGCCTTGCATAAACATGTACGTATGTTAATCACAAAACCCTTCTTATTGATCTAACTTATTCTTCCAAATCACAGTACTTATGCGGCAGATTTTATCTCTTCCTTGAAGAGACCATGTAGTACCCCTCCCATAGTCTGCTTTTATATATTATGAAGATGTTAGGATGATGATTTAAATGTCAGGAACACATTGATGTTTATGGTTTTACTAACCACATACTTGCATGTGTATGGTTGATGTGTTTATTTTATATTTTTGTTTGACGTGCCTGATGTGGTTGAGGGACGAAGTCGTAGTTACTTGCTTGCAAGATCCACACGACCAGCTAATCCCCACCATTGTCTATTATGTAGTTATATGTATGTACATGCGGGTTTTGTATGTAGGTTTGCAAGTAGCGGACATCGACTTCCCTAAATTATCAGGATGAGCGTTCCCTATCGCAATATCTCAAATGGTAAGAGAGGGGAGATAACACGTGTCCAAATCCTAACCTAAGCCATATTATTGTCCTGAAATAGTGGACAAAATTCTGTTATTCCTACCATTTCTAAACTCATCTAGTTGATGTGAGTTTATAACCCTCTTCTTGCGTATGAATGTGGGTCCTTAGGTCCTTGTGATGCTTTCAATTTTTGTGCTTGGCGTGTTTTCTATATTTAGATTATTTAATTTGATTAAATAGTGCAATTTTAATAAATTGTATCTTTGCTATTTTTAGCCATGAGAGATTATTTAATTAATTGAAAATTAATTAAACGCAATTGTTAAGTGTGGTTGAAATATTTAATTAATAAGGATTAATTAAATATCTTCACCTTAGAATTATTTAATTGCAAATTTAACTTGTTTTCAATTGTAATGTATTTGTTAATTTGAGATTTAATTGAGCATGTGGAAATTACTTTAGATTAAATGTTTTATTTTTATTTGAATGCATTAAGTTGCACAATCGATATTGTTTAAATTAAATTAATGGTATTAATTAATTTTGGTTAAAGTGTTTTCAACAAAAGCAAAGTGAAAATAGATTTGAGTTCAACTGAAATTGAAGTGCAAATCAAAGTCTAAATTCATGCAAGCCCTTTTAGAGAGTGGAGTTCTAAACCCTAGCATGTAGAATGGGAATTCCTACATGTAGGAGATTTGGCCATATTTTGGAGGACACGGGTTTTGGGAGAAGAATTCATACAAGTTGGAAGAAATACATGGGTTTTGGCTCAGAGGTTGCAATTGAAGGAATTCTTGTGAATCTTTGATTTTTGGTTTTGCATTTGGACTTCGTGGCTTCATAGCATCAATGGTTGAAGTAGGGTTTTGAATCTTGTTTTGCAATTTCTCTATTTGAAAAGATTGTCTTCCTCGTGCTTGCCATTTGTATGTAAAATTGAATGTTGAATTTGGTATGTCTTGTGAATTTTGGAAAGAATGTGATTAGGGTTTTTCCAAGTAGGATCGTTGTTGAAATTTACTTGCATGTTTGTAAAAAGAAATCATTTTTGGATTTATATATGTATTATTAAATATATCTAATTGGAGAAAAATTATATGTGAGAAAAAGAATTAAGAAATATGAAATTCTACTTGTTAGGATTTGATTAGAATTCTTCATAAAATGCTTGAAATTATACCAAATTGAAATCAGAAAATCATTTGAACAAATTAATATTTGATTTTAGAAAGGTTATTTTTTTAAATATATATGGAAAAATTCATAATTCATGCACTTTGCAAGCAACGCCATGCACTTTGTTAGCCACGCCATGCATTGGAGGGGGAGAACTTTTTAATAGTTACTTGTCTTTCCTTCCTGAGGGCTACTTGTGGGGGGGCCAATTTTGATGTTTTAGTCCCCCAAGGTTAATGCCTTATCTCTTGGTCTCTTTTGAATTTCCTTGTTCAAATTCTCTTTTTCATTGAAGACTTATCTTTGCATTAAAAAACGTGGATTTGATTTATCCACAAAATCCAAAATTAGTTCCTCCTTGTTTTATGAGTTTGTTGTTTTTTTAATGGGCCATGACTTAATGACTTAGTGGTCAATATGGCTAAAGTTTGAATAGTTATGTCTAAATAAATTAAAAACAAAAGGTTTTATGCTTTGTCTCTTCATTTACAAAAGCTCCCAAGAAATACGTGTAAACATATTTCTCTCAAGCTTATTGATTTTTTTATTTTAAAAGAATATGACTTGCTTGTCATAAATAAATAATTAGACCTATTCAATTTGTATGTGTAAATAAAGTTTATTTGGCATTTGTAAATGGATTTAATTAGATATTTATAAATAGAATTGATCTAAGTTTTAATAATAGATTTTTAAATTATATTTTTACAAATCAATTTATGTGTTAGTTTTCAGCTAGAAATTTATAAATGAAATTAAATAAGAATTTATAAATGAAATTGATTTGTCTTTATTAATGAATTTAATTTAATTTAATTTGATTTTTTACTTATAAATAGACTTAATGGTGTATTTTAAAATGGAGTTAATTTATCTCTATGTTAATTAGATTTAATCTTATATGTCACTTTTTCTTTTATGTTAAGTTGATATATGGGTTGTGTGGTTTATGGGTAATGAAGTTCTAGGAAGAAGTTGTCAAACCAGAGGTTTGGGAAGTAACTGTTATCTCATTTGAGTTTTGTTAGTGTTCTATCGGAGAGGTATTTTGGGGGTTGTTTATCTATGGTTACATATATGTCTTTTTATGTTATGCTTTATTATGTTGTATCGATTCGATCTTTTAGATCCAACCTTGTTCTATGATTATCTTCTGTGATATTTTGTACGATTGAATTTTGCTTTGTATTATATATAGGGGAATATGGTGCTGACTTTCTATGTCCTATCCATGGGATCAAGAGTATATTTTTTTGTGAACTCTTTTAGAGAGTGTGTTTTTTTTAATATTTTGGTTGTGAGAACCAGTGTGTTCCTGATGCACTAAGGAGCGGATTTGAGGATCATTATAATCAGTTTGATGTTATTTTCTTGTGAGCCTAAGGGAGGTTAAATAGGTGCATCTTAGGGGAGTGGCTTACAATAGGGGTCTGGGACCCAAAGTGGTCAGAACCTGGGTAACCTATCGTAAGTTTGTTAATAAGTGATAATATAGTAATTAAAATTTGGAGAGTTCATTAAAAAGATAATTTAGAGATTATGCCTTGAGCGCTTGTTTAGGCTAAGGATGAGAATGGGAAGATACTTAGAGAATAGGTATGATTAGAATTCCTCATGTTCTTGATAGGGTATTCTAGTTCCACATGGGTCGTATTAAGGGTTTGGGGCCTAGAGTGGCCAGTCCAAGGTAACTCAATGCTTGAGGGTTCGGGGTCTAGGGTAACTCAATGCTTGAGGGTCTGGGGTCCAGTGTGACCAGTTCAGGGTAACTCAAGTAGATGTCAATGTGATGACACTCTCATAACATGTAGCCTAAGTCTCCTCCATAGTTTTTTGCTTATTTCTCTAGTGGCGATGTACCTTTGTTACTTCATTATTACCTGGTGGTCTATTTGTATTTGTTTGATATTCTAGTATTTGGTATTTTGGTAAGTGTTGGTATTTTGATGTTTATTATATTCTCTTTATCATTAGTGGTGGTACCTTTTGAGATAGAAAGCCTTCAAGACCCTTTGCTTAGTTGTTTTGTTTGAGTGTGTTATCCGAGTGGAATTTGTTGTTATCTCCTCAGCATGCTGGGAGTGGACCATTTAGGTTCACGAGGTCGGGTGGTAGTGATTCTTTTACCATTTGAGATTTCGACGTTCATGCACCAGTGCTGGATGATCCCTGTAGCAGTTGTTCCTTCTTGATCTTCATTGATGGAGTTGTGTTCTTATCTTCTTCTTCTTCTTCTTCTATGTGACCTTGTATCATTGTATCATTTGTTCAAAGATATCATGTTGTACTTTATATTGGATTACTGTATTACATACCCTACGACATGTGTAGTGGATGTAGGTTATTATGGATACCTTATGGTACCAGTTGTATCTATGTTACCTTATATGTGATGTGCATTTATCTTTCATTTGTTTATATGAGTTTTGTAATTGTATCTAATCTAAATTAATTAATATTTATGTAATCTTCGTCGAGGAACCCTTGAGAGTCGTAACCTTTGTGAGTTGTTTATTTCATTGTATTGCTTCCACAATGTAAAACTTTGTTGTTGTTTGTTAATACTTTTTTTTAAAAAAAAATCTGCAAACATAATGTCATGTGTTAGGTTAAATTCTCCTGGGTTCCCTAGCGGGGCATTACAGACCGACTAAACGAGATACAAAAAACCATCAAGGTGCAACAACAAATTAAACATATCCTTGATGCACTAATTTATATGATTAAGATAACATAATTGCGGAGACGAGCTTAAATGATATTTTTACATAAAATTGAAGAATAGTTGATGACCTCTTCCAAACAAAATATATTTTGTATATTCTCTGTTATAAACCCTAGAAATATAAGGCAAAGTTTTATTTAAAGAACATATTACAATTGATGATGTCCTTTTTAGTTCGGATTTTCCTTTTATAATATTAAGGGAGTGCTTAAGACCGTCGTGACTTTTGATTACAAAATTTATTTACTTTCAGCCCAAAACCAAAAGGCATAAAATAATTAATTACTTTATTAACTAAATCTTAGCTTTCATGGACTACATTTTACAAATTATAAATATATTGTTGTGCTGGAATATATTAATCTTGATAATTATTATTATTCATAAGAAGTATGCTTATGTATTATCTCTATTTTTACCCATTTCTCTTTTGTTGTGAAAATGTTTTCACCCTCTTTGACTCCTTCCAAAATTTATTTTATAGTGAAACAATTCAATATGTAGCACTTTTATCCTTTCTGAAAAAAATTTCCCTTATTTTCAAGCAAACTCATAGTTACTCTCTATTTGTAAATTC
The DNA here is from genome assembly GCA_027943335.1 of Chamaecyparis obtusa. Taxonomy (NCBI): domain Eukaryota; kingdom Viridiplantae; phylum Streptophyta; class Pinopsida; order Cupressales; family Cupressaceae; genus Chamaecyparis; species Chamaecyparis obtusa. The sequence continues at coordinate 277,045 of BSBK01000231.1, forward strand.
ACCTATGCAAAAAATTTCACCTTGTAATGCAAAATCGAGATTCACTTCCAATCATTCTAATAAAACTAGATACCAACAACTCTCTATCTTTCACGTGATTAATGAATTTACCCCAATCTCTCTTTCCATGTAAAAGATTAATTCTCTATTCATATAATTCATCTCTTTCAAATAAGTGAAAATTGTATTTTCAAAATATGTGAAATGTTGGCTTATTTTCCTCTTTTGATCATTTTAAAATAGTTGCATAATATATTTACAAATTTGGGTACCTCTTTTATGAGGTCATCAATGTTGATGCAAAATTTCTCATCCTCCAACCTTGTTTTACATTGATGCCTTAGGAAAGAACATAAGTTGCAGCATCATTATTCAATTCCTTGCTATCACAACTGCAACAACATTTATAATCAATATTTACTCCTCTTTCTATAGATCAATGCTCCATTCTTATTTTATAATAGCTTGCAGATGTATAACATACAACAATAATTATTCCTTTATAGAAGACTATGCTTTCATCTGACTTTTATGCAGAAGTTATCTCAAAGAATTCATTCATTCTCAGTGTCATCTCAAACAATTCATGTGCCTTATGTAACTTCCACATTTCACACACATATTTATAGGGAAACTTTTATAACTACGATATCTGATAAAAATCCTTCTCCTTTTTGCTTTGAAGGATGCCAATGTGTTGTTTTAAGGCTTCCATTTGTGCAAGCTAGGAAAGATGCTAGTTAAAATTGTATATTTTGACTAAAAAATTTACAAGCATTAACAAATATATTATGTAGATGATCTGCAACCATCATATTCCATTCTTAAAACTGACATTTCTTTGAGACATTTGGTTGAATAGTTTATCTGTTGTGTTTATGGATGACACACCCATGTCTCTTTATGCATAATCCATAGTTCTTCCATTGCCTCTGCTAACTCATTCTGATGATTATCTATCAATGCTTCATTCACAATGACAATAGAAGGGTCATGTCAATATGACCTTCCTTCTTTTATACTGAATATATAACTAGCATACCTATATTTTAAAAAATATAAGTAAAATAAGTTGAAAGATATATTTTTAGAAAATTAAATATTTTCTAAAATATTTTTTATGCTTACTTCCCTTTTTTAACATTTTAGAGACTCTTAAGTATAGGATTGAGAAAATGAGTACATAAAATATGCAAAAATATATTATTCGATATAGCTCAATATGGCATATGCTTGAGTTTTTATGTTGATAATTCTTATGTGAATATTGGTAATGGCTATTGGAGATGCTAAGGTCTTAGTATGTGAAATTGAACAAGTATTTGAAACTTGTTATTATCATCACCACACTAAATTTGATATTTATTATTAGATGTTCTAAAAGAAAAGAGAAGAAACTAATGGTGTAATGCACCTCATAAATAGGTTATTGAGTTCGTATGTAATTTTTGCATGAGATTTTGAAGTTGTTTGAAAAAGCTATCTCAACTTCTAAAAAAACAAGTGTACTAAATTTCTAATTTTATATTTAAGAAAACTAACTTAGGCCTATATCTTTAAAGTAAAAAACTAAAATAAAAGAATTTAATGCTTTTATTGGTTATTAATGCTATTGAGATTATTTTTTATCTAGTTATTAAAATGAAATTACAAATATAATATAACTTTTTATCTTGAATTCTTTCATAAAAATAGTAAATATATGCATCATATATAGTCAATATTTTTTTATATAAAAAATCTATTACCAATTTTTTTTATTTAAAATATATAATAACCGACAACTTATCATTTAATAGAACCACATAAAAAATATCATTATACACATAAATAAATAAAAAATTTCAAAAAAATTTAACTATCATATTTAATGTATCCAAAACAATATTATTATCTCATATATTTTCTATAAGTGCATTCCAATCATATCTTATTAATGGGCACTTGCTAGTTATTTTGGGTGAAATTTATATTCTACATTTTCTCTTCTCTTATCTTCTATTTTATCATGAGAGCATAAATAAAATTTAATGTGATATTAGTAAAAAAATAACTGATTTTAAAAGATATAATTTTAGTTAAAAATAAGAAACATTCTTTTATATAAAAATTATTTCAAATTCTAAAATTAAAATAAATTTTATTTTTAAAAAAATTTAATACAAAATTAAAACTAAAATCTAGATATTAAAATTAAAATATTTCTATTATTTTTGTAGATATAAATAGAATTATTATATTATATTTTTTTTCTTTTTTATACAAATCATTACAAATTCTAAAATAAATTAATTTCTATTTTTATTTTTACTTTTGAATAAATTAAAAATTAATTTTAGAATAAATTTCACATAAAATTAAGATATAGATATAGATATTTTCTATAAATATTTGCATATACAATATTTTATAATTTAAAGATTTATGAAAATCATCAATTATTTTCAAACTTCTCTAAACAAACCATTCAAATATTTTTGTTGAAAAACAACTTAAAATATCTTTTTACTAAAGTAAAAACTATTTTTCTAAAAAGAGCCTTTTTATTTCTTATACAAGGCAATCTTTCTATTTTGGCTACTTTTGTACAATTTGTAGGGTGGCTTGACTTCCATTTGAGAATATTGAGATGAAATAGGAAAAAAAAATGAAGAAACTATTTATTTTTTATTTGAGTATGGGTGTCTAGCGCAACAAATACCTCTCCTAAAAAATGATATTTTTGAAAGGAACTCAATGTTAAACACATACAAATATGAGCTAAGAAGTAGTATTATGAATTGTATCCCATGAGAAAAAACCCATCCGAGAATATGATTGCACATTTGTTTTTTGTTTTTTTTGGGGGGGGGTGGGGGGCAAATGGCTTGATTCTCAAACCAACTTCTTTGTTATGATTTGAACTTGATTTCCATCTACAATCTCCAATCTTTTGAGATATATTGATTACTTTTTAAAAGCAATCCATGGAGGAATGCATTTAAAGATTTGACATTACTATAAAAAAAAATTAAATCCCATTCCCATTTATTCCTGCACTTACAGATCAAAGTCAAAATTATGTTGCATTTAAAAAAATAAAGTTCAATATGCTAAAAATATTGCAATGGAAACCAACCAAATCCTTGAGATCATCAGGATGATATTTAATTTCATTTGTCCTTTCTCTTGCCAAGTATCAATATGAGCTCCTTATGCTTGTGTGCAAAGCCTAAAAGAGGATAAAATAGATAAAGAAACTAGATTTTGCAAAGGATCATAAATATTTTGTGAGAAAAAATTAATTTGGTAGAGACTGCAAATGGTGGAAGCAATATAAGAATTGCAATCAATCAACTTAAAATCTTTCTATGCAAGGTTGAAACACTGATCTAATAGTGACCTCCAATTAAAAATATAATATTTTTCATTGATCTTTGCCACTTAATTGAGAGAAACACCCATAGATTTTATTTGAAGGCATCAACATGAACTAATGCGCAATAACCATTTACTTGTTCAATATTACCAAGCTATGAATCTCCTCCATTAAAATTGTTATTACATGTATCGTCAGAAAATGGATGCACTTCCATTTAGGACTGGTTTAGCCCTCCGAGTAGGTGGTTTGGGGTCATGTCAAACACCTTGAATGGGTCTCTAGCTTGTTTCTAGCTTTTTCCCCTGTTCTGCCCTGTTTTCCACCTATTTCCAGCCTATTTCTGGCACCTGGCTCTGTGAATTTGAGGTTCTTGACCTCAGGGTCAAGGTCGACCTTCTGGGTCAAGGTTGACCTTGACCCTAACCTAGGTCAGGGTCCACCTTGACCCTAACCCAAGGTTTAAATTTTAGAATCCGAGGGTTTCTGAATGTCAGGTTTCAAAAAGATTTATTTCCCACTTCTGAGTCGGTTGTTTCAAGTTTCAAAATGGTAAACTCTTAAATTATATTTAATTTAGGTCCACTTCCAAGGGTATAGGCTTAATGGGAATTTATTTCTCCTATGTTGGCCTCTCTAGAAGTTTGTGCCCTAGACTAGTATAAAAGGAAGCTTTCTCCTCTCATTTCCATCATCACTCAATCAAGGACAAGCAAGATCAATCAAGTGTGCAATCCATCCTACATCTATCAATCAAGTTTGCAAGCCATCATTCAAGCAATCATCTACATTCAAGCATTTAAGTTCTCCATTGAAGATCAAGGATTCAAGCATTCAAGCCTTTGAAGGGATTTGGTTCAAGCATTCAAGATTCATCATTCAAACCCTAGATCTATCCATCATGGTGGTGTGATCTTCCTTCAAGATCCTTTGTTCATCTTCAAGATCTATTCATTCTTCCTTCAAGGTGGATTCCAAGAATACAATCATGGAAGTTTTGATTTACATTTATTTGTGTTGAATCCAAGCTTTCATATTAATATACTTGTTTACATTTTAAATACATTTGCATATCTATTGAATATCATAGCTTCGGTGTTAGATCTATTTCTAATACTTTCTAGCATTCTCTATTTCAAGGTTGATTCCAAATTGGGGTTTGACCAAGGCAAACCTCTCATCCAAACAACAAAACCATTTTTCTTGTAGGAATTGGTGCGGAACAACAAATTACAGAACAGATTCAGACACCCTTTTCGGAAAAATTTTGAGATCCACAAACATAATTTCCATCAGAGCAACGTAGGTCAAGGTCAACATAAAGGGGTCAAGGTCGACCTTTATTTAGGTCAAGGTCAACCTTTCTCAGAAAATCAAAAGATTTCTAGGTTTTCTCTATCTCTGTGTTTCTAGGCCAAATTTGGTTGCAAAATTTCTAGAAACTGAGTACAGACACCAGAAAATAGCATTTTCCAAATATGCTACCTTAAGTGTTTATGTTTTATTAGTCTTATATGTCCACAATATTTTCCATCACACCCCCCCCACATTCAAACACAAACTACATAGATATAAATAAATATATCTTTAGATATATTTTTATATCCTACATTTTGGTGAACCTGTGATAGACAACTCTTTCTTTTTGTTGTTGGATGCTTTGCCTCCTTTCATTAAAATTAGCTTAGATTAGTTTTCTTTTATTCTCTTGCATTTTAAAATTCAAAAACAAAAAAATCTATATACTCTAAAAAATACAAAAATATTTCTTGCATTTCATTTACTATGAAGATGTTTAAGATGCTTTGGTGTGTGGCTATTTTCCTTATTATTCTCCTCTTAGCATCTCTTTATCGTACTTATGATTTTTATGAGAGTATCATCCATTTCATTATGTTTTTCACTCTTCATGTTTCACTTGCTTATGCTATTGTGAGATTGACTAATACTAGTCTACCTACTTTCAAAATTTTCATTAAAGATTTATGTGGTGGACTTATTACTCTTTTGGATTATGTGAAGAATTTGGTAGATGATACACCATCTCCTAATATTCCTAATCCTAATCCTATCCTTCCTAATCTAGTTCCTAATCTTCCTAATCCTAATCCTATCCTTCCTAATTTGATTCCTAACATTTCTAATATTCCTAATTCTCCATCTGCTATTCCTAGTTCTTCCCACACTTATGATGAGGCTCAAACTATGGTTCATGATGCAGATGTGCAATAATTTTTGGATTTACCTTCTCCTTAATATCCGATCCATGATGATATTAAAGGGAATAAAAAAGAAACTTCTTCTAAACCTATCATTCCACCTTATACAACCTTTTCTCATGATCACAATAAACAATCACCTCTTGTAGAAGCTTTACAAGATATGTACACTACAAGATACAATATGGTGGCTAAACAAGGTTATAAGGGTTTAGGGCTTGGTGTTAATGAACATAGTATTAAATATCTGGTTCATATATCCCCTAAACAAGATATACGTGGTCTTGGCTTTTTGCTATCTCAATTTAAGGTGGTTGATTTTTATCGTCGCCTACCTCTTCATGTTCTACTTCCAACACCTTCCTTAGATTACCCTGATACTCCTCAAGATGTGGCTAAGAAGGTGTATGTTCAGTTAATGAATTCTAAGAAATAAATCTTTAAACCTATGCTGAAAGATGCTCTCTCCAAGTTCAAATGTCCTTTTCACTATAGTTATACACATTTACTTGCTGATTGTGTGCATTTCAAGTTGTATGTTAGAGAAAGAGTTGCTTTAGGAATTATATCTCACTCTCGTGCGGTTTTACAATTCCTTCATAATTTTGATATGGGGAATACCCCTCACTCTTCTATAATGTAGATATTTTCTCCTCTTGTCTCTTCACTAGGGGGCAAGAGGTATCTCTTCCATTTCTCTATAATCCATTATGCTCTTAGCATATATTCTATTTTAAGCATAATTGGTTATTCTATCCCTGTGGTTTTGTATTATGATCATAATCATCCATAGTTCTCTTTTATTATTCAAGATTTATTTTCTAAAGATATTTGTTTTGCAAAGGTATCCCTTTCTTTCATCTCTGGGGGGAAAGGTTCTTCCTTCTTTCTCTTTTTCTAGGGATCTTCTTTCCCTAGCTTAGTGGAATTTATTTATTCTGTAACATTATTTCATTATATTGACTGATGTTTTGGCTATGGATATCCTTTTATGTGAGAGGTTGTTGTCCTAGGTCATCACCTCTTCTTTATTTTGAAAATTATGTTCTTTAAAAATTCTTTCCCTTGCTTTAGGGTTAGAGTTTGATTCCTTTGTTCCAAGATTCCTCTTCCTCTTGATTGTAGGGGGCGTGATGATTGAATCTTTGGTCCCTCTTTGAAAGATGATGTTTTATCTAAAGAACTCCTCTACAGTGGAGGTCTTGTTGATAAGATTTCTTTCTCTTTGAGGATCCTTTTTCCATGAGTGACATATCCTTTTTTACGATTATCTATGCTCTTGGATGTAAGGGTCAATACCCTTTTCTAAGAATATAGTGTACATTGTTGTTGACAAGATATCTCCTTACTTTGGAAAGTAGGTATCCTCCTTCTCTTCCTTATGTTGTATAGTAGGTAGCCATGATAAGGAGGGGGGCATATATAGGGTCTCCATTATGCTATAGTTTTCATTTTTTAATATGCTAAATCCTCGGAAGGTAACGTACATAAGTTGCTAAATTTTGAAGAGACACATATTTTCAATTTCAAATATGCTAGATCCTCGGAAGGTAATGCACATAAGTTGCTAAATCCCGAAGAGACATGCATTTTTCAATTTCAAACATGCTAAATCCTCGGAAGGTAATAAACATAAGTTGCTAAATCTAGAAGAGACACTCATTTTTCAATTTCAAATATGCTAAATCCTTGGAAGGTAATGCACATAAGTTGCTAAATTTTAAAGGGACACACATTTTATATTCCATGGTGATACAAGAATGTGGATCTATGGGTATTCCAAAAGTCATCAGAAGATGCATTGCAACTACAAAGTGTGTGTGAATTGTGTACCTAGCTGTAGACACAACACTTCAGTAAAACATTAGAGGTTAGCAAAAACCAAAATCATGCAATGAAATGGAAACTAAACTAACCAGGTGATTTACTGCCTTCTAGTAGGTGTGAGTATGATACTATCATATCAGACCGAGACCAGTGACAATGCAACACCTAAACGAAGGATTTGAATGCAAAATATGAAAGACTATGAATGCAGATTAAGCTATATATTTGTATTTTCTATGCAATAGTATGAAATCTGTATAATTCTAAGCTATATGAATGAAATGGAATGCAGATTTAATCTAAGAATGCTATGAATGATAATGAAATCTATGATATGAAATTTATGCAAAAGCTAATGATCAACTATGAAAGATCTCACAAATCGCCTGTCGCAAGTGCTCAATCCTTCAATCGCCAATTCGCCAGAGTAATTGTGCAAATTCAAGTGTTGATAAAAATGAAGAGTTGAGCCTTGATTTTATAGAAATCCAAGGCTTTGAGGATGCAAGAGAAAAACCATAAATCACTCTTGATAAACTCAAGTTGATTTTTGAGTTATCAAGAAATTAGAGATAATTAACTCACAAAAATCATGCAAAAGTAGAGTTTTACTCAAAATAGAGATTTAGTTTTTTTCAACTCATCATCAGATGTTGAGATTAGAAAGTTAACAAATTGAAAATAATAGTTGTTTTAAAGTTGACTGCTTTTCTGATTGTGTATGTTTTAATTATAAATTAATTAAATAAATAAAGTGATTTATTTTCCACTTAACTGATTTTAAATTTAAAACAATTGATTTATGGGTTAATCAATTATTAAATCAAACTTTTATTCAAAAACTATATTATTAAATATTGACAACTGACATGAATTAATTAAATAAGAATTTAATCAATTAGTCATAAGATTTTTGATTTATTGTCAAAATTAAATAATACATCTTAAGAATAATTTAATTTAATTTAATTTAACAATTAAGTGGCAGTATTAAATCTAGTTAATTAAATATTCAGAATATTCAATTAATCAAACTTTAGGATAAATAGGATTTATCACCAAATAATTATTAAATTAAAGATAATTAGGATAAATAGGAATATTGCTAGGAATATTCCCTGATACAGAATTTAGGATAAAATCATTTAGGATTCGATAATGTGCAAATGTGCCTTAGGTTAGGACTTTGATGTCGATTTCGTTCGAATTGAAGATGTAGGAGGTTAATGAACCTATAGCCCATTTTTTGGGTATTACATTTTTCCCCTCTTTGAATCATTGTGCAAAGCGCAGTGGTTCAAAGAATAGTCTGTGCACGATAAAGATGTTTGAGATTGATTTGAAAGATTAACCGATTTTGAGACAGAAACCAATTGAAAGATTTGAAAAAGAGATACCAACCCAGGCCCAAAATGACCAAGAATCGAGATGATGCTAGCTATATCAACAATGAACCGGTGATTATGAAAAAGTGCCAAAACACCTGATTCTGAACCTTATGATTGCGAAGAAATGAGTGACCGATTCTAGACCTCAATGTCCTTGTATAAATCATATTGGTATCACATCCTGAACCCATCAATACGAAGAACTAAGGAAATAACACTAATGAACTGATCGTTACAAAAAACTAATACAATTTACAAGATAGATTTAGGATACCAGATTGATATGGATCTCGATGAATCTGATATGCCCCAAGAGATAATAGATTTGCCCCAAGCAATGAGGACTTTTGATGAATTAGTAACCAGACGTGGTTGTTGTCTTAATAACTAAGGAATGTTTTGATTGATAGATTTAGGTTTACAGACTTGAATGATGTGCAATACCATGCCCCCTTTGGGATTAAAATTGAAATCTAACAAGAAAAGTCAGCATTATAGTTTAGAAGCATGTCAATTGATTTTAGAAGTGGTTATACACTTTCGAGAACACATTTTGCATTATTTAGAGGTCTTGGAGACCAAGTTTGACTAGGTTAAACCATGAGTTGACCATAGTTGACCAAGTTGAAATTTTGATAGTTTGATGTAAGATAATCAATTAAGTTGAATTCTAGATTTCTGTGATGATTGAAGGTCGATTATGCAAGTAGTCAGACATCATGGGTCTAAAAATTTTAAATCATGATTTTGACATAGTAAACAATCTCAAATTTCAATTTTGATCCCAAAAATGGGTTCAGAACGTCGAAATTAGCCAGGGGTGCAATTATCATGAAAAATGGAGCACTTTTGAAAATTAGGTCAAAAGCTATATAAAGGTCAGAAGAGTCATTTTCACCGTTGACTTTTGAAAACCTTGTGGATCCCTCTAAGCAAGAAAATGGTAGAAATTAAGGTACCTATCAGTTCCCATTGATTTGAGCACATTCGGAGGCATTAGAGACCTCGACAGTATGGACATCTGGTAGGTGGACCTCTGTGCCTCACTAAAAATTCAATTTTTCATTGTTTATAGCATTTTTATCATATTTTTCATACGTTTTCAATTTTGAATTTTTGTATGCATGAAAGCTCGTACGACTGTCCTTCTAGGCTCGTAGGACTTTTCAACTCTAGTTAGGTTGTCGTATCACTATCCCCGAAGACTCATATGAGAGGAACCCAAGAGTCGTATGACATTTTATCAGGTCCCTCATAACTCATACAAGGAGATATACAATGTTGTATTATCATTGTTTGTCGTATGGTAATTGGGGAGAACTCGTATGAGTTTCAATGCCAGTTTGCTTTGTCATTTGAAAAATAGTGAGCCCAAAAATCCATCTTAGGTCAAAATTTTGAACTTTATGATCTTTTAGCCTGACTACCGAGTCTTTGATCTACCTTCTGAAATAGTAAACTGTGCAATTCTTGTATTTGTAGTCTCTTTTTCAACCAAATTATTGATAGGGTTCCCTATTTTTGTGTTGTGTAGGTCACATATCCTGATGTTCATGTGCACATCTCACATCTTGCCACTCAGAGACTTTGTGTTTCATTGCCTAATCCTATGAGAGTTCATCTTGCTTCATGCGGATTTGAGTATCTGATTCATTTACCCGAGATTAGGGTAAATCATGGACTATTGATTGCTTTGATAGAGAAATTTCATTCTGAGACCCAAACTTTCCACTTGCTGACTGGGGAGATCACTGTTACACCAGAGGATGTATACCGTATACTGCACATTCCCTTCCATTCAGGTCAGCGTCCAGCATATGTGAGTTCGGGGAACTCTAGTTTACTAGCATTTAGACATCTTTTTGGAGATGATACACAGATGACTAGTTCTATTTCCTGGGAGACCTTTGTACAATGCTATGGTCAGACCCATAGATTAGAGTGCATCCTTTCCAAGATGATAGGAGGTATTATTATGTCCGATCGTCAGTAGAACATTCTATTGATGGGCTGGGCACTGATGGTAGCACGTCTGATGGTGACTCCTTCTGAGTTAGCATGGGGTTAGTGTTTATTATCTCACATGTTCTTTAAGATGCATGAGGTAGTGTATTAGGAGAGAAAGTATTTTTCTATTGGTGCTTTAGTTCTATAGATCTAGGCATGGGAGCATATCCCAATTTTGAAACTAGTGTGCCAGTCACAGTGACAGCCATAGGAGCCCGTTATTTATATTTATGCTGGATATGTTGCATAGGTTCACATGGTCCATGTAGAGTACTGGAGATGGTGCCTTGATGACATGACATTTGTACGATGGAGGCCTTATGTAGATATTGAGCCTTGGCCTACTACACGAGAGTAGTTCAGTTTCTTCTTCCAGAGTCATGTGTTGATTGGATGATCGTCCTCTATACTTGAGTGATTTATCATTACCAGGGTGTGGCGACAGTATGGAAGAGTGTAGGATGCACCTCAGGATTATGCCACTTATGCTCAGATAGCCCGTGAGCTCAAACTTGGATGGACCATGAGGCTTTCTTATGCCTTGTGTTCATAGGAGTACAATGGTATTGTTGGTAGGGACTGGGAGTATAGACCACAAGTTGTTGATGCTGAAGTGACAGATGGCTTTATATCATGGCTTGCAGATCACTCGATCTATAGGTTCTTTGATCCCATAGAGCTAATACCTATATGAACCCTAAAATGGTCATCTAGACTTAATGGTCACCTAGACTTTGGGCCCCCATTTAGCAATTTATCAAATCCCTGAATCAATATTTTCAAAAATCAACATTTTTCAAATATATCAAATTTCCTTGATCAAGTCCTATTTTATCATTTTTTATTATTTTCCTTGGGTTAACCATTTTATCCTAAAGTCTTTATCTATTTAAAAGGAATTTCCTCCCCTTTTTATTAAATAAAAAACCCCCACTTTCCTCTTATCCTAAGTTGCACAAATAAAGCATTATTCTTATTTTATAAAAAAAAAGAAAAACACTTTTTGTCTCATATGGACACAAAAGTCAACACTTATTTTCACATTGGAGGATATTTGTGCACATGGATTGCTCCTCTTTCAAGCTCCACCCTTGATTAAATCTTTTGCCTCTTAATCTCCATGGTCCATTCCTTTTCAATTCCTTTAAAAGGAGAGCTCTCTTCTCATTTTAGGATGCATCTTTTGAATACTAACCTTATGCTGCATGATTGTTTGGAGACTTTGGAGCTTTTAGAGATCATTCTTGCATTCTTGCATTTTAGTTTCATTTCTTGCATCATAGCTTTCATGGCATCTAGCTTAGTTTCCTTTATGCTTTAGATTATCTCACATAGCTTAATTAGCAAGGGTTTGTAATACTTTCTTTTCATAGCTTAGCTTACATCTTCATTCATAGCTTAGCTTGCATTGCATTGCATTTCCATTGTTGATTCTTGAGGATATTGGCATTCTTTCCCTTGTCTCATTGAATCTCCCACTGTGTGGTTTACTAACAAGGTTGCATGCTTCAATAGATCTAGCTGAGAGCACCATCAACATCCTTGTGACTCCATGCCTAGGGAGCTCTAGGTCACTTTCTCAAGGTTTCCCATTCATGGATTCCCTTGGAAGTAATGACTTAGAGAAGTGCACTATTTAGTGTGTACAATACCTTCCATGGAGGAGGCTATGGATGTTATTGGAGCTCCAATGTGACTGGGCCCGAGACCCACACAGGCTTTGATTTTGCACCTCACACTTCTGAGGCTGAGAGCGATGGCTCCTCCCCAGAGATCAGCAAGATAGATGAGGCCCCCTCATCCCACTAGTTCTATAGTAGATAGGCCTATAGGTTCACAAAGATGAACTAGGGGAGAGGGTGGTACTTTAGGTAGTTTTGGTACTGTGGAGGAGGTACTTGCAACAAAGCAGTGCATAGGTGGTGGTGATCCAAATCCATTATAGGGTGATAGATCTTTTGATTTAGGTGTTGAGGTGAGATGTCGTAAGGCACAGAGAGCCAAGACTACAGAGCAGCCTGCTGTAGATATTGATATGCCAATGGCAGATGCTGATCCTAGTGTACCACTTACTCCATAGGAGGTTGTGAGGAGACTCAGATTATAGGTCAGGGACTTGAAGGTGCGTATTTCTCACTAGGTGGAGAGGTTTCTTGAGGTAGATAGACATCGTGTTGAGCTTCGTGGTGAGGTTCAGATATTACAGGCAAAGGTTATTCATCAAACCTCTTGGGCTGCATATTATGTTCCATTGTATTATGTTGTTGTTCCAGCTGCTCAGAGAGTTCCTTCGTATTCTCAGTACATGTTAGCATCAGAGGGAGCCAGGGCACCTAGAGTAGAGGCAGTGCCAGATGCACCACCGCCACCTCCACCAGATGGAGAGGATCAGGCCGACAGCTGATCTGTCTTCCTATTCTGATATTTTTTCTCTTTTGTTTATAGATATACTATTATGACTTAGATAGCTCTCATGAGCTCATTCTTTTGTACATTGTGCTAGTAGTGCACCCTTGACTATTTTGAGTTTTATGATATATATATGAGATCAAGATTTTGGTTATGACTTCATTTGTACTTGTCATGTTTTGATTTTATGATGATATCATGTGATGTAAATGGTATGAGTAATGTAGAATGTATGTATGGATTTATGCAATGTAATGATTTTCTTTCATATGTATGGATGTTATGCAAATGTAATTGATTATGGAAGGTGTATGTATGGAAATGTATGGAATGCAATAGATGGAATGAATGATTATGTAATGTAAATGCAACGATACACATGATATGTTTTGCAGGTATTGATGAAGACAAGTACTCAGTCTTATGTCAAAAAGGATGTTTAACCTAGGATTGTGACTACTGGCATTTCTGTGAGGAGACCTTCGTATGAGATTCAACTCTTCATGTTTAGTTTAAGTATAGTTTTTAAAAGAATTGTTGAAGATTTTCAAGCAATTTGCGAGATCATGCAAAGTGCAAAGTGTAAAATGAGATGCAAAATGAAATTCAACCTAAGACCTAGGACCTAGTCACTAATCATGTGTCAGTCATTTGTCATCATTGAGTTTTTAGGTAACCAGATAAATAAATACAATGCCCACTAGTTATGAAACCATAGACATATGAATATCGATTGGTATGCTCAAAAGTCAATACAACGCCCACTGGCTAGACAACCATGGACATATGAATATTGATTTTATTTTTGGAATGTTGGATTAGATATAAGCACCAAGGCACAAATGCCAAGATGACCTGAATATCATGTCCATTTTGATATAGCAATTTGTATAAGCATCAAAACATAAACATCATGATGACCTAAATACGCCTTGCATTCAAACACATCAAACAGTCAAGAGATCATTCTAAATCCAGTGTGAATTATTTGTAGTGACCCTTTATCGTTCACATCCTTAGGCAAGATCACATTTCATAGTAGGAGAAAGAACTCATTCAAAAAGATAATAGTTAGATCAAACTTCTTTGAATTTTTTAGGTATCAATGGTCGAGGTACGCATGGCCATCCAATACGAGATAGAGGCTCTTACAGGCAGACACTATTTCAATCCAAAATTTCCAAAGTTGTTAGATTTTCACATACAAGCAGAAAACAAAGAAAAGATTATGCCCCTAGTCATCACTCTCTAAATCCTATAAAGTACATCATCGAAGAGCTCAAAGGGACACAATATGCAAAAATCTCAATGTGAATCAGTAAGCATAAAAGGAGATAAAATCATGTAAAAGCATAGATTGTTTTCAGTTTGATGTTTGATTGCGTTGTTGTAGATGAAAATCCTTTCTGGAGAGGAGACTGACTGACTGACTTGGATGAAGCTTCAAAGGACTCTAACTAGACATGACTCATCTGAGGTATATTGGAGACCATAGGATATAACATTGATTGCCCCCAAGTTTGAAACATTGATAGGACACAGACGCTTGAGATGATTGGTATACAGATCGACTTATTGAAAACAGGAATGTAGAAACAAATCGGGAGATATGTACAAACTAAAGCAAGACTGAAAGCTGGGAAAGACCAAGATTGCGCTAATAGATGGAGAATTTTGAAACAAGTGGCACCCATTTGCTAGGTTTTCACCATCTTGGCAGAGATTCTATTTTTGCTACCAAGGCACCTGTTTCCAGGTTTTCACCAAGGCACTTTTTCTTTTTCTCATTTTTTTGTATTTTTCATTTTTTTCAAATTTTTTTTATATTGTTGGTATTTTTTTATTTTTTTGTGAATCATCAAGGTTCCTATTGCTAGGTTTTCACCAAGATGTTCATTTTTTCAGGACATTTTACCAGACACTGAATGCCTTAGGCATAGAATTTCTTCAGATGGAGAACGTTGATTGGTTCTTGGAGCTGTTCTCATTTAGTCATTGAGAGTTGATAGGCTCTAGAACCAAAAGTAGCATTGATAACAAAGGGACCCAGCCAGTTGGGTTCAAACTTCCCCTTGCGCTCTCTATGTGATTGATTTTTAGAATTCTCTCTCAAGACTAGATCGCCAACCTGAAATTCTCTGTGTCTGACTTTCTTGTTGTAGCCTCTAGACATTATTTTCCGATACACTCTGATATGATCATATGCTACTTGTCTACGCTCATCTAGTAGTTCAAGTTCTTGCAACCTAGACACTCTGTAGTCATCATCAGTTACTAGATCATGCATTCTAATTCTTAGTGATGGGATTTCAACCTCAATAGGTAGTACCGCTTCAGACCCATAAACTAAAGTGAAAGGAGTAGCCCCAGTGGGTGTTTTGATACTTTTTTTATAGGTCAAGAGAGCTGGATTGATCATGAGATGCTAGTCTCTTCCTATTTTATTAATTGTACGATGCAAGATTTTCAATAGATTCTTGTTAGAAGCCTCTACTTGTCCATTCCCTTGAGGATAGTAGATAGATGACCAATGTTGTGTTATCTTGAATTTAGCACATAGATCATCTAAGTCTTTGTTTTTGAATTGTCCACCATTATCTGTGACTATAGAGTTTGGAATACCATACCGACATATGATGTAGTTCAAGATGAACATAGATATTTGTTTTCCAGTTGCTTGTGTCAAAGGAACTGCTTCTACCCATTTTGTAAAATAATCTATAGTTGTGATTATATGGGTATGTCCATTAGAAGAATGAGGATGTATGGCTCCTATAAGATCAAATACCCATTGGTGAAAAGGCCATTGTGTAGTAAAAGGATTTAGATCTCTCCCTGGAGCATGAATTAAATTACCATGTACTTGGCACTTTTGACAATTCTTAGCAAACTTGATAGACTCTTTCTCCATTTCTGGCCAATAGTACCTAGCCCTAATAAGTTTTCAGGCTAGTGTTAAACCGTTTGAGTGTGACCCACAAATACCATCATGGACTTCCTTTATCACATGTTAAGACTCTTCCTGTTCTAAACATCTAAGTAGTGTACCATCTAGACCTCGTTTGTATAGATTGTGACCAATGATGACATATCGAGAGGCATTTCGGATAAGGTATCTCTTTTCATGGTGGTTAAAGGTATTGGGAATGATTTGGTCTTTGAGATAGGAGAATAGGTTTTTATATCTGGATGAATCATGACCTACAAAAATGCAAATCATGTGGGTTTCAGGGGAATCATATGCAGGATAAGATAGTGCTTCCACTAGGAACTTGTAGTGTAGCTCATGTTCAGGCTGCTACAATAAAGTAGATAGCGTTGCCATTGCATCAGCAGCCTTATTCTCTGTTCTAGGAAATTTTCTCAAATGTGATAGATGTAAAATACTTCTTTAGATCATCTACCATTCTCTTGTGTGGGACGAGCTTTTCATCCTTCATTTGGTACACATCATTGATTTGATGGATAACTAGTTGTGAGTCTCCATGAATGTGTATCTATGTCACTCTCCACTCAATTGCCATTAAGAAGGGCTTCATATTTAGCAATATTGTTTGTGCAAGGAAACTTGATTCTAAATGCTTTTGGGATTGAGTATCCTTGAGGAGTTATGAACAAGATGCTTGCTCCAAATCCATTTTGTGTATAGAAGCCGTCAAAGAATAATTGCCATTCTTTAGAAGAAAGATTCATGATAGAGAAATCTGGGAATTCCATTTGCATTGGTGTATCATAAAATGAAGGTTCATCTGCTAATTGATCAGCAATAACCTATCCTTTTATAGCTTTTCTTTCAACATATTCAATATTAAATTCGCTTAAGAGCATGACCCATTTGGCTAATCTACCCGTGAGGGAAGATTTTCTTAGTAGGTACTTTAGTGGATCAACATTAGCTACCAAATGTGTGGTATGAGCCAACATATAATGTCTTAGTTTGTGTGAGGCAAATATCACAGCTAGACAAGCCTTCTCAATCATTGAATAGTTCTTCTCATATGCAACCAATGTTCTACTAATATAATATATAGCCCTTTCCTTTTTATTCTCATTATGTTGTGTTAGCAATGCCCCCAGTGATGTATCTATAGTGGAGACATATAAGATCAATGGCTTCCCTTGAATGGGAGGCATCAAGATAGGAGGATTTGATAGATATCTCTTGATATGATTAAAATTCTTATCACATTCTTCGATCCATGCAAAGGTCACACCTTTATGTAATATCCTTGTAAAAGGTTGTGAGATATCTGCAAGCTATGATATGAAACACTTAATTGATTGTACTCTCCCTTGTAATGTTCCCATTTGACTAATATTCTTCGATGGTTGCATCTCCATTATAGCCTTTACTTTAGCTAGATCAACTTCAATTCCCTTCTTTTAAACTATGTATCCTAAGAGCTTTCCAGAAGTGACACCAAAAGCACACTTCTTAGGATTTAGTTTGAGACTAAATTTTTCCATTCTGTCTAGTAGCTTGCTCAAGTCATTTAGATGGTCAGCTCTAATCATAGATTTTGCTAAATTATCATCAACATAATCCTCCATAGTTTGGTGCATCATATCATGGAAAATAGATGTCATAGCTCTCTGATATGTAGCACCAGCATTCTTAAGCCCAAATGGCATGACATTCCAATAGAAGGTACCCCATGCACATGTAAAAGTAGTTTTCTCCTGATCTTCTAGAGCAATTTTGATTTGATTATATCCAGAAAAACCATCCATTAAAGAATACATCTCAAAACCCGCAGTCATGTCCACTATCATATCAATGTTAGGTAGTGGAAAATCATCCTTAGGGAATGCTTTATTTACATCTCTAAAATCTATGCATACTCTTATTGATTTGTCTGGTTTTGAAATAGGTACAATATTACAGATCCATTCAGCATAATCAATAACATGGATGAATCCAGCTTTGAGTAGTTTCTCTAATTCAGCTTTTACCAAGAGTGCAACATGTGGATGCATCTTTCTCAATTTTTTCTTAACAGGTTTAACGCTTGGAGCTATACATAAATGGTGCATTATAAGATCAGGATCCAACCCTGGCATATCTGAATATTTCCATGCAAAGTTGATCTTCTTT
This sequence comes from Chamaecyparis obtusa, assembly GCA_027943335.1. Classification (NCBI taxonomy): domain Eukaryota; kingdom Viridiplantae; phylum Streptophyta; class Pinopsida; order Cupressales; family Cupressaceae; genus Chamaecyparis; species Chamaecyparis obtusa. The sequence goes on from BSBK01000231.1 coordinate 295,348, forward strand.
TCTATTAAGAATGTTGTAAATTTTTTCTTTTCTTCTTCTGATAAAGATTGCGCTACATGGATCAACTGTGGTTCTTCTGTTGTTCCCAAGTTTATAGATTGAGTTGGCTCAATTAGAACTGGAGATATGTCTTGTAAATGACTTGGAAGGACATCAAATATCTCATCCTTAGGCACCTCAGAGAGGTTTTCACCTTCGGATATGTCTTTTATTTTTACTTTTGTAGGTTCTGAGACTGCCACAAAGTGGTTTTCACCCTTAGAACTCTTTTTCTTTTTATTCTTATTTTTATGACTAAGATACTTGATGTCTGACTCTATCATGCTAATGCTCGGTTCACGGATGGAAGTCCTCATAGGCTCAACTATATTGAGGTAGCAAGCAAGGGCATAGTCATTGGGAAAGGTATAAATACCTTGGTTCAGGTTTGTGGACGTTAGGTCAAGAAGGTCAGGGTGTTGGATAGTCAAAGTGGTGAAAGATTGGGAAAGAGTGTTTACGGATATGGATCTGTCATCATTGGTCCTAACCCAGTGCTCAAGTTCAAAGGTGATATTACAACTAAAGACATTCAATTCATGAATAGGCTCAATGTCATTGTGGAAGTCCACTTCAGCCATCGGTGGATCAGACTCGATAAGTTCATCATTTCACTCTAGACTTATGTTGGGTTTAGGTGCATATTGGTGAATAACATCAACATGTTTCTCTATAATAAGCTCATCTTCCTCTACAATGGCTCCCCATTCATAGTCATTAGATTCTTCATCTATGCCTCTAGGAAATCTAAGAACATGAGTAAAGTCAAGATGAATACCCCAAGAAGGGTTACCCTCAGATTCTGATTTGAATTCATACTCATGGGAATCTATCTCAGAATAACTACCACCTTCCTCTTTGTCTGTTTGATTTTCTTTGAGATTAGCTAGTTCTTATGTTGCAACTACCTCTTGCTCTATAGTAGGTTCTTATATTTCTAATACATTAATTATTTTTATTGGATCATCTTCAGCATCAAGGAGGTCTTTTATTTCTTTAGGAAAACACTCATAGGGGATGAGATCTTCAGTGGTGTCTGAATCATCACTATCAGATTGTTCTGTTGTTTCTCCCTTTAGTTGATTTGTTGTGGATGCCTCAATATGTTCTAAGACATGTGGGGAGTTCTTGCTAAGACAAAAAGGTTTCTTCTTATATCCTATACCTGTTGTATTCTTGTTTACTCAGCCACGATGGTCAAGAGGTGACAGAAGACCTTTACCCTGTAGTCCTAGAGGTCCTTTTCCATTATATCCCATTTTTGTGATCAATTTGTCCCCTGGGCCATATGACTTAGAAGGGATACTCGGTATTTTAGCATCACATTTTTTAACAAATTGAGATTTAGGTTCATCTTTGTATAGCCATGCAAGCACAGCTTCATCCTCTTCAAACTCCTATTTAGATACTTGTTCTACCACAAAATTTCCTTTATATGCCTCAAGAGGTTCTTTAGACTCTAGTTTGGACCGTTTCAGAGTTTCTCCATAAGACTTAGGTGAGATAGGGAGAGATGTCAAAGATAAGACTGGCTCTATAGTATATTCTCCCATACCATTTTCTTTGATCTTAACCTCTTTAGCAATGTCTTCCATCTTGGATGTGGATGCTACATCTATTTTCTTAGTGGAAGATTCTCTGTTATTAGGAACAAGTTTATCAGCACTCTCTTTCAATGTATTGCAAGTTGTATACAGATCAGCGGGGATTGTCACCTCTACTCCTTCATAAGGAAATTTAAAATACTGATGATATTTAGAAGGAATAGCTTTCATTTCATGTATCCAGGGTCTCCCTAAAAGGATATTGTAAGCCAAAGGTAGATCAAGAACTTGACATATAGTATCTCTGATGACAGGACCTGCTCTGATAGGTAGGACAATTGTTCCTTTTGAAGATCTTTCTTGCTCATCATATGATTTTATAGTTATCTTCTTTCTAGAGTCAATGGCCATTTCTGAAAATCCCAATTGTATAATCAAGCTAAAAGAACAAATGTTTAGACCAGTGCCCCCATCTATCAACACACGTTTGTCACAACGGTTTTGGATCAAGACTTCAATATGCAAGGGCTCAAGGAGTTATCATCTTCCTCTAAAAAGGAAATATACTGTGGAGACGTAAGATGACCAACCATAGTCTAGAATCTGTCTAAATCAAGGTCATTAGGGACATTGGATCCAAGAAGAGCTTTGTCTAGAATGGTTCTATGAGCTGGAGATATCTGAAGCAACTCAAACATGGAGATTTTTCCATTTGTGTGTTGGAGTTGTTGGACAATACTGTATGAAGTAGGCCTTGTATCTTTAGGATTTGGAGATTTAGATGTAGCCTTATGTTTAGACATAGATGAAAGATTGAAAGGAACCTTAGGGACATTGGATGAATCTGGTATTTGTCCTTGTAGGTGTGTCTGAGCTTGTGATCAAGTAACTGCATTAGCTGATTGATTTTCTCTATCTTTTCTTACAATTGTGATGACATTGCAACGCTTAGATAGACATGGTTCAACCATATTGATGACAACATTGTTTCCATAGTATGCATAATTGACTTTAGCACCCATATTAGGCTGAGAAGAAGAATCTTCTTTACCATGTTTAGGAAATGGTTTTGTGAATGTTGTATGATCATTATTGCTCTTATGATTGTCAATCGTGATGTATCCATTATCAATTTTGTCTTGTATGATGTGCTTCAAGTGAACGCAGTTATTAGTCTTGTGTCCTTTATTGCGATGGAATTCACAGAAATTGTTCTCTCTCCACCATTTCAATTTAGGTTCAAGATCAAAGACTTTTATCTCAGGAAAGTAGATGATTTTGTTTGCCAATAGAGTTTTCATGGAAGATTCCAAGGATTCTCCAAGAGGAGTGAATTTTTTATTAGGATTTGTAGCCCAAGGTTTGTAATTAGATGACTTTTTGTTGGACTCTATTTCTTTGGCCTCGAAAGCTTTGATGGCTTGGGTACCAACAGTGAGATTGAAAGTAGGTGCCTTAGATGGGGCATGGATATTATCAACAACACCATCTATGACATCTTTATTCTTGTTCCATTTTTTGTTCTTGTCCTTAGAACTAGATCCAGATTCATACTTGTCCTTTTGAAGTGTGATGTCTCCTTTTTTCACAAGTACTTTCTCAATTTTGATTGCATTATCTACCATCTTATCAAAAGATGTATGATTTTGTATTTGTAAAGGGTAGTTGATTTTTGGAACAAGATTGTTGATGAATATTTCCAGCTTCACAGTTTCTGGAATGGGTCTAGCATATAGAGAAAATTTCTTCCTCCATCTCTTGAGAAATGTTAGGAATGGTTCACCTGGATATTGTTTCAGATTGCAGATGTCGATCATGGTGACCGAATGTTGAATACTGTAGTAGTATTGTTGATAGAATAGTTTGATTAACTCCTCAAAATTTTTGATAGTAGGAGGCATTCTAGAGAACCAATGAATGGCTGACCCTCCCAAAGATCAAGGGAAAAGACGCATTAAGTAGGTTGGTTCATGCATAAAATCCATAGATTGAGTACAGAATTCTTTGACATGATCTCGAGGGTTAGAGTTTCCATCATACTTATCATATTTAGGCATCTCCACTCTTTTAGGGAATGGCGGCATGTACAAGTCTTTATCAAATGGAAAAGGGCATAGAACTTCAATGGAGAACTCCTTAGGTTCCTTTTCTTTTTCAATTTTGTTAAGTTTGACTTGCATGGCATGCATCTGTTTCATCATAGCCATGATAGGATTTTCTTCCTTATGTGTAATGATATCCTCAACATTAAAGTTTGGAGGAAGTTTAGCTCCTTGATGAGCTAACTCTAGAAAGTATGTTTCTCTATCTTCTTTCAAGAAATGCTTCATTATCCTTTTGAAGTTATCATCATTTTGATATTGGGCAATTTCAGAAGGTGTAGGTTCTTTATCCATACCATGTTGAGATTGATGTCCTTGAGACCCATGATGTGTCCCTCCATGAGACATGTTAGGAGTTTTAGGGCTCCCTGGATTATATTGAGGTGGAGTTTGTTGATTACCTCCATGAGTTGATGGAGGGGGTATGTAACTAGTTTTCAATCAAAAATTTCCAAGACCTTCATCTTCGTAAAGACTAGAATTGTAGAGTTTCTCAAGAGTTAGACCTATGTGGGTAGACAAAGTTGCGGTGTTAAGTGCTTCTCTAGATTTCTTATGTGAGGAAGCTCTAGTTTCCACCATTAACCTTGGGTGAAGCCAGAAAGCAAGATGAAGACAACTGAAGAATGACTTGATTCAAGAAGATCGAATGACGTAACCTTGTCAAGATTGAAGTGATTAAAGATTAGATCGGATGTAAATGAAGGATAATGTGCCATAGTAGTGTGGGTAGACACTCAACAGATGGCGGGCACAAGCTCACAACACTTAGCCATTTTAGCAAGAAGACTGAATTTGAAGATAATTTTGACAAGGTTTTGACACAAGATGAAAAGGACTCAAATCGATAAATCAGAGGGCAAAATTAGACTCAAGATCTCACTTGAGGAAAATGAATGAATTTGTTCTATTTTCTACTCTATTCCTAACCCGGTGCTTTGTTCGACAGATTCTGGAAATGGGCTGTAAAAACTGAGTCTCTGACAATTTTGACCACTTTCTAGCAATAAAATTTCTCAAATGACTTTCTGCAGGATCGTACGACAGTGGGTATGCTCTGAAATGACAGTTGACAAAATTTGCATGACAATTGCAAAAGCTTGCATGATAGTTGATAGCAGTATTTTGACTTTTTGTTTTTGAGTGGTGGAAAAACTCGTACGACACTATACAAGCTATCATACGATAATACAGGGGTTTTGAAATGACAATTGCCAAAACTCATACGACTTTCTGACCTTGTGGGATGACTTTTGACTCCAGAAAGGAATTTTACTTCAGATTTTGCAAATTTTTGGTTTTCAGTTTCAGATTGTTCATGAATTTTTCTATCTAGGTTTCAAGATTATTCTAAGATTGTTCATTTTCAGTAACCAAATAGATAAACAAGCACGCAAAACAACAAGCAAGTGATTCCAAGCACATCTAAAAATAATGAACAGGGGACAAAGAAACCATGCACATGAACAATCAAGTGAGTTAATGTGCTAATCCCTAGGAATGCTAATTGTGTATGTTCCAAAAAGTTTTTCAATAAGCACATATTCCTAGAAAAATGAAAATTTGGCCTCACTAGGGTTTGTAGTAATGGTCTGACTCTACAACTTTTGTGATCTCAAGAGGGCGAACTCCAATCCAAGCGCACCAGATTTTTGACATAGTCTAAGAATTTAATCAATCAAGAGCTGCTAGGGAGATCTGACAGCCCAACAAGAGACCGCACCTATGAAGATTTCCTCCACAAGGACATTTATATAGCGACTACTGCTACCATGGCAAAAATGGCTATTACCGCTTGAGGTTTCATCCATGTGGTTGACCCAATTAAGGGAATGTCCACTATGATTAACCCTCTAAAGGTGACTCACAAAAGATACCACATGGAGACTGGTTCCAGATTCAAGGATCTGTGTTTCTGATACTACCCAAAAAGGGAGTAGAGCATAGTCCTCTAGCCTTTTCACTTTTAACCAAAATAAAGCAGACAGATTAATCCGACACACTAAGACCAAGATTATCTCACAAAGATCTATGATGTCAACCACTTATGACCTATCAACCCCTCTGAAGAGAGAATGTATCAATCAAAATTTGAAGACACACGAATCTAGTAGAACGTGAGACTCTCTCAGTACCTCCCTACCTACAAGGGGATCCTTCGTCAAGAAGAGCTTTGCATGTATGAACAAGTGAAAGAAGCCCACTCTCTCAAGATCATCCACAAATAGTGTTCATAGGGCCTATTTACTATGTGTAATAGATATGTAGAAAGCAAATCTATGTTTTTTTTATAGCCCAAAATGAAGTCTGTGATATGAAAGCAAGAAAAGTCACACAAGCTTGACATGTGAGAGTTCGTTTTAATCCAAATCAAAATGTTATCAGCTTGAGAAGAATACTTGAATTCCTTGTAACGCGCTTAGTAGATTTTTACCTATTTTAGCAGTTTAGTTGCACTTTTTCCAATCAGATTCAGCAAATATCAATCAAAAATAGAAGATTTCAATTGTTAGGGTTAGCTGTTAGTCCAAATCTAAAAATCAAATCTGAAAAACTGCCAAAAATTTTGAAACAACAATTGAATCCTGGATTCAAAACTCGTACGATAGTGGGTTACCTCCTAGACGATGGTCTGGAAACTCGTACAATAGTGGGTATCTTCTCATATGAAAATCAAGCTTCCAAATGATGATGGGTAGATTTTGGCACGATCCTCAAAATCTAAACCTATCGTACGATGGTGGGGTCTTCCTGATATGACTTTCTAACAAAATTCATACGAAAAATGTACGGACAAAAAATAAAAATCATAGTTTTAACCAAAAAATGACAAGAAAATGATAGAAATTGATAGAAATTTAATGGAAACCTGTTTCAGTGCCCCACGGTGGGCGCTAGAATGTGTGTGTGAATTTTGTACCTAGCTATAGACACAACACTTCAGTAAAACATTAGAGGTTAGCAAAAACCAAAATCGTGCAATGAAATGGAAACTAAACTAACCAGGTGATTTACTGCCTTCTAATAGGTGTGAGTATGATACTCTCATATCAGACCGAGACCAATGAAAATGCAACACCTAAACGAAGGATTTGAATGCAAAATATGAAAGACTATGAATGCAGATTAAGCTATATTTTTGTATTTTCTATGCAATAGTATGAAATATGTATGATTCTAAGCTATATGAATGAAATGGAATGCAGATTTAATCTAAGAATGCTATGAATGATTATGAAATCTATGATATGAAACTTATGCAAAAGATAATTATCAACTATGAAAGATCTCACAAATTGCCTGTCGCAAGTGCTCAATCCTTCAATCGCCAATTCGCTAGAGTAATTGTGAAAATTTGAGTGTTGATAAAAATGAAGAGCTAAGCCTTCATTTTATACAAATCTAGGGTTTTGAGGATGCAAGAGAAAAGCCATAAATCACTCTTGATAAACTCAAGTTGATTTTTGAGTTATCAGGAAATTAGAGATAATTAACTCACAAAAATAATGCAAAAGTAGAGTTTTACTCAAAATAGAGATTTAGTTTTTTTTTAACTCATCATCAAATGTTGAGATTAGAAAGTTAACAAATTGAAAATAATAGTTCTTTTAAAGTTGACTGCTTTTCTGATTGTGCATGCTTTAATTATAAATTAATTAAATAAATAAAGTGATTTATTTTCCACTTAACTGATTTTAAATTTAAAACAATTGATTTATGGGTTAATCAATTATTAAATCAAACTTTTATTCAAAAACTATATTATTAAATATTGACAACTGACATGAATTAATTAAATAGGAATTTAATCAATTAGTCATAAGATTTTTGATTTATTGTCAAAATTAAATAATACATCTTAAGAATAATTTAATTTAATAATTAAATGGCAGTATTAAATCTAGTTAATTAAATATTTAGAATATTCAATTAATCAAACTTTAGGATAAATAGGATTTATCGCCAAATAATTATTAAATTAAAGATAATTAGGATAAATAGGAATATTGCTAGGAATATTCCCTGATGCAGAATTTAGGATAAAATCAATTAGGATTCGATAATGTGCACATGTGCCTTAGGTTAGGACTTTGATGTCAATTTTGTTCGAATTGAAGATGTAGGAGGTTAATGAACCTATAGCCCATTTTTGGGGTATTACACAAAGCACAGTTTTTGGGTAAACTATTCGATTTGGCTACCTGTTGGGCTCTCCCTCCTTGGTGATTCACGGTAAGGTGGGCATCTTACTAGGTGAGGTAATCACTCTCTCTCTTCTCTCTCTTTTCACTTTCATGCTAGTAGGATTCTATCATGAAGTTATGTTATTTATAGTGTTTCTTATGTAATCATTTATGCTTTTATGATAGCTTTCCAAATATGATATTAGTATAGGAAGCATTTTTTAGCAAGGTTTCCTTTTCTAGTTGATTTGGATTTGTTTTTGTACTATCCCCTCTTTTTGTGTCTTTTAGCTTTGTCTTTATTTTCTCTTTGTTTTTGCACCCTCGTGCGTGTATGTTGAGTTAGAATCCTTGGCCTAGGGGCTCATTTCCTCAACTTAGTGATATTCTATCATTGGAAAATGGAAGAACTTCCATTTAGGACAGGTTTAGGGTCATTTCAAATGCCTTGAATGGGTCTCTAGCTTGTTTTTGGCTTTTTCGCATGTTCTGCCATGTTTTCCACTTATTTCCAGCCTGTTTCCAGCACCTAGCTCTGTGAATTTGAGGTTCTTGACCTCAGGGTCAAGGTTGACCTTCTGGGTCAAGGTCAACCTTGACCCTGACCTAGGTGAGGGTCGACCTCGACCTTGACCCAGGGTTTAAATTTTTGAATCTGAGGGTTTCCAAATTTTGGGTTTCGGGAAGATTTATTTCTTGCTTTTGGGTCGGCTGTTTCGGGTTTCAAAATAGAAAAATCTTAAATTATATTTAATTTAGGTCCACTTCCAAGGGTATAGACTTAATGGGAATTTATTTCTCCTATGTCGACCTCTCTAGAAGTTTGTGCCCTAGACTAGTATAAAAGGAAGCTTTCTCCTCTCATTTCCATCATCACTCAATCAAGGACAAGCAAGATCAATCAAGTGTGCAATCCATCCTACATCTATCAATCAAGTGTGAAAGCCATCATTCAAGAAATCATCTAAATTCAAGCATTTAAGTTCTCCATTGAAGATCAAGGATTCAAGCATTCAAGCCTTTGAAGGGATTTGGTTCAAGCATTCAAGATTCATCATTCAAACCCTAGATCTATCCATCATGGTGGTGTGATCTTCCTTCAAGATCCTTTGTTCATCTTCAAGATCTATTCATTCTTCCTTCAAGGAGGATTTCAAGCATACAATCATGGAGGTTTTGATTTAAATTTATTAGTGTTGAGTCCAAGCTTTCATATTAACATACTTGTTTACATTTTAAATACAATTGCATATCTATTGAATATCATAGCTTCATTGTTAGATCTATTTCTACTACTTGTTAGCATTCTCTATTTCAATTATATTTCAAGGTTGATTCCAAATCGGGGTTTGACCAAGGAAAACTCCTCATCCAAACAAAAAAACTATTTTTCTTGTAAGAACAGGTGCGGAACAGCGAATTACAGAACAGATTTGGACACCCTTTTCGGCAAACTTTCAAGATCTGTGAACAGAATTTTCATCGAAGCAGCGCAAGTCAAGGTCGACATAAAGGGGTCAAGGTTGACCTTTATTTGGGTCAAGGTTGACATTTCTCAAAAAAGAAAAATATTTATGGGTTTTCTTTATCTTTGTGTTTCCAAGCCAGATTCGATTGCAAAATTTCTAGAAACTGAGTATAGACACCAGAAAATAGCATTTTCCAAATTTGCTACCTTTCAAGATAAGTTTTTATGTTTTATTAGTCTTATATGTCCACAACATTTTCCATCACACCCCCACCCCCCCACATTCCAACACACAAACATAAAATACATAGATATAAATAAATATCTCTTTAGATATATTTTTATATCCTACACTACATTAAAATGAAATTGTACCTTTGTGGTTTTTTCCACTTTTGAATTATGTCCCTTTTTTCCTATTGTTGTGCCCTTATGTATGTTACAATGTTCATGCATCCAATATAAGTAGATAATTGCAATGGAATAATAGTATTAAATCTAAGAAAAATGCAATCACCAATCTGCTAAAATGGTGATAAAGAAATAGCATAAGTTTCAAAATAGATAGACATGCATATATAAGATATTGAACCATAACTCTGCTACATAAAATCTCTTTATGCATAGTAAAGATATTGAACTATAACTCTGCTACATAAAATCTCTTTATGCATAGTAAGAAAAGTGACTGTAAATTCATAAGAAAAAGACCACAAATTTGAAATAATAGGGTTTATCTCTTAAATCTAAAATTAATATATGTCCTCAGCCAACTCTTAAAAGAAACATATAAAATTTTGTTATCTCCTTTATTAAAACAAATGCTTATATATCATTTGTTAAGATCACCTTATTAAGGATTCAAACTGTCACTTAAGTAATATTTTTAATTTCATATTCCTTTTGTAAATACCTAGTAATATATGGTATCTTTGTTTGCAAATCTACTAGAAATAAATCGATCAGCCAACTCTTAAGCAACAAAGATTAGTTACATCATCGCTTCAATTACATTGTCACTTCAATTAATTGTTACATGAAATAGATGAACATAGTATTAAAATCCAATTTTTTTGAGTGTCAATTATGCAAACATATATTAATTTTAGAATATTAAAGAGTTACTCTCCATATATATTCACAACTTTTCCAACTCAACATAAGACTCTTAAATGAATGTCAATTTTTTTTTAAATGTCTGAATGTTTACAACCATTGTTGTTGCCACTATAAAAAGATTCTCGACTTAATAATTAAAATGTTAAAATATGAAATAAATTTTGAAAGCTTCCTTGCAAATTATGTTTGTGCATATCATGCAATATTATTTTTCACAAGATGATACCTTTTTGAGGCATTATATCAAAAATCTTGCATGCCTTCCCTATGCTTCCACGTTGTACTCATACATTGTTCCAAAGTTTCCATTATGGAAAGCTTAGAGGGATACTAGTTCGGTGGTAAGATTAAGTTTTTCACTTGCTAATTGCATTTAAAATTTTCTAAAACCTTTACCAGATTGTTATTTGTAAATATTATAATCATCACATTGCAAAATTAGGGTATATCAATTAGTATTAGTGAGAAAATTATATATCGGGGATATAATTTAATTCTCTTTGATAACTCCATATCTGCTAGAGAAATCATTTCATCATTAGTGTTCGATTTCACACCTTCAAGCTGTATTTTTTCTAAAGTCTTTTCATCAAATTATTTTTTTGTATATCATGCAGTAATGACATTTAATGAAATCACATTCCCTTGAAGCATCATGGGAAACAATTTGTGTTCCTCATCTATGCTTCACATTATTCATGTGTGTTTGTCTACTAATGCAGTTAACTGTTATGAAAAATACATAAAAATATTTATTTATTTCAATGCTAAAAGATATTACATTTGATATGCATTTTATAAATTTTTGTAGATGATAGAAATTAGTTAAACAATTTAACCGTGCACAAACTACCTTTGTAACTATCTAACCTGATTAATGTAATATATTTAATAACAATGTAGTACATTATACTAGAAATCCCTCCTATTACATTGTTCTTATTAAATGTTTAGCCATAAACCTCCCCTTAAGCCTTAAATAATAATAAAAAATTGTTGAATACAAGATGTATACACATCTTTGTGAAAATTTTCATTAAAGAAACAAATCCTAAATCAAGTGGAGTTCCATCAATTTGTCTTGCAACCCTTGGGAACATGTAGCCTCTATCTGAGATTCTCAATTTCTTCCTCCATAACTCTTGAATCATAGCCACGTAAACTACTAGACAACCATCCATCTTGAACTTAACACAAAACCCCTTACCTGTCTCCAAAAAATAAACTTCACAATACATGTATCTTCAAATATGCCAGCAACAACAAGAAATAAACAAGAAACCAAACCAAAAAATGCTTCTCAAGAAAAACACCATCTCAAAGTGAGAAGCTAACTTGAGATGATGGAAATCCTCCATCTTCCTGTGCCACCAGCCTCCAACAAAGTGAAAGCTTATAACACTTCTCCAGAATCACTAAGAGAATCATAAATAATAACTTGATCATTTCATGAATCCTCATTCTCAACACAAGTAATATTACCTTCATCTTTGACATTTCCTTTAAGAATATCTATGGCTCGGGTTTTGCAAGACCAAGCTATGTGACTCTTTTTCTTACAATAATAACATTTGATTTCCTTATTCTTTTTACTTGATCTTTTATTATGGTTTTGAACATATAACACATTTTCTAGTTGAGAAACACCTTCTAAATCTTTTGCATGTGTTCTTGTTTCTTCTCCTAAAAGAGATGAAATCATATCTTCTAAGTGTTGAGAGGTTATTTGGCTGAGTCTAAAAATAACATTACTATATTTTGTAGGTAGATGGTTTAACAATATAGCTCTAGCATCATCATCATCTACGAGAGCCTTGACTTCTGCTAGTTGTTTGAGAAGAGACCTCAAATTACTTATGTGATTTGATATTGTGATTTCATCTTCCATTTTAAATCTAAATAGTTGAATTTTTAAAGAAAACTTTGCATTAAGCACTTTTTCTCCATACAACTTATTCATATCATCCCAAATTTTACTTGATATTTTGTCTAAATCTATGTGATGTAACTCAGAATCAAAAAGTGTAAGACTGATAATAGCCTTGGCTTTACCATCTCTTCTACTCTAATCTAATAACTTACTTGTATCTGTAGATGGACTTTCTTTTCCATTCACTATTCCCCAAAAATTTGCATTCATCAATTGCATTTGAATTTTCATTTTCCAAGTATGAAAATTAAAACAACAATACCTATCTAATCTGTCAACTACAATCTCCATAATGGAATAACCTATTTATTTTCCTTTAATTACTTTACCAAAATTCTAATATTATTTATAAACCCTAACTTCTCCATACTTTTAGACTTGTACAAAACTTTTATACTATCAATTTGATTGAGCAAAATTTTAATATGAAACACATTGACTATATCTGAAGTCTTGAATCTACAGATAAAAAGGAAGAAAAAATACTATGTGATACCCTTCACCCACACACTATGTTGAAGATTTCTTTGACAAGGATAGAAAGTTAATCTCTTCTACCAACATTCTTTACAACACCAATGAATCTTTTACTCTCTCCACCATACTCATCTTTCCATCATGCATGGGGATAGATGCGGCTCTAATACCAGTTGTTATGAAAATTACATAAAAATATTTCTTTATTTCAATGTTAAAATATATTACATTTGATATACATTTTATAAAGTTGTGCAGATGGTAGAAATTAGTTAAACAATTTAACCGCACACAAACTACCTTTGTAACTATCTAACCTAATTAATGTAATACATTATACTAACATTAACAACAACATCTGATAAAAACTTCTACTTTGATGGAAAACCATAATCTGTTTCAAAGCTCCTATCATGATGCAGGTTAAGAAGGTGTTGGAAAAGTTTTTAATAAATTATTTTGTGGATATTCTGCCCATATTGTGATGGTGAGGCCACATTTCTCAAAAATCATATATTGTTCTCCAAGCAAAGAAGAAAGAGATAAGTTAAATGCTAAATCTAGCTTAAATGGTTTTGAAAGATGCTCTACAGTCATATAAGCTAAATAGAGGAGTGCACTATCTTCCAATAAATTAATCTTCTTTATATCTGGCAACTATCAAATTCCATGAAACACAGTTCTCTGAGGTATGTTGTCAAACAAAACCAACACTATGTCTATTATTCCCTTTGTTACACTTTGATGGATGCTCATTTTCTATTCAAAATTCTGACACGTGCAGAGAGAATGATTACATCCAAATTTAGAGCTACTCATCCTTATCAATGATACATCCAAAATCGGCAAGACATATTGTCCATCTCTCAGATATGACTTGTCTCATCACTAAACAAACACACACACACACACACACACACACATTTATTTTTTAAAACATAGGACCCACTACTTAAACATGCCTTTTATAATTTTAAAATCACTTTATCAAAGTGAGATATATTATGTTCTAAATTATTTAAAAATAAGTGATTCAAATTTCTTTGTAATTCTTATATATTTCATCTCCAAAGAAATTTCTTTCTTCAACACATGGGTCCCTCCATGACATGGACTCACAAAGAACTCCCTTTGTGTAATAATTACATCAAATAATTAAAAAAAAATCACCTACTCATATCAATGAGACAATGTCCATCGATGAGGAAATTTTTGGATTCATTAATTACACAAGTTTCATTGATGATGCATTTGGTGCATACCAAAATGTAAAGGGGGTTGGTCCCACCACTTCAATTTTCAATGTCATATTTGTCACTTGATATTTGTTCAACGTGGATGATGAAAAACCACTTCAAAGTTTTTTATTTTATTTTTATATATAACTCCTTTTCAATTGTACCAATAAATTTAAATCATTTCAGAGTGATTTAAATCACCTTGTATGTAATCTTGAATATTATCTCTTAACTTTGGGATTATATATAGTCATTGTATCTTTAAATGGATTATCACTTAAATCAAATTGATTTAAACAAAAAAAATTTAGACCTAAACCCAATATTGTCATCCTATGCCATGATATTAACCAACCCTTCTATTGGCCTAAAAACATTTTCATTTTGGAACAATTTATCATCCTAAAATGCTCTAAACTTCATTTGCATAAATTTTTAATCAAAAGATTAAACAAGTTTTTGTCCATCTTTATTTTATTACTTTTTATCATTTAGTAAAAGACTAGATTTTACAAAAATTTAGGGTTCTAATAGGTTCCTTTCTTTCCATACTTCTCATATCACAATGGAAGGACTAACCTACCATATGAAAGAAAAATTAGATACATTCTGGTTTATATGCTAACTTTGAAACAATTCTTTTAATGTATAAGGAAAGTGAACTTGTCATCTCAAGTTCTTTATAACAAATATCTAACACTCATAGGTGATTCACAATGGAGTAAGAGGTGATCCAGGGTTGATTCATTTTTATTACATAAAACACATTGGAAAGGGGCCCAAAATCAAAATTTCTTCAACCTTTCCCTCCTAAGAATTCTTCCTCTGAATGCCAACGAATAAATTGAACTATCTTTGGGTAAACATTATTTTTTCCAACATAAAACATGTGGCCACTTCTCGTTAGATAGTGTTATTTCAAGAATTTTATATCCAAACTTGATCAAATACCTACCTTGTTGAGATCCACACCATATGATTTCATCCAAATCATTTAAGAGGAAATTTTTCCTTTTTAAAAAAACTTTATTCAACTAAATTCTACCTCCATTCTACTCTTCCATCCACTAAAGATCTCTTCATAAAGTTTGCTACTTTTGATCCTCATCAATCCTTTGTAATATGCTTCAAATGATTAAACCTTGCATCATTCCCTAGAACCTTGGATCTTTCCAAAGAGTCTTCCTAAAAATTCATTGATTTGCCATCATTAAGAATCCAAGTAATATGTCCACAATAATAGGATGACAAGAAATCATAAAATTCCAAAGGACTGATCACTTTAGAGGGTTTTCACTACAATAAATCCCTATCATTAGCTCCCTTTTTTGCTCCATATTTTGCTTCCACATAGTGTTTTAATGTATTTCTCATCCATTTTTTTAAATATCGATGCTATTCATCGATATAGCACTACTCATGGCATATTTTACATTGAGCTAATGAAATCAGTGCCAGTTTGGGCACAATGCAACATCTGTAGTTGCGACAATATTAGTGCATGCATTAACACCCAAATTAACGCATGTTGAATGAGAAGGCACAAAATTAGGTGCTATGTTTAAGTATCCATTTTTTGGCTCATCATATTTTATTTTCCTAGTGTGTTCCTAGTTAGGATATTCTGTTGATTTACTATTGACATATTTTGGTCATTTTTTCATGCTCTTATTTGGACATAAATCTTGATGAGGTTAAAGTGTTTATTTTTCATTTAAGTTGTGCTTGTTTATTTTTCACGTGCTTTAAGTTGTGCATAAATTATTTATCACACCCTCGTGGAGGTTAATACATATGACAGCTAGGGGTTGTGAGGTTGTGTGATGGACTATGGGCAGTGATAAAAGTTTTGCCACATCCTCACAACTCACTAGTACATTTGAGACCTTTTTCCAACGATGGATTGTCAAAATTTAGATAGTATACCATTGATTGAGAGACACCACCAGGCATCATAGTTTTGCAGTTGAAAAAAGTGATGGCTACGATTGGCATTGTAATTCTGACATCTTTAGTCATCGCAAAAAGGGGGTTTCAACATAGTGAATACACCATCGGGTCTATTTGTAGTCATCCCACTTTCGACGGATTTCCATCGAACGTAGTTAGTTTACCGATGGAAATGTTGTACCTACGATAGTTAACCATCATAATGTTCTGACGTCAAACCATCATTGGTAGATAGTTTACCGACAGAAATTCTATTCATGAGATAGTTATCTGTCGAAAGTTTCTGACAGATTGTCGTCGATTTTCTAGTGTCATCGTAATTACGATGAAAGTCACATTTTTTTTTAAAATATATATATTTTTTGATCGATTTTGACTTGATTGGTGTTCTTGTAGATTTGGTTATGTCATTTGGAGATGACTTTGCAGTAGATTCGGTAGTAGCTCGTAGATTATTGAGTCGAGTCTAGAGAATTGGATTTGTAGATCACTATGGTGTCCGTGATGACTTGGGAGAAGTCTTCTTCTAGGTGAACCGAGCTGAGAGCCTTGGATTACAGAAAGAGGGTTATTTGATGTGACTTATGAGACATTGGATGCCTCTTCACAGTGGGTTCATGGTGTGGTCTGTGGTGTTTCTTTACGACTGGGTTCTTGGCAGAGATCTGTTGATTTTGGTAGCCATTGAGATGGATCGATATGACTTGATCTTGGGTCAATACTTCTTGAGGTGAGCTGAAGTGATCATTTCTCCTTGAAGTGATTAATGTTTCTGATAGATAGTCATTTCTTTTAGTTTTGTCATCAATTATTCTTTAGTTTTCATTGTAATTGCGACAACTCACACTATTTTTTAAAAGAAATATATATTTGTCGTACGTTGATTGAGATCTTAAATTATTGAGCTTCTCTTTGTTTCAATAATAGTTTAACATTCTCTACTTAACAGGGCCAACCATGTGAAGGTGGAAGCTCATTTGGCCCTTCCTAGGATCCTCTTATGACCCTTTACGACACTTTAAGACCTCTAAGATGTATTCTTAGGGATCGTAAAGGGTCATAAAGGGTCATAAGGGGTCTTGGGACACAACAGCTAAGAAACATAAATGTAGGCATCATAGTCACAATTGTTTGGAGACACAACATAATTGAATGCTACACCTAGATGATGCAACACAACCACTCCTACAATTCAAAGTAATTGACACTGCGGGATCCAAAAACCAAAGATACTTGTAGTTTGAAGTGGACACTACAGGTATCTTTGGTTTTTGGATCCTACAGTGTCCACTTCAAACTGTAGGAGTAGTGGTTGTGTTGCATCGTCTAGGTGTAGTATTCAATTATGTTGTGTCTCCAAATAATTGGGACCATGATGCCTACATTTATGTTTCTCAACTATTGTGATACCTACATTTATGTTTTGTAGCTATCGTGTTTATTTGCATGTTCTTTATGTGTTTTGCTTCTCTCCCTCGTACATCAAAAATAAGATTTTTCCACTCTAAATCGAGAATGCACATGCAACACAAGCAGAATATGCACAGATAGCAAATGGAGCTGAGAAAACACAACATGTTTACATTTTTTTAATAGGTTTTTATTACAATGTTCACGATGGTCTATAACTTAAATTACGCAATTAAAGACCTCTATAAAAAATGCAACCCTGTTGTGTTTTTCAGCTCCACCTAATATCCTATGTATATGAATTGAGATTGCATATTGAACTAGGTGTCTCCTTCTATGTTGCCTGAAACCAAGAGACTATCACAATTAACATCTAAAATCATTATTGAACTTTTGTTATTATTTAAAAGTACATTAGTATCCTTTGTTTCTTGTACACCATCTCTATTAGAAAGTTTCTTCATGGATGGCCTCCACTTCCTTCCCCGCTACAACTGTAACCACTATTAATTCTCCTACGGTCATTACTATCTTCTCTATTGATCATACCTCCACTACAATTTCTCTGATGAAAATTTCCAAATTCACTGTTTGGTATTCCTTCATCTCCCCTCAACTTCATCACTTATGTGTATGGCTTCTCTCCCTCGCATCAAAAATAAGATTTTTCCCACTCTGAATTGAAAATGCACGTGCAACACAAGCAGAATATGCATGGATAGCAGATGGAGTTGAAAAAACACAACACATTTACATTTTTTTAATAGGTCAAAATTACAATGTTCGTGATGGTCTAAAACTTAAAATACAAAATTAAAGACCTCTATCAAAAATGCAACCCTGTTGTGTTTTTCAGCTCTACCTGATATCCTATGTATATGAATTGAGATTGCATATTGAACTAGGTGTCTCCTTTTGCATTGCCTGAAACCAAGAGACTTTCATAGTTAACATCTAAATGGCGCATCTCATCATCACAACTAATCCACCTTAAACAATTGATTAACCATTCTAGACAAGATGATTATTTAAGGTTTTTTGTGAATCTTCTAACTTAGTAGTTGCAATCAGCATTTGTATTACAAGTTTTTTTGTTGTTCAAGTATTGTATTTTAGAAAAGAACCCATTGAACATTCTAATACTAATTTATCCCAAAATATGAAATCCACTAAAATTTAGCGAAAACCCCTCCAACATTACAATAGTGTATAAAAGGAAACTCAGTGTATAAACATCGAACTAAGCTCAAACACATGTAAATAAACATCAATCATTATCAAATAAACATCAAGAAATAAACATCAATCATTATCAAATAAGTTGCATAAACGAGAATCATTTTTTTTTGGCTTTTTCTTTTTTTCTGCTCCCTATATTGTTGCAGAGGCTTATCCATGTCCAGAGAGTCATTTCTTCTTGGTCGTGCACTTGATCTCACTGTCCTTTGCAAAGGTGGGTCCTCTACAATAACAAATAAAAGGCTTCAATTAAAAACATATTATTATAATTGGGGTTAATTTAAAAATATATTCATTATTGTTACAAGCATTTCAATACATTAAAAAACATAAACATGACGCTCTTTACCTTGTCCAACCACATCATCTTGCCTGATGGCTTGAATCTCAACACGCTCATCGGGAACAACATCCTCTACATCCCCTGCAACTGTAATACAAAATATTTTATTAATCCCAATACATTATAATTAAATTTTTATTACTACACCAAATTCAATTTAACATGTTTGCTTGTATTAAATATTCATTAATCAAAGTTCGAATAGAAAATGTAGACCTTGAGTACTACAATTCACATTAGAATCAATGCCTCTGTCGTGCTCGGCCCGTGCAGTATCAATATCGGCAGGCTGCATTCCAATGTAAATAATGAGTGCATTTATCAATAATATATACATATAAATATAAGACAAATACTGAGAAATGTTAATCATTCAGTTTAATACATATAAATATATTCACTTTAAAGGTTTAAACAAATATATAATCAATGTTCCCTTAAAACAAATATATTCACTTTATGTTGGAACTTAACATCAAATACAGTAATTGGTAAAGTTTTCAACTTGAAATAAAAATCAATTGGCTTATTTACCTAATCTACAGATCTAACAGAAGAACCTTGTGCACTCATTGCTTGGTATCGTTCAACCATGACTTTATAGCCTTGTTTGTAGCCTATTTTTTTGTCATCTTCTGTAATCAATTTTTTGAACTCCAAGGCCTGCATTTTTTATTGGTATCATGAATTTTTATTGTAGTGAATTTCATCAAAACTAAATTCATTACAATTTAATTATAAATATTTGCATACGATTTTTCATCTACTAATGCTTACAACTTGTGCAACAAGTTTTGAATATCCACCCGAGCCAAGCCTGTGTTGCCCATGCTTTTGTTTTCTTGATGTTGTTGCCTTTTTTGTGTGAGGAAACCTATGTGATGTTTGAAATATGTTAGATCACAAAAGTACAAAGAGTAAATAGTACATAATTTCATTATTAACATTATCATATACCTTCTTTCCTCAGGTGATACTACTCGTCCACTATGTCTTGCACTTCTCTCAAGTGCATCCTTTTTAAGATCCTCCCACTCATTAATAGGAATATAGGGCAGCCGCTCGTAATAAGGGTTGTGTTCTATTTGGGTCCTGTAGTTGTCCCTAATATACTTCAAAACAGTGCCCACTTTGTCAAGGAGTCTAAGTCTATGAAAGACTTCGGGTTCAAAAAGTGTTGTCATAGAGTCAATGAGTTTATTCTTTAACCCTTTATCTTGTGCTAACCACCTTTTAAGAAAAAAAACTATTAGATTCATAAATGAAGTGAAGCTACCTTTTAATATACTTGAAGAAAGGGATGAAATGAAATCTAAACTTGCAATGAAATCAAAATATGATACCATGTGCGTATGGTCGGCCCGAAAATGCGCAAACATTCATCATTAAGTTTTTTATAAAATAGATTATTCCCTGGAAGATAATTACAAGATTATTATAATTAGTTATTGCAAGGGACCACACAGGGGGTTAGTGCATTACATTATGAGTATTATATTGTATAGTAAAATAAAGGATCAGTCTTTAAAGTACTTGGAAGTTGGGCTACTCTCAAGGGAAGTCCATCTTCATTGCTCATGAGTAATTGATCACACTGTATTGTTCCCATACATTTAACATGAGTACATCCAAGAATTGCGTCATCACCTCCTACATAAAATGAATCCAATATTACAAAATGCCCCCTAAGAAAGAATATATAGTTCAAGTGAAATAAACACATGATAAATAAGAGAGAAAAAGAGGAGTCTACTTACCAATAGTAGGTGTTTCCATCGCATCTTTGGTCATGCTACATGTTTCTGACATTTCAGGCAGAACTACCTCTGTGGATCTCATCCTCATACCAGGCATTGTACTCAACATAGGTTCAATAGTAGGTGATAAACAAAAATATTATTAGAGCATAAAAAAATATGGATAACCATGGACAAGATGGAGGATAAAACATGTGATGTACCATTTGAAGTATTTGCATCTGAGGTAATGCCCTTTAATCTATTTAGCATAACCTGTAAAGAGAACACATATATATTTTAGTTAATGACATAAATAAAATAATATACTATAAAAATCATTATTGAACTTTTTTTATAATTAAAAACTACATTAATACTTACTGTATAGTTCTGAACACAGCCAATCAACATATCTGATGCCCTCTATATTTCAGGAGTGTGAGGTTGAATATTTTCCATTCGAACTAACTCTTTTGATATTGCACGAAGGACCTTTTCTAGTGCAACCATAGGATCAACCTCTGATAAAAAATCAACATCGAATGGATCTTGCTCATTCTGTGGCTCCTTGTGGACTACTTGTTCCTTTCCCTTTTTCTGATCAGCACTCGTTTGTGAGAACAATATTATTAGCCCTTTATTTAAAAGCAACCCAAAATAGTAGAACAACAAAAAATACGCATTAACATAACAAAAAATACACATTAACATTTTTCTTATATGTGCATTTGTACAACAATAATGAGTTTTACCTTTCAGGAAGAAGAAGTCCCATGAGAACTATCACCGCCGTGCGTATCGTGTGGCTCTTGATCCATACTATAGCTCTGTATTTCAAAAAAAATTATTTAGACATGTTAAAACACATGTGTTCTTATTCTAAGTTACGTTGAACAATAGAAAATTATCAAAATGTGTACCACCTTGTCCATGATAGTGGTGGGGATTTTTGTATCTATGTGATTCAAATTGTAATCGATAAGCAGCTCCTCCCCTCCACATATTGATTTGATTGCACATACAAATACATGATTTCCCTTGCATGTCTCAAATATGCAATTGGGTTGCTTCTTAGTTGACGCAGGCCATGTACTATTTATAAAACTTGCAATATTCCTTGATGTGTTGGGTCTTCCATCAATGTATATAGCTACTTTTTTACTTTGTTCACTGACTTTTTGTTGTATATAATTTGCCGCAAGTGCATACCTACACATACTTTTTTTATATTTAACAATCTGCATCCAACTACTGTAATCATAACAAGGTTCGACATACTCCATCAATTCGACAAATGTTTTGTAAGAGACCTTTATGCCATCCATGGAAAATAGGCCCAAACCATGTAATGAAGATGGTGCTATGTGATATATCCTCTCTTTAACACAAAAATCAGTGTTTATTGAAGGAAGCTCATTGGGGACCCATTGTTTCTGTAGATGTTTGTACCTAAATGGCAGCTCGAAGTCATCTTTGCTCTCATCATCATAAGAACATGACCCCCCTTGAGCAAGGAAAAATTTCATGTGTTTATTGAATTTCTTTCTGATCTTTTAACCTCGAGTCATTCTTATTGAATTACACGTACTAAATGTCTCACTTTCTTCTTCCATTCCTAGATTTTCCTCGTTCGAGGAAGACAACTCTGACAAATACCTATTCACTAGTACCTACACTTCATGCAGTGACTTGACTTGTACCTGACAATCCATGAGACTGTGTGGGATACCTGACATAAGATAATAGTTATATAATCAGACAAACATAGTTCACTCCATAGTTTTCATTATATCTTGTGAAGGACATTATACATTGTTAAAATTATCTATTTATCCAACAATATTTTGAATATCTTAGCATTGCATATAACTAAACATCTCAGCATTGCATGAGACACCACTATTGTGGCATTTCATCAAATAGTTATCATGCCTTGCTAGTGTTTTTATTACATCTTGTGAAGGACTTTATACATTGTTAAAATTATCTATTTATACTTTCAGAATTAGCTCACTCCATTATAGGGAACAAAGAGAATCCCTTTTGAGTTAACATCATTGAGATGCCTCCTTTCATTAGCTTCATGTCACCTTCTCATAGCTTCTCATAGCTTCCTATGTGTTTCATCCTTCATTTATACACTTACTTTGACCAAACTTTTAATTTTCTGACAGATTTCGCCAAAGCCTTTGTAGGAAACCAAAGGCATTATAAATCATGAATTCTCTATAAAATTAATGTATTGCTCTAGATTTCATATGGACATTCTGTCAAATGGTTGGCATGTATGTTTATTCAAATGGAGTTATATCATTTGGAATGGATATATGATCGGTTGATATTGAATTCTATGTCAAGATTTACAGCATTAAATTGATCATAGTTAGAAGACTCAGACACAAGAAGAATATGAGTATAGCCAATTTTTAGAAGAATATGAATGAATGCAAACATACATAAGTGGATGAACATAAATAATGAAGGTACCTGATATTGCCTGAAGTAATGAAGTGTTGACCCTGGGTTCAATCCAGTATGCTCATGTATGATCTAGAAACTGCAAGGAAAGAAAGGATGGAGTTAGATCTAAAGGATCTAAGCAATGTCTGACACCATATTATTGATCCTCATCTACAATTATGCATGTTCATAGTTAATCAATACACTTTTAAAAGGAACTATGCTACAGAACATGTGCACTTAGGAAAATGCACTTCATATTGCAGTCATGACTTGAGGTAGGCATTCAAGCTTTGTCTTCTCATTAACTCAATTTCATTTTGATGGCATTTGTTGATTTAATTGTGACACCAACTTGGTTATAAACAAAAAGAAAAAGGAAAAGAAAGTGTCATTTGTAATTTTTGTGAATTTGAAGAGCTGCCGCAAAGATGGCACTGCACTTTTGCATGGCGCAAAGAGGGCATTCGAGTTTGGCGTGCGCGAAGAGTTCAGCACCATGTGGGAAGAGGACACTAGCACTTGATGTAGGCATTTGAGCTTTGTCTTCTCATTAACTCAATTTCATTTTGATGGCATTTGTTGATTTAATGGCACAATATAAATGTTAATAGTGGCATTGTTTAAATCTTAGCATTTGGAATGCTCGATGACCCGCGAGCTTTGAGAGCTAGGGAAATTTTGCTATTACCTTTAAGGCATTGTTTGAAGTGTTTGATCTCTCTTTATTTATTTGTTTCTGATATTCACTATGTGGTACTCCCTGTTTATGATCATTTCATGAAGAAATGTCTTGATGGCTCACGGGCTGCAAGCTAGGGCATCATGCATTGTTTATGAGCTCATTGTTTGAGCACCTCATGTCCCTATTTGATTGGCGGATGCTTTGTTTGTTATATTGATTTTACATCCTATATTCAGTCTTAATAAATATCTTATAAAACTAACCCAAAATATTTTGTCTTAATAAAATCTTAATAAAACAATATATTTAGTCTTAATAAAATCTTATAAAACAACATATATTATGTGAAGTGTTTGATCTCTTTTTATTTATTTTTCTATTGATATTCACTAGCTATGTGGTACTCCTCGTTTATGATCCTTTCATGAGGAAATGTCTTGATGGCTCGTGGTCTGCAAGCTAGGACATTATATATTGTTCATGAGCTCACTGTTTAATACTGGCATTATTTACATCTTTTCATTTGGAATGCTTGATTACTTGCGAGCTTTGAGAGCTAGGGCATCATTGCTATTACCTTCAAGGCATTGTGTGAAGTGTTTGATCTCTCTTTATTTATTTTTTTGTTGATATTCACTATGTGGTACTCCCCATTTATGATCATTTCATGAGGAAATGTCTTGATGGTTCATGGGCTGCAAGCTAGGGCATCATGCATTTTTTATGAGCTCACTGTTTGAGCACCGGCCAATCAAATAGGGACATGAGGTGCTCAAAGAGTGAGCTCATAAATAATGCATGATGCCCTAGCTTGTGGCCCGTGAGCCATCATGACATTTCCTCATGAAATGATCATAAACGGGGAGTACCACATAGTGAATATCAATAGCAAAACAAATAAAGAGAGATCAAACACTTCACACAATATATGTTGTTCTATAAGATTTTATTAAGACTAAATATATTGTTTTATTAAGATTTTATTAAGACAAAGTATTTTGGGTTAGTTTTATGTTATTTTATAAGATTTTATTAAGACTAAATATATGATGTAAACTCATAATTATACTTGATATATATATACTTCAAAGGAGGAATTATGAAATATAGTTGTAGGTAGTTATCTCTTCTATAATTATGGAGGAGTGAAAGGTAATGATCAATGAGGTTGTTTCTATTAGATCATACATTAATACACTTACTGTTTTGAATTTGAGCTTGGGCATCATGCAATGTTATTACTGTCATTGCATGCATGCTGCTGTTGTGTACCATATATTGTTTTATACACTATTTATTTCATTGAGACCGTGAGCTTGCTATTTGTAATGTATTTTCTATTATTGGATCAATGCTACCATGTTGTTGAGCTTGTAGATGCATTGAATCACCACTTCCATTCTATTTTTATAACAGCAATATAACAAACAGAGCACCGACGAATCAAATATGGATATCAGTAAGACATTTAATGCATTATTACTTCATCATGATGATAAAAATTTCATTGGCTCAAAGCACATAGAATGTGGGTAGATGCATTGAATCACCACTTCCATTCTATTTTGATGAAGAGGAACTATGTTATAAAATTTCAAGGCATCAAATTTTATAACCGTACATATATTTTATGAGTGTAACTATACAACATAAGAGAACCCACATGTCTTGGTTGTTATTGGTCTATGAAAGGTTTTGGTTTGCTTTTCCCAATTGAAATGTCATCCTAAGATTCAAAAGGACCAAGGTAATAATAAGTCTTGAACATAAATGCATGATTGTGGATCCTCAAGTAGGAGTTGTGATGCAAAGAAAGAACACTTATATGGGTTTACCCACTTAAGGACAATGGTTTCATTCATCTTTCTTTCAAGCATTCTTGGGTACTTTCCTTGGCCTCTAGGCTTGGGCATCCTATAGGGGTTGAACCAAAATTATGAAGGTAATAAGGATGCATAGAACAATAGGTTTGGGGACTTAAACTTATGGTCAATCATTAGTAATGGTTTGCGGAACTAATTACTAGATGAGTGACTACAGTACCCTAGTTTCCATTATTAGATGATCTTGTTTAATTTGTGTTCATTTCATGCAAAGATACATGTAAAGGAAAAGAAATTTTTGCATTTAAAGATTACATGTATATATATGAAAAATAACTTGTATATACTATACAAGGAAAATAACTTTCAAAAGAAAATGCAAGAGTACAGGCATATATAAGAGGATGAACATAAATAATAAGGGTGTCAGACATTGCCTGAAGTGATGAATTTTTTACCTGAGTATGAATCTAGTGTGCCCTTGTGTGATCCAGAACCTACAAAAAAAAGAGAGATGGGGTTAGATAAAAAAATATCTAAGCAATGAATGGCATCCTATTACTGATCATCATCTACAATTATGCATGTGCATAGTCAAGCCATACACTTTATGAAAGAAAAACCATGCTACAGGACATGTGACTACATCATTCAAATAATGCAATAGCAACACCATATGTTGATCTTTCATTTGGTGTTGTTGTGACATCATTTCCAAATGATGCACTCACAATAGTCACACACCATGCCCATCAGCACAACGTAGTCATGAGCAAGCATGAGTAAGAAATGGAAGGGGCATACATCATCATCAATTTAGAGGAGAAAAGCATCAAATCTGTATATTAAGGGAGGAGTACATCATGGATTTCAAGTAAAGATCATAACATCACAACATGGTTGGCAGCCCCAAGGAGGACCCATTGCATGCAGTGAGTAAGCTACATCAAAACAAAGAGGTACACAAATCTGCATCATCTATACATTAATGCTATGGCATGGAGTATATTTGAATCTGTATTTTAAAGGATAAGTAATAAAGTTGCATGATGCTAGTGAAATTAACAAAGGTACAGATCTAATGAAGTAATGAAGATACACACATTCTATGTGCTTTGAGCCAATGAAATTTTTATCATCATGATGAAGTAATAATGCATTAAATGTCTTACTGATGTCCCTATTTGATTGGATGGTTCTCTATTTGTTATATTGTTGCTATCAAAATAGAATGGTAGTGGTGATTCAATGCATCTACAGCCTCAACAACATGGTGACATCGATCTAATAATAGAAAATACATTACAAATGCCAAGCTCACAGTCTCAATGAAATAAACAGTGTATAAAACAATATGTGGTGCACAACAGTAGCAAGCATGCAATGACAACAATAACATTGCATGATGTCCGAGCTCAAATTCAAAATAGTAAGTGTATTAATGTATGATCTAATAGCAGCAACCTCATTGATCATTACCTTTCACTCCTCCATCATTATAGAAGAAATAACTACCTACAACTATATTTCATAATTCCTCCTTTGAATTATATATATAGCAAGTATAATTATGAGTTTACATCATATATTTAGTCTTAATAAAATCTTATAAAACAACATAAAACTAACCCAAAATACTTTGTCTTAATAAAATCTTAATAAAACAATATATTTAGTCTTAATAAAATCTTATAAAACAACATGCATTGCATGAAGTGTTTGATCTCTCTTTATTTGTTTTGTTGTTGATATTCACTATGTGGTATTTCCTGTTTATGATCATTTCATGAGGACATGTCTTGATGGCTCGCGAGCTGCAAGCTAGGGCATCATGCATTTTCTATGAGCTCACTGTTTGAGCACTAGCCAATCAAATAGGAACATGAGGTGCTCAAAGAGTGAGCTCATAAACAATGCATGTTGCCCTAGCTTGCAGCCCGCAAGCCATCAAGACATTTCATCATGAAATGATCATAAACGGGGAGTACCACATAGTGAATATCAACAACAAAATAAATAAAGAGAGATCAAACACTTCACACAATGTCTTGAAGGTAATAGAAACAATTTCCTAGCTCTCAAAGCCCGCGGGTCATCAAGCATTCCAAATGAAAAGATGTAAACAATGCCAGTATTAAACAGTGAGCTCATGAACAATGTATGATGCCCTAGCTTGCAGCCTACGAGCCATCAAGATATTTCCTCATGAAATGATCATAAACGAGGAGTACCACATAGCTAGTGAATATGAACAGAAAAACAAATAAAGAGAGATCAAACACTTCACACAATATATGTTGTTTTATAAGATTTTATTAAGACTAAATATATTGTTTTATTAAGATTTTACTAAGACAAAGTATTTTGGGTTAGTTTTATGTTGTTTTATAAGATATTTATTAAGACTAAATATATGATAAAAACTCAATATAAAAAATAGAGCACCGAACAATCAAATAGGGACATGAGGTGCTCAAACAGTGAGCTCATAAACAATGCATGATGCCCTAGCTTGCAGCCTGCGAGCCATCAATACATTTCCTCATGAAATGATCATAAACAGGGAGTACCACATAGTGAATATCAACAGCAAAACAAATAAAGAGGATCAAACACTTCACACAATGCCTTGAAGGTAATAGAAATGATCAAACACTTCAAAATAGGGACATCATTAATAAAATAGGGACATCAGTAATAAAATAATATACTTACTATTTTATCAACAGCAAAATAAATTAAGATATCCCTATTTTATTACTGATGTCCCTATTTACATATTTTCATCAAATGACCCAAAAACATCAAGAATGGTCCTATATAGTCACTAATAGCCAACTTTCAAAAGAATATGAATGAATATGCAAACATACATAAGTGGATGAACATAAATAATGAAGGTACCAAACATTGCCTGAAGTAATGAAGTGTTGACCCAGGGTTCACTCCACTATGCTCTTGTATGATCCAAAACCTACAAGAAAGTAAAAGATGGGGTTAGATCCAAAGGATCTAAGAAATGTCTGGTACCCTATTACAGATCCTCATCTACAATTATGCATGTGCATAGTCAAGCCATACACTTCTAAAATGAACTATGCTACAAAACATGGGTGTGTATTAATGTGATTCAAAAGCTATTATGGAGGATTATTTTATTATTGAGATAAGGATATCTTAATTCTACAAGAATAAATGTTTTGAGAAATATTTGAATTTAATTTTGACAATAACATGAGGAGTGATATATTTCAAGCTTCAATGAGACTTCATACCATGCAGTGTTCATAGATTACGTTCAATGCGTTATTTACACTTGTATTAGTGAGAAAACTCTTAAAAACATGCAAAAGAGATTGCATTCAACCATGTTGTTTACATGAGACATATAGTTTACCTCCAGCCTAAATCAGCGTTACATAAAAAATCTGCGGATGATGCGTGGTACGAAGCCTCGCTCAAGCTTGAAAATGATAAGCATTATGATGTTGAGGTATGGTGTGGTAAGCACAAGTATAGCTTCTCATAAGCTGCTATTGGTATAGTTTTTTTTTTCAATAGTTGCAGAATCTAGCTTCTCCTATACTTATATGTATGTATACATTTTGGGCTTGGCTTTAATGTCATGTAAATTTGAGTGAAATGGTAATAATATTTAAGAGCAACAAGTATGGCATTTTAAACAAGTATGCATATACATTATATAATAGGAGTGATATATTTTAATGGAAACACTTAATGAGAAGGATGCCTATATAACAGGACGAGTGATATATTTTAATGGCAGTGGACATAGAAATTGCAATGAAACTCCGTAATTTATTATTGTAAGTGGACATAAAAATTGCAATGTAAGTAGTAGGATGATTGTAAGTGGACATAGAAATTGTAGTGAAACTTTGTAATTTATTATAGCTCAGTGTTGTATATCCATAGTAAATGTCTATTTAAACTTTAGGATGATACTTATATGATGGGTTAAGTAAAGTGTTCTTACCTTGAGACTAGTACACCATGGGATTAGAGGATGGTTGTTATAATAGAAACTGTGTATCTGTGGGATACGTTTATATTTTGTATTAAATGATGATACATATGTGTTTCTTCCTTTTACAACAGTTTATATTCTGATACTTATATCTTGAATTGTCAAATGACCAATGAGTGATAATTTCAAAAGTGTAACATAATTAAAGGCATGTGAATTCATATTGTACTTAATCTGAATGCCACTATGTAATGTTTTTACTTATGATATTTCGAGACCCCTCTCCATTTTAAACTAACCTATGACTTCAAAGGAGGAATTATGAAATATAGTTGTAGGTAGTTATCTCTTCTATAATGATGGAGGAGTGAAAGGTAATGATTAATGAGGTTGCTGCTATTAGATCATACATTAATACACTTACTATTTTAACAGCAATAACATCGCATGATGCCAAAGATCAAATTCAAAATAGTAAGTGTATTATTTTATTATTGATGTCCCTATTTCATCTAATAGCATCAATATAACAAACAGAGCACCAGCCAATCAAATAGGTACATGAGGTGCTCAAAAAATGAGCTCATAAACAATGCATGATGCCCTAGCTTGCATCCTGTGAGCCATCAAGACATTTCCTTATGAAATGATCATAAACGGGGAGTACCACATAGTGAATATCACAAACAAAACAAATAAAGAGAGATCAAACACTTCACACAATGCCTTGAAGGTAATAACAACAATGCCCTAGCTCTCAAAGCTCGCGGGTCATCGAGCATTCCAAATGCAAAGATGAAAATAATGCCAGTATTAACATTCATATTTTTCCATTAAATCAACAAATGCCATCAAAATGAAATTGAGTTAATGAGAAGACAAAGCTCGAATTCCTACCTCAAGTCATGGCTTCCATATAAAGATCAAATGCTAAGAAACTATGTTATAAAATTTCATGCCAACTTTCATCAAGAATGGTCCTATATGGTCACTAATAGCCAACTTTCAGAAGATTATGAATGAATATGCAAACATACATAAGTGGATGAACATAAATAATGAAGGTACCAAACATTGCCTGAAGTAATGAAGTGTTGACTCAAGGTTCAATCCAGTATGCTCTTGTATGATCCAAAACCTACAAGGAAAAGATGGGGTTAGCTTCAAAGGACACTATTAGGGCACTATTTCTCATTGAATGTATTCTTTTGGGGTCTGATCTATTGTAGTTATTTCTTTTTTCTTTGAATCATTGTTTATAATTACTTTTGATGCAATATTTCTATGAAGAACAAGAACAAAATGGTGAACGAGTGTATTTGACAAAGATAAACATGACACATTTTGTTGGGCTAATTGGGTTGGCCTGGTACCATTAACATGGTCTAGCCATATATTAAACAGTGAGCTCATGAACAATGCCAGCATTAAACAGTGAGCTCATGAACAATGTATGATGCCCTAGCTTGCAGCCCGCAAGTCATCAAGACATTT
Organism: Chamaecyparis obtusa; assembly: GCA_027943335.1. Classification (NCBI taxonomy): domain Eukaryota; kingdom Viridiplantae; phylum Streptophyta; class Pinopsida; order Cupressales; family Cupressaceae; genus Chamaecyparis; species Chamaecyparis obtusa. The sequence continues at coordinate 326,580 of BSBK01000231.1, forward strand.
CCTCATGAAATGATCATAAATAGGGAGTACCACATAGTGAATATAAATAACAAAACAAATAAAGAGAGATCAAACACTTCACACAATGCCTTGAAGGTAATAGAAATGATGCCCTAGCTCTCAAAGCTCGCAGGTCGTCAAGCATTCCAAATGAAAAGATGTAAACAATGCTAGTATTCAACAATGAGCTCATGAACAATGTATGATGCCCTAGCTTGCAGCCTGTGAGCCATCAAGACATTTCCTCATGAAATGATCATAAATGGGGAGTACCACATAGTGAATATCAATAGCAAAACAAATAAAGAGAGATCAAACACTTCACACAATGCCTTGATGGTAATAGAAATGATGCCCTAGATCTCAAAGCTCATGGTTCATCAAGCATTCCAAATGAAAATATGTAAACAATGCCAGTATTAAACAGTGAGCTCATGAACAATGTATGATGCCCTAGCTTGCAGCCCGCAAGCCATCAAGACATTTTCTCATGAAATGATCATAAATAAGGAGTACCACATAGTGAATATCAATAGAAAAACAAATAAAGAGAGATCAAACACTTCACATGATGCCTTGAAGGTAATAGAAATGATTCCCTAGCTCTCAAAGCTCACGGGTCATCAAGCATTCCAAATGCTAAGATGTAAACAATGCCACTGAAATTGAGTTAATGAGAAGACAAAGCTTGAATGCCTACCTCAAGTACCAGTGCCCTCTTCCCACACGGTGTAGGCCTCTTCACGCACGCAAAACTCAAATGCCCTCTTCGCGCATGCAAAAGTGTAGTGTCATCTTTGTGACAGCTCTTTGAATTCACAAAAATTACTGACACTTTCTTTTTCAATTTTTTTTGTTTATAACTAAAGGGTGTCGCAATTACGATGTTGGCATCACTATTATGACACCATTGGGAGCACTTGAAAAACAAACACAAAATGGTGTGGCATTGCAAATTGGCGTCAAAATTTGACCCCAAATGTTGTAGTGACTTGTTGTTACAATTAATACCTTTACCCTACGAGGAAGCGGTGGTGGGCCACCTATCAATAATTGAAGGTCCTCACAGAATTTTTTAAGATTTTTAGTTGGACTTGTGATCCTATGAGTGGATGTTTGTGATGACTATAATGATTTTCCACATCCTAGTTAGTAGGGGAAATGTTTAAAGGTTGCAAGCCTATGAGGAAGAATAAGATGCTATGGTGGTCCCTTGTTTCCCCCTCATGGCTTATTATATAGGACCCAGATTTGGACTGCGATGAAGAGAGGATGCTACATAAGGCACTTGATGGTTTTTCTTCATTGCATCACCTCAGAGTTAACAAATTAGTATGGTTGCATGTTGTGATTGAGCAGGGTACTAACGCCTATTAAAGATCCTTGGCCTCGCATCCTCGAAGGCCTATATTGAAGTTAAGGAAAATGTTTGTGAGCTTCTAATGAGATGAATTGATAACCCTAGGTAAGTCCAACCTCGCAACACTTTACATGGGTTACTCAAAACTATTTGACAATATATTAAAGAAAGAAGTGGTTGTGGGAAGAATCTGAGAACAGATGTCATGACTGATGGAATTTTGTAGTTTTTTATCTAAAAATTATTCCCTTTCCAAAAAATCATTCCCTTACTACCCAACCTTTTGAGTGTCATATTTAACTTCCTATAACTAAGGGAAAAGGCCACAATGACAGGCCTTGCAACTGTTGGGATAGGTGAAAATATTGGGATAGTGTTGCTTTATTTTTTACAGTTTGAAAGTGTGAGCCATAGCATAAATACAGCAAGGGGTAAATACAAAATGAGTTATGTGTTGTCTAAATTTGTGTTATTGACGATTGGAAGGGAGTGTTTCTTTATTTGAGTGTTGATTGAGGGATTTTAATATAAGGAGAAGGGGTTAGACCAAGCCATGTTATAGGAGATATACAAGGATCATGGTGATGAACCAATTGATAATAGGGTATGTGCAGGATCATGGTATACCAAACTATGGCCTTAAGTGGCAATGAAAAATCAGAAAATCAAGGTTAGTCAACTTGATGTAAAAAGTTGAATATCTTATCAACCTTATGTGAAAAAGTTGTAAGAATAGAATTTGTAGGAAATTGAATGTAGTTTCTAAACTACTAGCCCTTGTCTGAAAAAAAATTAATCTAATTGTTCAAAATTTTAGATTTCAATGTAGTAGTACAAAAATTTCAGGGAAAAGATAAAAAGTACATGTATGTTTGACCACCTTAATCACAATCAAATGATGATATATTTTCCCAAGATTCTAGATATAAGTAGTAGACTCATACCCGGATGTGACACATATTTTTGTGTAATTTTTTGCCAAATAAATAATTATGAATTTTCTGCTACAACTTATTTAGAATAAAAAACTCTCGTGTCTGACCACCTTAACTAGTTCTAAATTTTAGAAAATTGAAAACTTTTTTTTTTCTTATAGTAGCCGAAGCATAGAATGTGACCCATGTTTCAGATTTCAAAAAGGTTAAACAGTTTGAAAGTTATAGTTGTTTTTCAATCAGTATGTCAATTACAACTTTAAAGATAACTCAAGTAAAAAATAAGTAATAATTACTTACTGAACTCAAAATTTGGCAGCAATCATATTGATGGAAAGTTGATAATGTCTTTAAGAAACCCTTTTCGTTTCATCAATTTCGGATGAAAAAAATTTGTTAGCTACATGGTCGAAGTCTCGAGATCAAAAGAAATTTGTTGAACATGCCTAATGGGTTGACCATTCATGTTTGGCATTGCCCAAGGCAAATACAAAAGCCTAATCGGATATCCAATAAAACCAGATATCCAAAAAAATTGGATATCTAAAATTTCTCACCTAACTCAACATTTTATTTTGACTAGCTTTTTCAATTTCAAGTTACAAATTAAATTTTATTTTTTTATGTTAATATTAAATGAGTTGAGTATTGTTTTCAATTTTAAGCTATATGATACAATTTTTTTTAATATTAATATTAAATGATAATAGCATAGCATTAATATTATATAAATTTTTATATTAGTATTGTATTATATTAATATTATTTATTTCTCTATTGTATAATAGTATAATATTAGTATTAAATATGTATATTATATGTTCAATAATACCTAAGGGGGAGAGAGAGAGAGAAAGAGAGAGTTTGGAAAAAAATTGGGCGGGAAATTTCAGATATTCGATAATTTTGGATATCTAATTATTTTTGGATATCCGATTCTTTTTACTAGCATTGAAGAGAGAGAGAGAGAGAGAGAGGCAAAAATTTGGGTGGGATATTTTAGATATTTGATAATATTGGATATTTGATAATATTGGATATCTGATATTTTTGAATATCTGATTCTTTTTACTGGCATTGAAGAGAGAGGGAGAGAGAGAGAGAGAGAGAGAGAGAGAGAGAGAGAGATTTGTTTTGGATATCCAATAATTTTAGATATATGATATTTTTCTGATATCTGATTCTTTTTACTAGCATTGAAAAGTAAAAAATTTATTCTCTAAGTCCCTACCCGAGAAGTACATTTTTCTGCAGAGAATCACAGGATTGTAGTTTTAGTAAGACAAAAATCCACTTTTTTCCCCTTCTTGGTTGGAATTTGTCTATTACCAAAGGTTTTTGCATCACCTTTTTAGTCTCACTATGGGGAGTAGTAGTCATCGAAAGCATAAATGGAAGAGGAAACTCACAAATGAAGAGATTGAAGTGTATAGAGAAATGAATAGGGTTGCCCATCGGAACAAGAGACAAGGTATGTTAAATATTAATGAAGATGTGGGCATAGGCCAACCCTTAAATGTGGTTTCAAGTGAAGAATAACATGGATTTGAAATGATATATGACAATAATATTGAAAATGAGAATGTAGGGATTGAAGATGAAAATGTAGGTTTTGAAAATGAACATGTAGATGTGGACAATGGAAGTGTGGACATTGACAATGATAATCCACCGATTGAATATGAAAGAATTGACAATGATAATGGTACACAAGAACCAAATCAACGTAACACATCTCCAAATCATATGAGAAATGAAGTCCCTTGGGAGGAAGAAAGGCAAAATTCAAAATTGAAACCTTCAAGAACAACTAAATGGTTACTTGAAATTGATGAGAACGTAATGAGCAATTTCAATGGCAAGAGATCAGAAAGAGTCATTCGGTTGTGGGTTTCAAAACTTTTTGATCAATTTTTTAGCCACAAGATGTTGGTTGAGAAATGTCAAATGTTTGTGCAATTGTTAAAGATGCAGAAGATGAGACGTATACTAGTCAAATTGAAGATTAGTGTGAACAAGAAAAAGGAGAGGAATGTTATTATTGTGAGAAATATTTTTAGTGCTCTCAATTCCATTGGGAATACTACCAAGGAAAAAGATGAGAGAGCCACTAGGAGGGTTATTACAACCTCCTTAGTAAGCCGTCATTTCAGAAAGGCTTGTTTGATGAGAGAAACTTGTGTTGACTTGAAACTAAATCGTAAAACTTTGGATAGAGCACTTGCAAGAAGAGAAAGACTTAATGAACCTCTTCAACATGATACATGGGCTTATGGTGGGATACTTTCATGTTGTGACAAGAAGCTTACCGATGGTGTGAAGGATAAAATTCAACTATTTTGGCAATCTAACTCAAGAGTGTCACCAAATGTGAAGGGTGTCTTGAAGTTGAGAATTGGCATTCGAGACCGTACCTCGCATCCCAAACATTATTTGGAGGTGAGTCAAACAATGTTGTTCAAAAAAATTTGTGAGACACATCCAACATTGCAAATATCACAAAGATCTTTTGAAGCCCTCAAGCCTTTTTTTTGTGTGCCTCTTAAGATTCAAAATACTTGTTGTTACAAATATCATGTGGAGTTTTCAATGCACCATGAACTGTTACGATCCCTTCATTCTACTTTGCATACTAGTGAAATGTTGGAGGAGTGTGGTGCAAGTTCTCTTCCAAAATCATTGAGAGACTTTATATATCATTTTTTATATCCTAGACATGATGGATGTTTCTTTTATAGAAAATATTTCTTAAATGACAAGTGCTCAGAGTGTGGTGGGCTAGTGCAGTTTGTTGAATTTTTTCATGAGGGTTGCAAACACAATTTTAGGAAGATAATTGTCCACAAAAAGGTATATGAAACCATTAAATATACATTGAAAAGTGGAGCTGAAGACTCTAGATGTGAGTTGGTTACAAAAGAATGCAATGTAGCTGATTTTATTTTAGATTTCAGGAAGAATCTTTTTTACAAGTATGCAAGGCATAGTCATAGGTCTCAGTGGTTGGATCAACAATTTAGGATGTGTAAGGACACTTTCTTGATTGGCACTATTATATCAGTTGTTGACTTTGCAGAGAAATATACATTGCAGCCCCAAAATGATTTGCAAGCTCAATATTACAATTATATTTAGGTTTCTATTTTTGTGCACATTACATATAGACATTCCCCTGATAGTATAGAAGATGACCGAAAAATAATCAAAGAGTACCATTTTTATGTGAGAGATGATAGATCTCACTCATTCGAGTATGTCAAATATTGTTTTGAGAATTATTTTGAGTGGGTGCAGGAAAATAATGTTTCTATGGATAGACATCTCATTTGATCATATAACTGCACAGGTCAATTCAAAAATGCTCGTATGTTTTATTGGTTATGTAGAATGCATGGAGAGAGGTGTACCTCATATTTGGAGTTTTTTTAGGCCAGTCATGGAAAGGGGGAGCATGATGGAGAAGGTGCATGTGTAAAGAGATCTCTAGTTAAGGAGCAACTGAGGATTTTAGGTGCAAAACTCCTTGATGCTCATTTTATTGTTGATTGGTGTACTTTAGCATTGTCACAGGGGGGGACTCTTGATTCAGTAGTGCACAAGTTCTTTTGGTTAGTTGAGTTGGGCACAATATGAGATAGGTTGGATTCTCAAAATGTGAAAGATTCTTCAAAAATGCATTCATTTCAAAGCTCAGATGCTAGTACATGGACCATTTGGACATGAGAGTTGGCTTGTTATTGTCTGAGGTGTCTTTAGTGTGATTGGGATCAGTGTGAGTCAAGTGAGTGGGTTGATATGTGGGTTCCACATTATCTAACTCATTTATCTATCACAGTCTCTGTAATAAATGATGACATGAATTGTTCACTTGACTAGGACCATCTTTCTGATCTTCTACAACCAGGACATGTTTTTGCATTGGTTGCACCATAAGGGAATGATGAGAGATTGGATTACTGGTTAGCACATTATGTATGAGGAAAGCATAAACTTGCACAACTGATGATAGATAATGATTCAAGGAAAGCATAAACTTGCACCATGTTTTTGAGACCTACAATAACCTCTCTTCATTTTGGGAGATTCGAACTTGTTTGAATTTGGCATGCCAATCTTGCTTGATGCCAAAACTTACAGTGAGGGTCAGTTGAAAGTTGCACCACTGGGTTTCTTCCAAACTATTTGTCGTGGCACCGAATGGTATGTGCCATTAGCTCTAGTTGAGCAGGTAAACACTATTGAATACCCTATTTTGACCACTGAGTCACTAGAATGTCCATGACCATGCCAGACCAAAGTGTCCCTAAGGTGCACTAAGCATGATTAGGCAGCGATCTTTCAAGGCTTGTATCTCAGACCCCATGAGAGGTATCAATGATCCATGAGATGCTATAGGACCATGTTTCTAAGGCCTATAATAACCTCTCTCCATTATGGGAGATACAAATTTGTTTGAATTTGGCACGCTAGTCTCGCTTGATGCCAAAAATTACAGTGAGGGTCAATTGAAAGTTGCACCACTAGGTTTCTTCCAAACCGTTCATCCTGGAACCGAATGGTATGCACCATTAGCTTTTGTTGGGTGGGAAAATGCTACTGATAACCTCATTCAAAACATGAATTCAATAGAACATTCATGAACATGTCAGACCAAAGTGTTCCCAAGTTCCACTAAGCACCATTATGTATGTTAGCAAGCGTTCTGGTGTGTCAAGAGGAAAAGTAAGCCTTTAAATGGATCCTTTGATTGGTGTGTCAAGAGGTGAGCATTCTGATATTTTTTTTTGATTGATAATCATTTGTAAAGGATCGTGCATTGTAAGCCATTAAATGGCATTGAGAAGAGCTAAATGTACCTAGGGGTCACTAGGGGTGATTAAGTTAATCCTAGGTTAGTTGGATTGATCTAAAGACCTATGAGGTCTATAATGGATATAAAATGGCCAATAGAGTCAATCAAATGATGTAAAAGCACTTGAAGTGCTAAAATGTATAATTTGCCTATATTGGCAAAATAAGCCTATAAGGCTCATATGGGGTTATAGGTTAGTTTGGATTACAAAGGTTGTTTTAAACCCTTTTAAAAGTTATAAGAAGGGCTATTAGATTCAATTTTTCAAGTTGAAAACATTAGTTGTCAAATTGACAACATCTTTAAATCATAGTTTGGTTATGACAGTCGATTTGGGACTGTTACCAAGCAGTTAGATAGTTAGATAGAGGTTGCAGTCGGGTTTTGAAGGATTTTTTAGTCTTTTTTGTAGGGGATCTACCTGAGTGAATGGGGGATGTCAATTTGGGACTGTAAGGAAGAAAAAATGTAATGTTTTACAATCAATAAACAAATATTTTCTCTACATGTTAAGTGTCCCGTGGAACAATCAGTGCAACAACAAATTAATGTACTTGACTTGAATGTGATTTGGGTTGGGTAGTGAAGAAAATACATTGCTTTGATTATTTTTTACATCATCCATGCATTACTTTTAGTCTTTTTATTGTTCTTAAAGTAAAGCAAGTGATTGTTGTTCTGTGACTATGATTGGTTGAATGGTACAGTTAGTGTGTAGGGATTGTAGTCTCCTTAAGGGATTGACTCTCCCACCCACTGTGACCAATGTAATTGGTGGGAGAATTCACTGATGTAGTATATCCTTGTATTATAATTGTTATATGTAGGGATATGTGAAGTGATGGTTGAGAGAACATTGATTGATGGAGTTTACTGATTGAAGGAGAGCCTGTCTTCACACCAGTCATTATGGAAGTTGAATACCCTTGATAAGAGTTTTTCTTATGATGGAATATGGATATTAGGATCCATAATAATGTGTTAGGCCAACTAGATTGTCTTGGAGAGAGTTACAAAGGTCTTTTTGAGTAGACCCTAAGTATATGACCCTAGAAATAAGGGTTCGGTGGCTAGTGAATTTGGTGAGTGGTGAAACCTTATAAACTTGAAAACCTTATGTTTTTAAACCTTAAGAAAGACTATTTCATGCTTTGGGGTGCAGGGAGTAAGTGCATATATAAGTTGCTTTGTTATTTGGAGGAAATTAGGCCTAGTGTGTGGGTGCTAGGGTAGTGGATCTGGCATTTGGTCCAAAGGAGTCTACCCTAAGTCTTGGGGAGGATTTAAGGAATCCAAAAGGATGTCTAGATCAACCATTATTTTCTTGAATTGTTTGGATAATTCTAGAGAAAAAGGCTGATTTATGACTGGTGAAGGCTATAAGCCTACAAGGGCTATTGGAGTGGATTGGTGGAAGATGAGTTGACTAGAATTGGTATATTGGTGTAACATAGTAGATGGACCATATTAATATTTTATATGGTGTTAGAATCAAGGTGGAAGACCTATTTCAAGTTTTGACAAGATGGAGGCTCTAGGTGCACTGAGAGGCCTACAATGGAGTTGGTGCCAAGAGAAGTTGGGATGAGAGGTTAGAGGAAGTGAACTTGTTCAAAATGTCTGATGTGTTGGTTCTCTAAATTTAGAGCACTCTATTTGACCCTTGAGTTGAGACTAACTCCTTGAGTAGATTCCAAGATTCTTGTAGAATCCTCAAGTTGAGTTGGGTTCCTTGAGGGGATAGTAGAGGGATCTGCATCAAATTTGCTTGGTTGAGAGCATCAGATACAAATGAATATAATGTAGCACATAAATTTTGAATTCACTTAAATGATTAATTACACATGTGAACACACGTAGAACATAGAGCATACACATAAATTTTCTTAAGTCATGAAGCATACATGTAGCACATAGATTATAAAGCATAGACATGAATTCACTTAGTCATGCACATAGCCCATACACATGAATTTAGGTAATGAAGAATGTACTTGAATATACATGAATATACTTAAGGCATAAATCATACACATAAGTACATACACACAAGCATATTTACATACTAACAATGAATAAATGAACATACAATTAACAAATTGGATCGAATATTAAGTTTCATATATATCAAAATGAACAATAATTCTGTACATATTTACAAAATCAACATATCTAGATACAATGTGGCATATGCCATTCCAAAACATGTCATATGACATATCAAAATAAGAAGTTCAACTACAAATGTTTCTAGGACATCCTATTCTACTGGTGGATCATCAAAATGTAGCCTCTTTGAAGTACTCTTTGGCTCTAATGGATCTTGCATTAAACACAAAAGTGAAACCCCAAGCTAGATTACTTAATTTATATGGTTTCTACAAATAAAAGTTCAAAATTCAAAATCATAGTCAACAATAATAAATAAAATTTAAACTAAACTTAACTCTCATGTACCTCACCTCTTTGTCTCCTCATGCAGATAGAAGACCTAAAATATGTCCTTGGTAGCAAAGGAAAAATGCCACCAATGTCGACTCCAACCCGTATATGTTTGCGAACATGAGATTGATCTACAAGTTATACTATTTAATGTTAAATCCTTGGTAGAAAACATTTGTTTACAAAATAACTAAATTAACATTAAAACTTACCTATGTTGAACTTTCTTCAAGAAATGTTGGTTGAGTCACCAGTGATACAAACCCTTGGCATTCTACCTCCCTCAAACTAGGGGTGACCTACAAAATTCAAACAAATACTTCATACAATCATGACTTGATCATATTATATATAGTTGATAGTAAAATACACACAAATAACTTTAGAAATATACGTACCATGGGGCTATCACTATGAATTGAGATGCATATGACTCTATCATGGTGAAAGGGTCTCACGACATCATCAGACTCCACCCTCTATCAAATAAACCATGTAAATTAAAAATAAGTATGTACAACTGACAAGTATACATGTATGCATAAACAAACTAAATTACTTAATTGCCTTCCCCTTGTCAATGTTTGACGCCTGAACCCCCTCACATTGCCCCCCAATGGCAACTGGTGACACCTGCATCAGTATGTAATAAGACGATTGTAAAAATTAGAAAACACATGTACATATACTATTATAATAATTTAAGGAAACCAATGAGTACATTAAAACATATGTACTATGGAAGTGTCAAGGCCAAATGATATGGCCAAAAGAGTAGACCCCTCCACCTTTGCCATCTCTACCTCTATCATCAACTGAACATAAATGTAACACAAAAAAAACATAAGTGGGAAATCATTATAAGAAAATTCTACTAAAAATACTAACATTTAAAATTAAATATAATGTAAAAAGTGAATTGTTTACCCTTACCATAATAGTAGGATTCCATGGCTCTCTATGCCCATAACGCACATCTTCATGAGGTGCTCTAGTGCCTGTAGTGTGCTATGTAGTATTGTCCACCTCGAAGATGTACTTATATGCATCACTATCATTCAGGGGACCTAAGCACAGATTCTTGCACATAATGCAAGTGTGGGGCACACAAACATGTGAGATCGTAGATGATGTGGAAGGGAAAAAAGTATCAGGACGAGGAGGCAACAATATCATGCTCTATGTAACTAGAAAATCACTCAAGGTGTGAATAGCTCGAATAGTCTGTGAGCCAACCTCAGCAATAATATCAGGATACTGCAGTATAGGAGGTGGTGAAATCTTGGGAGGGGGGCATATGTGCAGGATTTCACTCAGTGTGCCCATGGTCTATCCTGAGGAGCACCTAAGCCTACACCCTAGTTCGGTCTCATACTCTAATAATTTACCTTGTGACCGAGCACAAATTCAGCATACAATTTTTTAATGAAATAAAATGGGACATCCAAATTGTTGTGAGGTGGTCTATCAAAAACCATCCACCAATGGTCCCAAAAGTTGTCACGCATTGCATCATTTGTGCACCATTTAATTGACAACTTGGGTTTTTTAGGGTCCACTTTTAAACCAATTTTGGGATCCACAAAAAGATTACATATGACATATTTTGTTATGTTTAGGTTCATAACTTGATCATAGTCAAGCCCATAATCAAATTGGGTGTGCATGGAATCGCACCAAAGAAGTGCAACATTATGTTGCTCTGTAAGTTTCTCCATATTTTCAATAACGGAGTTCAATGTGGAAAACATGGTGCGTAATGTGGGGATATTAGCATATGTGGTCTAATATCCTCTAAGATGATTTAGATTTTCTCCTATGAGATCCTCTAAATGGCGAGGGTTTGAGACTAGTGGTTCATCTTCTGAAAGTGGGGGATTGTTTGAAGGTGGTTCTGGATTATTTGCAAGATCATTGGGAGGGTTTTCTAATTGATTTGAGTCAATGTCTGATTACAACTAGAACCCAAATACATAATTACAATCAATTTTAAAAAATAATAAAAAATATCATTTAAACCCTAGTTTTTATATAAAAAATTATAAATTTCAATTAAAAAACAATACAAACTTAAAAATTTAACTTACCTATTGATGTTGAAGGAATTGGATATGAGATTTTATCGGATATCTGAAACCCTTAGAGTCGTGTTCAACATTTTCACAATGAAAATGTTGAATGCGATCGTGGGTTACAAATATAATTACTGGCAAAAATCAGATAGCTGATTAGGCCTGTGCTTTGGCTTTTGGCTTGGCCAAGTGTACTGACACCCAGGCCTACTAAAAAGTCAACAAAATTTTTAGTGCACTTTTCGACGAGTGAAAATTTTATTTTTTCACATCACCACTTTTTGGCATACCATGATCTTGCACATACCCAATACATTTTGTTATCATAGAGATACTAAAATTATCTTCGATTATCGTAGAGATACTGAAATCTCTGGACAAATCTGAAAACTCTTGACAAAGCTTGCAAATAATTCCAATCTCTCTAATTACTACTTAGGCTCCATTTGTTGGGATGGAGGCAAAGAAAAGTCAAGGTGTAGACACAAAAGATGGGATTTTGGAGTCATTTTTTCTCCTTGTGTTGTATTTTCAAATCCATCTCTTGCGAGGAAAGATGGTGATAATTTTGCATTCTGGAATTTTCTTCCTCTATAACCACCCATGGGTGTTAATGGCATGGCTCACATGCCTAGTTGGATCATAGGCCTGGTGATAATAAGCACTTCATTGACTCCTCTGGATCTCAATCTGCAAGAAGTTTCACTTGAGGACACAAACAAAGATAACAACCTTCATTTGGAGAATATCTTATATGATCATCTAGTGGCAGTTGGTAACAAAATACAAAAGGAATACTCTGGCTTGTAGATTGTTGCATTCCTTGTGTCTATAAAAGGAATACAAAGGCTAGTCTTATAGGTTCTGAAAATCCTTTGTGCAAGGACAAGTAGAATAGTTTATGTAATAGGTATTTTTGCAAAAATAGGAATGAAAAGGTCATGTATTAAATGAAATGTATGAATACTTCTGAAGAAATTAATTGAAACTATCATTTGAAGATTGTCTCCTAATTCATTTTCTTTCTGTTGCATAATTTTTTTATTCATAATAGCTAAATTTGTCTTCATGATAATTTTATGAATGTATGATGTGTTTACTAGTTTTCTTCAAGAAAGAGATTAAATCCTTTTAGATGCATTATAGTGATTTGGGGAAATTAGTAGAGATTTCATGAGTGTAATATGAGGTGATAAATGTGAGAAGTGTATGTATGGTATAAATTTGATGATAATATTGGTTATGTGGGACTATATATATGCTAGGCATATTCAGTAATCTTAATTGTGTGTCTCTGTGAGAAGTTAAACATAAAGTTGGATGTGTCTTATAGTTTTTTACTTTATTGCCCTATAGGTTAAGCACTGGTCTAAGTCATGTTAGAATACTATTTGGAGAGAGTAGTAATCCTTAAATCTGAAATTATTTTACTTTGTGTTATTGATTTCATGGTAAATTATTTGCATTATCAATAAGAAATTGGAAGCTATGGTGAGAAGTTTGTTTTGTGACTCATCCTACAACGATTGGAACTCTATTATTTGATTGTTCTTGTAACCATTGGAACTTTGTTCTTTGATTATTCCTACAGCTAAGGAAAAATAGAGTAACTTCATGTTTGTTTGCTAAGAACTACATTTTTGTTATTTTTTTAGTCATGTTTAGTTGTTGATTTATGTTTAGTACTCATGTTATTTATTTTCAAGCATTTTCATTCAGTACTATTTCCTTTCCATCTATATGTTATTATGAATACTAGTAAGTCCTAGTGCACATACAATGCTGACTCATTTCATGTTCAAGTCCCTAAGTTGATAAAGAAATGAGCCTTTATGATGAGTAAGAGAACTACTTAGGCTGGGGTCCCATAGAAGGGGGATTTCTTCAAAAAAGAGATTAAATTATGTTAGATTCATTATGGTGATTTGGGGAAAACAATAGTGATTTCATGAGTATTATCTAAGGTGATAAATTATAATGTTTATGTTAGGTTTGACCTCTTCAAATATTTCTATATACAAAGCTCTACATGTAATGTTGAAATAATATGATATAGAAAATACAATACTAGTGCTTCTTCTAATATTTTGAGGCACTGGATCTATTGGGAGTGAGCTTTTTCTACCTATTGAAGAGTTTAGATAAGATCTAATTTTTGGTTTAAACATCATTATAAAATGAAGAAGCCAATTGAAGTTAGTGATAAATATCAAAATTACCTTATTTCCCTTTCATAGTAATCTTTGACCAGCTAGTGGCGGTTGGTAACAAAATATATGGGATATGGCTTGTAGCTTGTTACAATATTCCTTTTTTATATAAAAGGAATACCAAGGCCAATCTTATGGGTTCTGGAAATTCTTTGTACATGGACAAGTAGCATAGTTTATGTGATAGGTCTTTTTGTAGAAATAGAAATGACAAAGTCTTGTATTAAATGAAATGTATGAATACTTCTTATGAATAAATTAATTGAAATTATGATTTCTCTATTGCTTTGTGTTAGCAATTGTGTGAGTAATTATGGAGATCTCTAAAGAGGAGATTTAAAAATTTCTTGAATCACTTCTATGAATCTAGTAATTATGTATGATTGTTTCAGAGCATATTATTCTATTGTTATAGTTTATTGGTACAAGGTATTAAATTAGGGAAAAGATTAAATTCATGTTTATATGTTGCAATAGTTCAAAGAAATAGTAGCGATTATATAAGAATGATGTATGGTTAGATGCAGTTGAATATTTGTTTAAGGCACTAACATTTATAAGAGTGCACAATTAATTTTGTTAGAGGCTTGGTTGAGCAGGTCAGATATTGTGAAGGTGTGTTAGCATTAATGTTTTGGCATTGATGCCAACATATTATTTGTTGCTATAGACAGTGTATTGAGTAGTGTTCAATATTGGTGAAATGTATGGTTTGGTTGCTACATTTAAGATCTATTTGTACTATTCTTTTTGGAGGTTTTGAGATGTCTTTATTTGATGCTTGTCCACTTACAAAAGCTCACATGATTGTTTGAGTGAGTTATGAATGAGTTACTGGATGTTGGTGTTATAGTGTTTCTGTGTGCAAAAGTTGAGTATTTGGTTTGGTATGAGATGGATTTCATGATTCATAGGTTGTGAAGCTAGTATTAAATTTATGTCTTATCATTATGTTCGCAGTTACTGTTGTTCATGATTCAGAGTACTACAAGCTATTTTTTGGTATGACAAAGTTCGGTGAGGTAGTGTTCTTGATGATTGGTTTTGAAGATGAGTTTAGATTTTGAGTTGTATTTTATGTGAAGGTTCTAGATGGTATTCATGTTTATTGTTCATGTTCTTGGATCTTATGAGGATAGTGCTATTGGTCTGCATTGATTGAGGAGATATGAATTGATAATTTTGTAGTGTGTAGGAATTTCTTCATTTGACTCATATTTGACTTGATGGAGTGACATGTTGTGATTCTTGTTGTTGCATTGGCCATGGTGTAGCATATTTGAGGTTGAAGATTGGGTCCTATCTAAGTCTTAGCTGACTTGATTTGGATCACATTAGTGATTGAGCATATTGTTTATATCTTTTATTGTAAATAAGTCTTATTCAACCTAGTGGGGGATTATTAATTGTAATCGTTATATATGAGAGATCATTTTGTAATTGAGAGTGTGGATAAGATATGTGTGAGACAATGTATGCATGTATGTGATGATATGTAAAAAAATTACTTAATTGGAATTGTATAGTCATAGGAGATTCTCTTTTTCAGTTCAGTTGTAATGGATTTCTTTTCTATCTTGATGTAATTGTAAAGATCGGTGAACCCAACTAAGGGAAAGCTCTAAGATTGTATTTTGAGTAGTGTTCTCTTGGTAGTCTGCCTATAGATTCAGCTATAAGACTTTGGGTGTATGTGCACCTTTTTTTCTCTATCTTCATGCTCTTAATCAGGCATTACTTTTAATAGAGTACATCATCTAGTGGGCTAGACTCCCAACAAGGTTTTCCCTAACAGGTTTTTGTTAGGATTAAAAAGATAAAAATAAGAGTTACATGCAAAAATAACCAATATCAAAAAAAAAAAAAAAAAAAGAACCACATAGAAGAGAACACAAGAGACAAATATTTAATGTGGTTCACCCAATCCTTGGGCTACATCCACCAACAATGAGTCCAATATATTATTATCCAATGATTACAATCCGCAATCCCTTACAGCTCAATACCACCGTAAGAAGCTACTAACATACATCATAATGAAAATCCCTAACCCTAAGCCATTTTATACAAGCTTATTTTTCTACTTTAGGGTTAGAATCAGTTACAACATGTCAGCCCAAAAATACCCCCCAAAAAAAAATCTCGGGGCCTCCGCCCCCGAACCCTGGAGAGGGCGGGGGAAAAGTGTATAGTACTTCCCTAATCAATCACCACAAGATAAAAGTTTCCTCAACAACAAATCTATTTTTCTTGTTTTATGTATTGTGGATCTTGAATTTACTATTTATCATTCAGATATGTTTATGTTTAAGATTTTTTGTGCTTTAATTGGTACAAATGATTCACCACCCCCCTCTCAGTTGTGCTTGCCTTCTTTGGGCCTAACAATTGGTATCATAGCTAAGTCCTTTTGTAAAAGCTTAACTACTTGAAGGAAATCTAGTATGGAAAGTTTGAGGAAAGAAAGTCTAAAGTTTGAGGTGCTAGTTATCTCATATGGAAGGATCGGATAGGTACCTCCCTGATGTGCATGGGAGATGAATATTGGCAGATTACTACATATGAGAGATATGTTATTCCTAATGATCTAACACAAGCTACCACAACTGAGGAGAAGAAATCCAAAGAGAAAAAATTGGAAAAAGAAGAAATTATTAGTGATTTATCAGATTCAAAGTATTCACACATCTATGGTTTGAGGATTGTTGCTGAGGTATGGACTAAATTAGAAACTACTTATGAAGTTGATGAATATGTTAAGCAAGCTAGGTTGCAAGGATTTAAAGGAAAGTATGAAGACTCAAGAATGAGCAAAAGTGATACTGTTACATCCTTTATGTAGATATTAAATGATTGGGTTTATGGAATTAGATGTGTTGGTGGTACCTTGACAGATGATGAGGTTATAGACAAGATTATGAGATATTTGTCAAAGTGTTACAATGAAAAATTTTCTTATATAGAAGAATCAAGATCAATTAGAAATATTTCGAAGGAAGCTTTGATCGGAAGACTTTTTTCATATGAGATCATGACCACCCTTGACAAGGAAATTTTAAAGATTGAGACCGTATTTAAATCCACAGTCAACGAGGATAGAAGAATAATTGAATATGGGAGCACTTCTACTGATAAAAATGATAGAAGCTTAGTTGATTATGACAACTCTACTAGTTCATCATGTTCTACTAGATTTGGAAGATATGCTAAAGATTGGGAAGAAATTAAAGAGGAAGAAAGGAAACTAGATGAGCTGGAGGCCTTGATTGAAAGAAGACTACCCAAAGGATTTGGTAAGTATGAAGGAAAACTACCTTTGAAATGATTTAATTGTAGTAAGATTGGATATATTTCATCTAGGTGTCCTGATAAAGTTTCTAATGATCATAAATAGAAGGGAAAATCTAAGGGATTCAAACATAAGGGACATAGAAGTTATTATGTTGCTAATGAAGAATTTTTTTTTGATTAAGGATAAAATAGTTTTTGAAGGTAATCGTAACCCTTTACATTAGGATAAAAGATAGGAAGAATAAGCACAAAGAAAAAAGAGACAACTGGGGGAAAAGGAGGAGATCATTAGATACCCCCCTAGCACAACCAACCAACAAAAAGGGACAAACAAACAAAAAAAGCATGAAGACCAGAAACAACATAGCTAAGACATTTTTTCCATAAACTTCATTATGTTTTTCTTCAGAAAAACAAATTGTTGGATAGAATCCCAAAGAGCCATGATTTCCTTTCAGTTATCAAATTTCTTATTTTGAGTGCTTTATCTAGTATGAGAGTCGAGGCCAGCAGGACTAGTGCCTTTATCAGCTTCTTCTTCAACAAGAATGGGACTAGTATTCCCTTCCAACATAGAGAGAAGAACCTGCAAATTATCAGTATTCACCTTCATGCCCTCAAAGTTTTGCTTCATAATCCTGCTGAGGGTATCTTTAATGCTCTAGATTCAAGTGGAGGTAGTCTGCATGCAGAAATTGACAAGAGCATTGATTTTTAGTTCAATCTTCTCCATCATCCCTTTGTCTTCTTCATCTACCAAGTTCTTAGCATCACTTTTTCCAATGGTCAAAATCTTGGCAAGGAGTAGGGCAATTTTGTTCACTCTATCCTCCAGCTCTGAGTACTTGATACTGATGTCTTTGATTTCTTTGTACAGCCAAGAGTTCATCTACATATCCATCTCAGCACGCTCTTTGATAGCCTACATAAACCCATTATTCACTCTATCCTTGTCATTCATTTCCTCCTGGCTTCTCCCAGGTTCTTCCTTTTCTTTAAGATTTTTATCAATGCCCTCTTCTTTGTTCTCTTTGGCCTTGTCAGAGATAACCCTAGAATTTGTGCCCTCCATAAAAGGCAAGTCATCATAATCCACAAGAATAGGGGATATGGGGATTTTTTGATGGTTATTACACCCCTCAAGGTGAGTCATGGGGTTGAAAATTGGGGGTTCAGTCACAACCACCACTGGGGAGATAGCACCTTCTTCATTTTTTCTCTTTATTGCTAGTTTCCTCAAGAACATAATTGTCATCCAGATCTTCAGTCACCATATCTCCAGGTTTGTCACTACTGGCTTTTTCGCTCTCCATTTTTGAAGAGGGCTCACTAGCATTATCCTAAGAATCATGATCCTCCTTGTCATGGTAGTCGTTGAGGTTTTTATCATCTTACTGCACCTCCATGTCATCCTCAGTTTCCATACTAGCCTCCTCAGAGAGGAATTTAGCTGCTACATCCATGTCAATAGTTTTAGCTTCCTCCCACACCTCTGTGTCTTCTTCAGTGTCTATGTCAGTCTCCTCTATGAGGATTTTGGCCGCTTCAGCCAAAACTTCAGTAGTGTTACCTTTTTTTTCTTTTTAGAAGTGCTAATGTCAGTCATGAGGGATCTTTTACCCTTCTTCTCCTTATTCTTCCTAGAGTCTGGGGGTACCATCCTAGAGCTTAAACTTGGCATATTTATAAATGAGAAGAATAAGCCCATTGTGAAGAATACGCTTCTCAGAACTTTTCCTGTTCTCCATAATATTAGTGCCAAGAGATTGAAGAAAAAGGAAGGGAACATAAATTTTCCTCTTGTAACCAAAATGGTTCACAAGCATAAAATCAAAATTATAAAATCTGGTATAGCGGCCCTCAAGCATAAAATACTGCATAAGAGCTTTGACAAGTTTTCCCCAGAGAAGCTTCATTTTCTTACGAAGAACATAATCCCCAGATTGTTTCATGAGGAGGGATTTTTCACCTAGAGACTTAGGGTACATTCTAGCAGCATTTTGGGCCATAACCCTACCTCTATAATACTTCAAACTAGACATTTCTAATCTCGTAATCTCAGAAATAAGCTTCTTTATGACAGAAAAGGTCTTACCACAAAGGGTTACTTTACCATTATCCCAACTATTAGCAAACTCTTTGGAGATGTCCTTGTCATATCCATGTAATCTCTCCATGTAAAAAGTGACCCCACCCTCCTGGAGATTTTTCTAGACTTTCTCCTCTTTCTTCCACTTACAAACTGTCAGCTCTTCACGTTTCAGTTTACCACCCATTTTAGCAGAAGCCCAGAAACTAATCTTAGTCTCAGAGAAATTAACTTTTCCCAATTTGCAAAAAGAAATGTAGAATGAGAGAGCACTGAGGAAGGTCACTACTTTAATGAGATTAAAGAAGGCATCATTCCCACACTTGCCTTTATTACTACCATGTCCTTGAAGCGTGTAAGGTGCTTTCTTGAGGCATTTTCGCAAATTACCCTTTATTATCATCATAACTTCTAATTAACCCTATATTTTGGTGGATTTGGTCATACCTTATGAGATTAAGGACTTCATTATTTAAGCCTTGATTTCCTTGCCAGTAGCTGACATAATCACTGCAAGCTCCCATATTTGCCAGGCTATCAGCCACAACATTTGATTCTCTAAATGCATGTGTGACATGAGTGTCCTCAAAGTCATTTAGATGCCTTTTAATCTAGGTTATGATGTGACTCATATTCCATGACATTTTATGATTACCATTTATACAATTGATGGTATTCATAGAATCAACTTCCAGCCACAGTTTAGTACAATTCTGATCTTTCGCAAGCTTGCAAGCGTAGAGGGAAGCCATAGCCTATGTCATGTGGCAAGATTGGGATCTAATAGGTATAGAAATTGTAGCTACACAAGAACCTTGGGGATTTCTAATAATTCTCCCATATCCAGAAATGCCTGGGTTACCATTCACTGAGCCATCAAAATTGGCTTTGTACCATCTAGGAGGGGGAGAATGCCAAACAGCACCAACATGATTATCGACAGTAGTCTTGGTTATAGAAGAGAAATTCTAGTGATTTAGGAAATCCTTGTCAGTAATGCCTTCCATTATGTTAGGCCTTTGATCACAAGCCAGTTGAATGTTTTCAGTAATACTTCTAATAGTTTTAGAACCAACCAATAGAGTCATAGAAAGGTTGTTTCTGAAAATCCATTTATTTCTTTCGTTCCATATCCTCCAAATAACATGGGGTGCAATGTAATTCTAGATCAATTTTCCAAAGTTCTAAGAGAAAGGAGAGCACCATTCGGATATGAAATCCTTAATGGATTTTGGGAGCATGCAATTGATATTCCAGTGCTGCATCATAACTGACCAGACCTCCCTAGTGAATTGGCAATTTAATAGTAGGTGGGAGGAATATTTTGCATCTTGCATGAAGAGATAACATCTATTAGGTAGCATCCAGCCTTTCTTAGCCAAGTTCTCAGTAGTAAGCACTCTATCTTGAGAAAACAACTAGTAAAAGATGTTAATTTTGAGAATAAGGGAAGGATTCCAAACCTTAGCCCAAAAGGGCTCAAAATCATAAGAGAAGGATAAAGAGTATGCAGATGCCACCATGAAGCTACCACTGGGATTGAGGGACCAGATGAGCTGGTCATTGCAATTCTCATTGATAACCCAGGGGGTCAAGTCAAGATCAACAGCTTTCAACAGGGGGTCAATGTCACTAAGACTAATCCACTTGTTGGTTCTCCAATAATTTGAGACTTTACTCTCAATTCTTCTAGTACAAATGTCAGAAAGATGGGAAAATTCAATGGACTGGGTGAGAGGTTTGTCTTTAAACCATGGATCTTCCCAAAATTTGATCTTCATGCCATTACCAACTCTCCACCTGGCACCTTTTGTAGCAAGAGTTTTAGCTTTCATTATACTGTTCCAGATGTAAGATCCATGAACATTGAGAGGGGATGAAAGGAAAGCTTCAATGCCAGGGGTGGAAAAAAGATATTTGGATTTGAGAATTTTATTCCATTCTTTTTCCTCACCAAAATTTCTCCAAATTTTCTTAGCCAGTGCTTGGCCAAATAATAGTGTCAAAAAACCTAGAGCAATGGTCTGCCTATTTCAGGATTGGACACCCCAAATGATTTCTAAATGGATTATTTGGTCTCATTTAATTATCGACCAGGGACGTAAACTTGGAATGGAATTTGCAAATTATATGCTTCAAACCTTCAAATTCTAAGACTATCTATGGAATTCAAATTCTTATGCTTCAAGAAAACTATCCTAAAACTGGTAAACAAATGTATTCTAATTAAAGCAGGGAATTGCAGCTAGGAACTACTCCAACCGACTGTGCTGCAGGATCAGACTACTAATCTTTTTATCAGTAGCTACAGGAATAGCAGAGTTCTAACTACTTAGAAATAAATAGGAAAATTAAATCTACGCTAACAGAACAATTCACACATCAAGTGGGCCCCCTTGATGAGTGAATGAGAACTACAATCAAGATGAAAGATACAAACTTGAACTGAACATTCTATTCATCCATAACAAAATGATTACACTAGATTGAAAATAGTATGCAAGAGTTCTATTATAAAAACCAGTTTGTTCAACTAACTCCAACAGAGTCACAAGAGTCGATTATTTAAAAGAAAGCTACAACTATCTCCTAAATCTACGATCACTTCATAAATGAGGATCGCTTACAACTCATAAAGTTTCAAAATAGAAACATCATTGACCATGAATGATCCTAGAAATATAGCACATTAAGGAAACTAAATCTGCACACGCATATAACAGAAAATATCAATCAACTTGCTTTGCTTGCGAAGATTTTGCAATCCATAGTTGGCTTTGATTACTCTAGCACCACTATGTTGGTCTTTGAATGTCCACAGTCAACACCTACAAAAAAATCAATGCGCACACATCCAACCATATACATATATATCTGCATGATTAATATTAGGAAAAGGTGTAAGTCTTAATTAACACTCTTGCAAGTTTTATGGCTATAGGAGGTAACTACCCAAAACATAGCTTATGTAAGGAAACATTCATTAACATGTATAGCTACTACATTTACCATTCTTGTCCATGAATTCAAGTAGATATTATGTCTTTAAAAATATCCACATTTCCATCTTATGTTCACACATATATATAACATATACATAAAAACCATAAGTTCATATGCTTGAAAACCATAAATTCATGTCTATGTGCAAGAAACTATTCTAGAAAGATGATAAAAAGTACTAAGAAAGATGACTATTTAGAAGCCCATCATTCCCCCCAACTAAACTATTGATGGTCCCCCAGCAACCATGAAATTTTGAATCCTAGCACGAACCCTCAAGTCACTAGTTGTTCTCTACCCAAACTCATCATGAACATAATCAAAGTATTCATGAGTCTCTTTGAGTCTTTCCCATTGTTAGAATTCATTGGCCATATCATAATCTATTGCACTATCATTCATCGCTCGCAATGGCTGTAGGAAGAGTGGAGGCTGAAACCTCAATCGAAACCAGCAATTAAGGAGTGTCCTTCCCAACATAATGTACCATGGAACTCTTCTTGTAGCAAGGGTTAAATTCTATGATGAGTGAGGTTCATTTGACTTTAGATCATGTGACATCCTTATCCATCTCTACTTGGAGGCACTGATTTTTGTGGAAATATCATGTGAGGAATGCTGGTCCCAGTTTGCAAAAGCTTGTTCTCACACTAGATATATTTTATTAGCTCCACTAGTGTTTGTTGTGACAGAAAGCCAGTCTAAATATGTTCACCTGGAATGCTAAACTTTAGGCCTCATCATCGAAGGAGTTGTCATCTCATTTTTTCTGTATGGCACAGCCTAATGTTCCCTACTTATCTCATTCTGCATCCAAGACATAACCGCTCTTAACTACACATCCCCTACATAGAGGAGTGAATTCCACTTTGTATCATCAGGGACTGCTAGGTTATGTAGGTACAATTCACACAATAGATTTTTCAGAGTCATTGGAGCAGACTGAAAGGCATAGTAAAATTCATGAGGATTTGATAGATAAGGATTGATTCCTTCCACAATTCTTGTTAATTTGAAATTAACAAGTTGTTCTTTAAGGAATAATGCATACACCAGAGATGGTGATCTGCATTCCATTAGCTCTAGAATTAATCATGTGATTTGATCAATCCTCTATTTCAATACCTCAATCTCATCTAATTTTTGTTCTAACTAAGAGCCCTGCTCACTAATGACTCATTTCAATTTTTCCTTTTCTAATTCCCATTGTGTCTTCTCCCATAACAATTGTTGATATAAGTTTATCCCTGTAGCCAGGGGTGTAGACAAATCTAGTGGAGGTAAAGGTTCCTGATTGAGTATATCCACCCATCCAAATGGAAAGTGAGGATTTTTTTATTATTTTCTTTGGTGTAGAGGACTCTCTTTTCCATAAAACAATTGTTTTTACTACATTGCTTTCCTCACTAACATTAGCTGCTACCTTAGCCAGCATTTCTAACCCATCCTGACTACTTTGCTGGGGCATTTCTTCAACAATTTATGTTCCAAAGTCAGGGGTTTCCTCAGAATTCATACTAACATCTAGCCTGGAAGAATTATTTACAAATTCCTCAGAGTCCTCATAACTATCAATAAGTATGTAGTTAACTCCAGGGTTAACTTCTATTTGTGGACTCTGATCTTTTAATGTAGTGTCACTGGCTGCAGTTTGATGAAACATTTCCTCAAAAGAGGACTTTTTTAAAGACTCATTTTTTACAGATTCATTCTCTACAGATTTAGAATACTCAAGGTTAACAACAGGTACAGGAGCTTCAGCATCTTTCTTGAAAATCCTTCTACTTCTCCTCCTAGGGGGTATGGATGAGCTCGGAGGACTCTTTTGTTTCCTTCTTTTAGTGGCTACTTCCTCTGCAACTACTTTAGGAGGGTTTTCAAAATTTCCTTCCCTAGGGGAATGTAAGGTTTCTTCAACATTGTCAGTATTACCACTAGGTTGCAGCTCTAATATTTCTTCTTATGTCTCCTTTGTTTTACCCTTATCCTCCCTAGATGTAGACCTAGTCCTTACGGATGGTGATGCTTCAAGGATACTGGAAGCTTCTTTACTTTTGTTTTTCTTCCTCTGAGAAGTAGAGGCTTTAGCACTGAAAGTTCTTTTCTTAGGTGACCTAGAAATGGAAGGGGAGGCTTCAGGATCAATTTCAATTCTTTGAACAATTTTACGAACCCCAGAGGATGTTTTCTCTCTCCGACCAACACCATAGCCTCTAGGGCCGACCACTCTAGGCTCAACCTCATTCATTTGCAGAAATTATTCCCATGTCCCAACCTTTTGTCTATTTAATTCTCTTTCTAAAATTAGTTTTATCAAGCAATGATGTGAAATAGACTTGTTGCTTCCTGACTGGACTAATAAAGCTTTTTTTTTCACAATGTTAAATAGCAAGCTGGGAAGATTTACCGGTCTGTTGTCGTGCCAAAAATGACTGAGAATTTTGAAATGCAGAGCATGCAAATACTTGTAGCATCCCTCGCAGGTGAAGTACTGGATAACAAATACAGCTAGTTGAATGAATTCCAGAGGCAAAGATAATCACCAAGTACCTTGCTTCCTATTGATATCTAACTGGGGATCATCGTGCAAAGTGAACTGGGCCCTCGTCGAATGCAAGTCGAAGTCTTTCACCTAATGCTCACCTTCTTGTAACAAACCAATCACTTCAGCTACTATAACTTCTATAAATTCAATCTTTAAGCCCTTGACCTCCGCAAATCCATCCTTCAAGGTGGATAAAAATTGTAGAGAAAATTCCTCATCAAACCCTTTAAGGCTTAAGCAGTAATCCAGCCATCCTCTTCTTCTAAACATTTCACAAGTGGACGCATCAACAAAACCCTGTGATCCACTGGCTCATGCCATTGAAGGTCACCTCCCATTTCTACTCTCAAACAATTTTGAATTTGTAGAACTTACTATTTCCACAAAGCTCGACAATGGTAAATCATAGACCTTAATGCATTACAAAACAAGATGTTGCAGAAGAAAAGGTGGTGTACCAACTGCAACTTGCTTCATGGAATTAAAGATTTTTACACGAAATCTAATGATATATTTTTTTGCATAACATCTCATAATAGCTCACATGTGCCAAGGTTGCCACCCCGAACACGTCGTGACATATCATTAGAAATTAAGTTTAGCTTTTAATATCTTTAATTCACTTCAAATGTGATGATGCAATCACAGAAGGACAGATCAGCAAGTCATGTCATAGACATCTCTTCAAAGACAAGAAACTTTAATTTTACATGCTAATTTGAAATTTTGAAAATAGAATAATTCCCCCCCCCCAACTAAGTAATGGCATGGGTCCCATCGAGCCAGCTTATGCAAGAGTCAAAAATTAAAATGACACAAAATCCTAAAAATTAATGCATAAAAATAATATATGTACGAGTATCTGTGTCACGAACCTGGAAGCGTTGTAGGAAGAGTTGTCTGAAAACCTGTACCTACATAAATGAAGTGATGGGATGGGGTGAATGGGTGGAAGAGAGAGAAGGTGAGATGAAAATTATTATGGAGAAATCATTCAATGAAATGTGAAATGTTTATTATGGTGTTCTTGAATGGAATCAAGAATCAATGGAATGTTGGGTAGAAGACCCAGATTCTTTGGCTACAGGAATGCTTGCTTCAGCTGTGCTCTAGAACTGCTTCACGAACTCATCACAGCTGATAGGTTTATTGTATAGTTTCAAGTGATGCCCATTGACAAGTAACTTAAATCTGACAAGATCAATGGTTGAGAGTTGGATGGCTCCATTGTCAAATATTGATATTATCTCATAAGGTCCAAGCAATCTGGTATGAAATTTCTTAGGTGTGTGCTAGTATCTTGAATCATACAACAGTGTCCAATCTCCCATAGAAAATTTCTTATCACGAATGAACTTGTCATGCCATTTTTTTCTTTGTTGTTGTATCAACTTTGTATTGTGGAGGGCAGACTTCTTGTATTCATCTAATCCATTTAATTGCAGTAACTAGTCTTCTTGTGCTTTGGTGAGATCAATATCCAAATCTAAGGCTGTGTGAAGTGTTTTATGTTGGAACTCAATCATCATGGAGGCTGATTTTCCATACACCAACTCGAAAGGAGTAAACCCTATGGTGGTTTTCCATGTTGTGCGGTATGCCCATATGGCTTCAGGAAGGCATGTAGCCTAGTCCTTTTTGTGCATAGCCACTATTTTGGTTAGAATAGATTCTATTTCCCGGTTTGTGTTTTCAGCCTGACCATTGGCCTGAGGATGATAGGGTGAAGATTTCCCATGACGCACCATATACTCCTGCATCAACTCTATGATAAGATTAGAGGTGAAAAGTGCTCCCTGATCTATGACAAATTCCCTTGGTACTCCAAATTTGGTGAATATGCATTCTTAGAGGAACTCGGCAACTTTGTGATCTCTGGCATGCCTCATAGCTTTGGCTTCAACCCATTTTGTGGCATAGTCAGTACATACTAAGATGTAAGACTTCCCATGAGAAGAGGGTTCAATGGGTCCAACAAAGTCAATACCCTACTTGTCAAAGGGTGTAACAACTACTTGAGGCTGTAGGGGCATTTCATCAGACTTTCTAGGATGCCCCATATGTTGGCACCTATCACAGTGTCGGGTATGCTTTGTTGCATCTTTATGCAAAGTAGGCGAGTAGTATCTGGTTGTCAAAATTTTATAGGTTGTCCTCTTTACTGTAAAATTTCCACCACATGGTTCATCATGACATGCTCAGAGAATATCATAAGTTTCATCCTCATGAACACATCACCTGGTGACCTGGTCTAGTCCTATATAAAACATGAAGCCTAAGATCCAAGAGAAGTTAAAACTCTTCTCAACCAATAGTCAGCATTGTTTAGGAGAGAAGTGAGGTGGTGTGCTACCTGCGGCAAGGTAGTTGGCTAAGTCTGCATACCATGGATTAAAAGAATCAATAGAAAATAAGTGTTCATTAGGGAAGCTATCATCAATTGTTGTAGGATCATCTGGTGCTTGCATTCTTGATAAGAAATCGGCCACTACATTAGCCTTTCCTGGTTTGTCTATTATCTTTACATCAAATTCCTAGATGAGGAGTAACCAATGTGCTAATCTACCACTAATGGAAGGTTTATTCATTAAGTACTTGATAGCTGAATGATTAGTATAAACAAATACTTCATAACTTGTGATGTAGTGCCTAAATTTGTTTAGTGTATAGAAAATTGCTAACAATTCTTTTTCAGTAACAATATAATTTAATTATGCTCCTTGCAAATTTTTACTAATATAGTAAATTGCATGCTCAACAATACCTTCCTTTTGTCCAAGGACTACTCCAATGGCATAGTCAGATGCATCTGTGTGGATGTGGAATGGAATCTTCCAATCAAGTCCTTTGAGAATAGGTGTTGCTATTAGAACATCTTTCAATTTTTGGAATGATGCTTCACATGCCCCTGTCCATTCAAATTTAGCTTCTTTCTTCAATAAGTTGTATAATGGTGTTGCAAGTTGGCTAAAATCCTTTATAAATCTCTTGTAGTAACCAGCATGGAAAAGGAAACTCCTGACATCCTTCTGCTTGACCAGAGTGGGAAGTGTGTTGATAACTGCAATTTTTGCGGGGTCAACCTGAATTCCAAAAGATGAGAGGTTGTTCCCCAGGACAACTCCCTCCTCCATCATCATATAACACTTCTCACTGTTAAGAGAGAGGTTCAAATCTTGACATCTCTTAAGAACCTTCTCCAAGTTAGCTTGTGCTTCTTCAAATGTGGTTTTGTGAGTAGTGAATTCATCCATATAAATTTCAACACAATCAGCAGTAATGTCAAAGAAAATACCCAGCACTGCTCTCTGGAAAGTAGTAGGTGTGTTGCACAACCCAAATGGGAAGACTGAATAAGCAAATATTCCCCAAGGACAAGTAAGCATTGTCTTATCTTGGTCTTCTAGTGATATTTGTATCTGGTCATACCCACTAAAGCCATCTAGAAATGAAAAATATTTTTTGCCAGCAAGATTATCAAGCACCTGGTCAATGAAAGGTAGAGGAAAGTGATCTTTCTTAGTGGCTTTGTTAAGTTCTCTATAGTCAACACACACTCTCTATTTTCTCCCCTTCTTTGGAACAATTACAAGAGGAGAAACCCACTGACTGTTAGAGATAGGATAAATGAAACCTGCACTAAGAAGCTTTTGCAACTCGGTCTTCACTATGTCTCTCAAAGAAGGGTTAATTCTCCTTTGAGCTTGCCTCACCGACTTGAATTTAGGGCTTATATAGATTCCATGAGTACAAATTTTAGGATCTAGTCCTTTCATATCAGTATAGTCCCATGCAAAGGCTTTTTTACTATCTTGTAAAAGCTTGAGAAGACTAGACATTTGAGATTCAGTTAGGTTCTCATTAACATTCAGCTCCTATCCTGAAGCAATTTCAACTCTTTTAACTTTTTCTAGCATCTGGACTTCCACTATGGATGGAGACTTTATCTCAAGGGGTAGCAAGGTGTGGAGATAATTAGGTGCTGCAGGAAGCTAAGATGTGGTTTGCTTGGGCATTATTGTTTGAAGGGAATAATTAGGATCATCACAAGATGATTCCTCAAAACCATATTGATTGGTAAGGATTACTGCAAGTATATCATCTTCTTCTTCT
Organism: Chamaecyparis obtusa; assembly: GCA_027943335.1. NCBI lineage: Eukaryota > Viridiplantae > Streptophyta > Pinopsida > Cupressales > Cupressaceae > Chamaecyparis > Chamaecyparis obtusa. The sequence continues at coordinate 355,492 of BSBK01000231.1, forward strand.
GATACCATGAATGGATTTCTCTCAATGACCATAAGTTTTTGCATAGCATTTGCTTCAAGGGTAGCATCACCTAAGTCTAGCTAGAAAACCTGATCAAGTTCACTTTGGGGTTTTGCTGGAGAATACAAATTTAACTTCTTGGTATTTATCCCATCTGATATGGTCATTTTTCCTAACCGGCATGCAATGCAAGCATCGGCTATGGCTAGCCAAGGCCATCCTAAGATTAATGGGTATTCTCCTAAGGTGGCTTTGGGTGATAGGACTATGAAATCCAAAGGGTAATCTAAAGAATCCAAAGTAATAATAATATCTTCAACCATACCATCTAGTTTGACTATGGAATTATCAGCTAACTGCAATATTGTAGGTGTGTCCCGCAAACCAATGATACTAAGCTTCAGCAGAACTTCCCTAGTCATAATATTGATTGATGCTCCCAAGTCAATTAGGACATTCTAAATTTGGATACCATTAATATGGATGGTCACCACTAGACTTCCTGGGTCTGAATACTTAGGCATTATAACTTTTCTTAGCATGAGATCAAAGAACTAGCCTAAGACATGGACAGTATCAGGGTCTTTCTTCTTCCTTCTAGGTTGTTTGATATAGGCCTCTTTAATTGCTTTGGTATAGACTAGAATTTCTTTAAGGGCATCCAACAAGGGAATTTGCACTATCATTTATTTGAGCTGATCAATCAAATTAGTTGCTACAAGATTTTCTTTTTGAGGAATAGCCTGAGACAATCTTTGCAGATAAGGAGGATTTTTAGGCACTGATGTAGTTTGAACAATAGGTGGAACATCAACAGGCTAGTTCATAGGTATGTCCTCAGCATTAGAAACTTTGGTTATTATTAGCTCCTTGGATGCCAGTAGTGTAGTTCATGATCTAAGATGGATGTCATTTACTTGCAAGGAATAAGCTTGTTGTTTATTATTAGGATTTGGAGTTGGCTGAGCAGGAAGTTGAGTTGGCTTTTGCGGGTTGTTGTTGGCTACAAGAGGTGGCAGCATAATAGCTTTCTGCTGAGGTGGAGGCATTATTTCTTGTCATTGACTAGACTGATTGGGTCCCCACTGAGGTTGTGGTTGCCAGTTACCATGAGGTGTTCATTGGATATTCTATTGCAATTGTTGATAGGAGTTATACTGTTGTTGGTATGGGTTAAATGCTGGCTATTGCAGATAGGCTTGGTTATAGTTCACTTGTTGGTTGGACCAGTTATAATTTCAATTCTGACCTTGAGGAGTAGAATTTTGGGGGTTATGGTTTAGCCATTGACTACCATTATTATTATAACCAAAATTATTCATTAGGTCTGGAGGCATACCTTGTCTCTGAGCCCATGGACGCCTTTGAGAAACATAGAAAAATTCTCTGTTCTCCTCATCTATGGCTTTAAACTCAGTGGGCATTGAATTGATGTCCACAGATGCAACCGTTTTGCATTTACAATTTCTTTTCTTTTCTCTACAATGAGAACAGAACTCGGCCAGCACAACATCTGACTCTTCCTTCTTCCTCCTCATCTGCATACTATCTAGCTAAGTGGTGACATCATTAATTATGTCCTTCTTGAAGTCAGATAGCAAGTTAGACAGCTCCATTTTGGATACTCCTGAACTACCATTGGACTTATGTGGTAGGTCTCTAAGTCTCCTACCCTTCTTGACAGTGGCCCTTGAATAATTTAGACATATATTCTTTATGTCAGCCTAGCCTTTTTGTGTGATATCTCCTCATGCCATCAGGTCTAGAGGCTCAATACTTTCATCATTCACACCCTTTAAGAAAAGGTGTTTCTGAGATGCCTCATTTAGTTGGTGTTGTGTATTATGCTGCAGGTTGAACATGAATCTTGATACATAATCCTCCAAGGTTTCATCCTCCTTCTGAGACATTTTAAAAATGTCATCACCTTTCAAATCTTGACCCCTATAGTATTATTTATACTTTAAAAGAAACATAGTATGCATGGCATTCCAGTCTGCTACAACATTAGCACCCAACCCCATGAACCATCTCAAGGCAGCCTCTTCAAAGTTGATGGAAACAACTTTAGCTTGTGAGCATTAGTAGTATAGTCATAACTCCAGCAAAGGATGTCAAACTCAAAGAGGAAGGTCTCAGGGTCTTCTATAAGGAGGCCATAGAGTTTGGGGAGTGTAGCAGTAGGTATGTTCTTCAAATTTTGATTACCTTGTTGTTGAGGTATAGTAAAAGGAAAGGGAGCCTAAGCAGCCATTCTGGGAGGAGGACCTAGTGGTGGAGGTTGATAGATAATAAGAGCAAGTGAGTTGTCTTGGTATTCAGGTTCAGCAAATAGGTCATTCAAATGCAGTGATTCCTCAGATGATGAAGAGGATATGTGTTCCTGAGCATCAACAAATGGATTTTCAAAGGGTTCTTCTTCTTCGTTCTCACTTTGGGTTTCTTCAACTTGAGGATTAAATACATCAAATGGGTCCTCTTGGTAATTATGGGGAAGAAATCTCCCAAGGTGATCTCTCCTTCTATGCATAAAAATGCTTACTTAAGACTAAGTGCTAGATTAGGACTGAGAATTTAACTACAAGAATAAGTTTGAATTAACACCATCCTCGACAGTGATGCCAAAAATGTTTAGCCAAATAATAGTGTCAGAAACCTAGAGCAATGGACTGCCTATTTTAGGATTGGACACCCCAAATGATTTCTAAATGGATTATTCGGTCTCATTTAATTATCAACCAGGGACATAAACTTGGAATGGCATTTGCAAATTATATGCTTCAAGCATTCTCATTATAAGACTATCTATGGAATTCAAATGCTTATGCTTTAGGAAAACTATGCTAAAACTAGTAAACAAATGTATTCTAATTAAAGCAAGGAATTGCGGCTAGGAACTACTCCAACTGACTGTGCTGCAGGAACAAGCTACTAATTATGTTATCAGTAGCTACAAGAATAGCAGAGTTCTAACTACTTAGAAATAAACAGGAAAATTAACTCTACACTAATATAACAATTCACTCGTCAAGTAGGCCCCCTTGAATGAGTGAATGAAAACTACAATCAAGATGAAAGATACAAACTTAAACTGAACATTCTATTCATCCATAACAAAATGATTACACTTGATTGAAAATAGTATGCAAGAGTTCTATTATAAAAACTAGTTTGTTTGACTAACTCCAACAGAGTCGCAAGAGTCAATTATTTAAAAGAAAGCTACAACTATCTCCTAAATCTATGATCACTTCATAAATGAGGATCAGTTACAGCTCATAAAGTTTCAAAATAGAAACATCATGACCATGAATAATCCCAAAAATATAGCACATTAAGGAAACTAAATCTGTGCATGCATGTAATAGAAAACATCAATCAACTTGCTTTGCTTGCGAAGATTTTGCAATCCACGGTTGTCTTTGATTACTCCAACACCACTATGTTGGTCTTTGAATGTCCATAGTCAACACCTACAAAATAATCAATGCGCACACATCTAACCATATACATATATATCTGCATGACTAATATTAGGAAAAGGTGTAAGTCTTAATTAACACTCTTGCAAGTCCTATGGCTATAGGAGGTAACTACCCAAAACATAGCTTAGGCAAGGAAACATTCATTAACACGTATAGCTACTACATTTACCATTCCTATCCATGAATTCAAGAAGATATTATGTCTTTAAAATTATCCACATTTCCATCTTATGTTCACACATATATATAACATATACATAAAAACCATAAGTTCATATGCTTGAAAACCATAAATTCATGTCTATGTGCAAGCAACTGTTCTAGAAAGAGGATAAAAAGTACTGAGAAAGATGGTTATTTAGAAGCTCATCAGCCAACAAAGCCTGATTAATATCCTTAATTTTCTTGATGCCCAAACCACCATATTTATTAGGTTTTCACACATTCTCCCAAGCCACAAGATGGGTCCTATTTTTCTCCTCTGTGCCAGACCACAAAAATGTTTTATGTAATCTCTCAATGATGTCAGCAATCTTAGAAGGGATTTTGAAAAGCCTCAAAGCATAAACTAGAAGATTCTGGAGGGAGGCTTTAAGAAGGATAATCTTCCCAGCTTGGCTAAGGAGGGTCCCTTTCCAACTAGCTAGCTTATGATTGAAATTATAAACAATACTGCTCCACAAATAATCTGAGGGTTTTAGACCTAGGAGAAGACCCAGGTAGCTAGAAGGGAAAGAGGAAATATTACAACCAAGAATAGTCACCATTTTTTGTTTTCTAGGTAGGGGGTATTGAGAAAGAAAAGAGAGATTTTCTCCCAGTTGATAAGTTGACCCGTAGCTGAAGAGTAGGAGTTTAGAGCCTTCTTGATAGTTCTATCTTCTTTAATCAAGGAAGAGCCCATTATGACAGTGTCATCAAAAAAAATTTCGTGAGAGAAAGGCTAGCAAGAAGAAGAGGGGAGCAGACCCTGAATCAAATGAGCATGGACCCATTTGGAGAGAAATCTCCCAAGCCTCTCAACCATTATGGTGAAGAGGATGGGGGAGATAGGATCCCCTTACCATAGCCCTTTAGAAGGGAAGAAGAGGTTGGAAGCTGAGTCATTAACCAACACCAAAACAGAAGGAGTGGAGATAAGTTGTTGGATGAGGTTAACAACTTTTCTAGAAAAACTGAAAGCCAAAAGAACTTTTAAGAGGAAGGCCCAATCTACTATGTCAAAGGCTTTAGAAAGGTCAACCTTCAATAGGAAACCTTGTTTTTGTGACACCTCTAGTAAATGGATATTTTCATGAACAGTAATGATAGAGTCTAAGATCTATCACCCCAGCACAAAGATGTTCTGCTGGGGGAAATAATCATTGGGAGAAATGCCATAATTCTCACAGTAAGGACTTTTGATATGATATTATAGAAAGTGTTGCATAAGTTGATTGGTCTAAAGCTATCCACAGAATCAGCACTAGGTTTCTTGGGGATAAGAATAAAGAAGATATAATTAGCTTCCTTTAGCAGAGAACCATCTCCAAATAATTCTTTGACAGTAGCCAAGGCATCTCTTTCAACAATGTGCCAAAAATATTGGAAAAAGAAGGGGTAAATCCATCAAGACCTGAGATTTTTCCCCCTCAAAGGAAAAGGCAGCTACTTTAATCTCTTTAGAAGAAGGAATCTTACACAACAAATTATTGGCATCTTGATCTAAGATACAAGGGATAGAATCCAATAAAATATTTTGATTCTCAATGGAAAGGGAAGGATCACTTTGAACAAAGAAGAAAAATAAGCCGAGATTTCTTTTTTGATGTCCTCCTCCTTAACCAACTTACCTTAAGGTTTGTTAAGATAGTCAATTCTTTTGCAACCTTATGTTTTTTGGCTACCACATGGAAGAAATGAGTATTCTTGTCCCCAGCTTTTAGCCAGAGATCCCTAGATCTTTGTCTCCAAAAGGCTTCTTCCTTAGAGATGATATTATGATAGTCATCCTGTATTCTATTTTCCTTCAATTTTTTCTCCTTATTCAGGCCCTCCTTTTGGATAGTATCTTTTAATTCTTGAAGGTCTAATTGAGTAGAGATTTTTGCTTTGAAGATGTCCCCAAACACATCTTTATTCCACACTTTGATTTTGTTTTTGATTCTCTTAAGTTTTTGGACAACTCTATACATAGCCATTCCCTCCACATGGACATTCCACCGGTTAGCAATGTTCCTTTCCAGGTCTGGATGTTGCATCCACATTTTCTCAAATCTAAAAGGAGAGTTTTGTTTACCTGATAAAGGGTTAGCCTGAAGGGCTATAGGAGAGTGATCAGACCCAATGTGGTGTAGAGTTGACAGTGAGAAGGTGTAAGAAAGGATCCAGTCTGTCGATATCAGATCCCTAATCCAGACAAACTTGAATCAGGTCATCACTAGTTCTGTGATTTGACCAGGTAAAGGTCCCTCCTCTGAGATCAAGGTCCATAAGAGAATGATTATTAATGAATTCTATCAGAGCCACACTATTGTCATTCTAGAAAGAAGCTCCCCCAAATTTCTTAGAGATGCTAAGGGGATTATTAAAGTCTCCAACAACCATCCAGCAATCATTCTTGAAAATGATTCTCTCAGCTTCCAGCTTTCTCCAAAATTTATCTCTACCACTTTTAGAGTTGGGTGCATAGATATTAGAGAGAACCCAGTAGAAGCCATCTCTAATATGGGTAAACTTGATAGAAGAAATGTTCCCTTCTGACTTGATAATATCACCATGAATAGTATTAAGGTTCCAGAAGGAGGTAGTTCCCCCTGAAGCCCCTTCAGAGATACAACCCACAACAACACAGTTCTTAAACACTTTAATATTTTCAACTTTATCTCTAGCCATTTTAGTTTCCTGGATAAGAACAATATTAGGCTTTTGATCCTTAAAAAAATTTCTTAAAAGGTCTTGTTATGGGGGTTGTTTAATCCCCACATATTCCAAGAGATGATCTTCATTTCTTATCTTGGGAGAAATCTTGGATGGTACGTTGTCACCCATCTACAATACTTTATCTACTTTCCTATTCTCTCATGAATTTATTAGGTCTTTTGCCTTTGCTAGGCTTAGGCATTCCAACATCAGCTCTCATTGCTATGGTTGTAATACCTCCTAGAGGCATACCGTGAATAGGTTCACCTTGTTTCTTTTTATTGTGCACCACCTCAATCCAGGGGGTGTCCTCACTTTCTAAGAATGGGTTAGATTCTTCATATGAGTCCACCCAGGTTTTCTTTATTCGTGGGGTTTCTAGACTCAAGATACAATCTTAGATGATGTTACCATCTTTTGTATCCTCTGTGGATCTCTTAGATATCCCACTAGTTTGGTTTTGCTTAGAGGCATGGATGGCTCTTATTTCTCCTTCTTTAAGGGGGCCTTCAAGATCCGAATTCATCACCTTATCCAAACCTTTATTACTTACAGGAGCACTTTTATCTTGTGGGGGTCCATCAAGCTTAAATCTGTAGTAGCTCTTGAAGGCCCAACAGGGTCTTTTGAGCTGGTCTCTTTAGGATTCACCCAAATTTTTTCCTTCCACACCTTCTTGGTAGCTTTAGGAGGGGATTCCTTTCCTTTATAGGTTTTAAGGGGGAAATATTCCTTTTCCCTATGGCCAATTTTTTTTACAAATGAAACAAGCAAAGGGAAGGGACTCAAACTCAACCAGATGGTTGCACACACCAAGTCTAGAGTTGATAAAAATACATTGAGGTAGGTCAGCTGCCTGAATGATATTCACATAAATCCTAGCATAAACTCTTCTAGACCTAGAAGCTATCATAGGGTCAATAGTGAGGAGTTCTCCAAAAGAGATGGCAAGCCCTCCCAAGACATCCTCATGCTAGTATTTAAGAGGGAGACCAGGTAACCTGACCTAGACTAGGGACAAGATAAAAAAATCCAAGTCACTAAGTTCCAGGTTGGGAGCCCATTTACAAATAGCAAGAGAGTAACGTCCAACCATCCAAGGGCCACCATATAAGATTTTTGATAAATATTCCATAGATGAGAATTCAAAGGAGAAAAACCTTTCGACATGGTAGCAATGTCAAATTTTCCCTTAAGGATCCATTTTCTCTTAGAAAACTATCGAACTACCTCAATGTTAGGTCTACCCCCAGCAAACTTCCAAATCAAGGTCAACTCCATAGAAGTTATGGAGAATTCAATCAAGGGATCATGGATAAAAATAGAGAACTTGCCTTTTGAAGGGATAGATATCACATTCACTGTAGGAAAGGAGGATTTTCTAGTAGGTTTAACACCAAAAAGGGTAGACCACTTACCTTTGCTTTCACTCTTTTGTTCAGCACTAGAGAGAGGGCCCTCCTTAGTGGTTTCTTCTAGGAGAGGCCCACCTTTTTTAGTGGAATCTACCTCAAAAATACTCTCAAAATCAAAAATCTTCATTGACTGACCATTCAGATTCAGATCAGCCCTTGACCCATTTTGCAGTGGTTGTCCTCTAGCAATGTTGACCACAGGATATAGATTCTCTTCTGTAATGACACCAACAACAATAGGACCGCCATTACCAAGGTGTTCACTCAAAAAAAAATTCCCGCAACTACTCACAGGCTCCTTGCTCCCACCTAAAGTCCCAACCATGGTTCAGTCATTAATCAATGATAGTGTCAACTTGTTAATGAAGAATATGTTGCTAGTGAGGAAGAGATTGTATTCATTCATATTAAATAAGAAAATGCAAATGAAGAAAGAGCTTTGGTTTTGTATGTTGATAAAAAGAAAGAATTGTTAGAAAGTAAAGTCCACCAAGATAACTAAGGGAGGGGGGGGGGGGGTGTGGGGGGGTGAATTAGTTATCAGATAGTTATAACTTTTATCAACTTCAACACCATTAAACCATGTAAGCAATATAATTACCAACCATAGAAAGATATTCATACACAATACCACAATGACACAAGATATGTTGACTAGGGAACCTCTTGATCAAAGAGTAAACCCCGGTGGGAATGATGCCCACAAAAGATGCACTAATATGAATATTCCTTTTGAAAGGATGGACTCTGTTAGGAGTCTTACGAAATACATTCAGTACATATGAATCCCTGTTAGGAAATTTTGAATCCCTGTTAAAAGATTCTAACCCTGTTAAGAGTTATGGAAGACAAAAGGACCCACTACCCAAATAGCTTCAGGGTAAGATCATTGAACACACTATCCAACTAATCTTTGTATTACTCAATAGAATAATATGTTACCTCTTCTCTGACTGTGCCAAACCGCACTCACTATTACATGAGATCTCAATTTCAGATCTTTGTACTTCTCATGTCTTCCTTCACAAATTCACTTTCACATTTAGCTCTTTTCTTCACTTCATATCTATCCACTACTCTACAACAAGGAAAAACATTCCTTCCTTTATACCACACTCAAATAATTACAAATGAGTTGGCATACAATTACAAAATAAAAGTTTCCACATGCTACATCAAAATTACACAAAATTATCGGTTTCCAACTACAATAATTCTCCACTCGTGCAACCTCAAAGTTTGAGTTTTCATCCACATCACTATCAATGTGTCTTCAACTTCCCTTTAACTGCACAAAACAATATTCCATCCCAATTAGGAGATATCATCCGATTTCCACAAACCGCTACTCAGGAACACTGCCTGAATACTGCTTCCACCAAAATGCTCATAACTTCCATGAATAAATGAATTACTATCTATGCTCTTAACCATAGACATATAACATATCAAAGATTATATCCTCAACATCACATAGCTCCAACTACAATATCCCATGTGCGCTAATTCAAACTTTGTCTGCTTCTCTGCAAGTCTCCGGTAAATCACTGTGTTGACATCAATGACAATTATAGTCATGAATGCAACAAAACTATTATAGAATGATAGCCAAACATTCAACATTCATTCCTAACAATATCCCCCATTGGAATTGATGGAAACATAGATGAAAAAATATCCAATGTTCCAAAAATCCAGTATTGCAACACTATTGCTTCAAGTTGTCTTCATCAATCAAATCTTGCTTCATTTTCCTATTCAGATAGTACAAATAGTTTTTTCATGTACAATTCTCCCCCATTGACATCAATGACAGAAATCTCATTACTATGTCAACAACAACTCCAATGTCAAAAGACACTATTTAGAAAATACATTCACTAGATTCCTTGTGACTCAGCTCAAATACACATACTCCCCCATAGAGGAAGTACCAACATCTAGTCCAGAAGAAAGATAAGGCTCATATACCACTGGATGGATGCAACCAACTACATCACTTATCAAAAGTAGGCTAGGGCATAACCCCAAGCATACCTCTTAGATACTCAAATGTATCCTTAGGCAAAGGCTTTGTAAATATATCTGCTATCTACTCCTTTGTACTTATGTACTCAAGTCTGACTTCCTTCTCAGCAACTTTCTCTCTTACAACATGATACTTAATCTCTATATGTTTAGTCTTAGAATGTAATATAGGGTTCTTAGACATACTAACTGTGCTAGTGTTGTCACAATGTATGACAACAGGTTCAACAAACTTTATTCCAATATCCTTCAGCATTTGCTTCATCCAAATTATCTGGTTACAATTGTTTGTTGCTGCTACATATTTTGCTTCTATTGTGCTCTGTGAGATACAATTCTGCTTCTTGCTTAGCCAAGAAACCAATCTTCCTCCAAGGAAAAATGCTCCACCACTGGTGCTTTTCTTATCATCAACACTGCCTCCCCAATCAGCCTCTATATATGCACATAGGGTAAATTCATCAAATTTTTCATACCACAATCCATAGTCCATTGTGCCTCTTAAATATCTCAGTATCCTCTTTACTGTTGCATAATGTGATTCTCTAGGTTTAGCTTGAAATCTTGCTACAATTCCAATTGAATGTGCTATATCAAGTCTTGTATGTGTCAAATACTACAATCCTCCAAGCATAGATCTGTATTTCTTTTGTTCAACTATCGGTGTTTCATCTGTACTAGATAATTTATGTCCAGTTACCATAGGTGTTCCAACTGGTTTACAATTCTCCATTCCAAATCTTTTCAACAAGTCATTCGGGTACTTTGTCTAACTTACAAAGATACCATCATTATTTTATGTTATCTGCAATCCCAAAAAGTATTTCATTTCACCAATCATACTCATTTCAAATTCAGTCTTCATTTCATCAGCAAATTTGTTACTAGCTTCATCTTCTCCTCCAAAAATAATGTCATCAACAAAAATAAATATAACCAACAAACCATTTTCAATTTGTTTTATGTACAGATTGCTATCAGCTGTTCCTTTTGTAAATCCCAACTTTAACAAATACTTGTCCAATCTTGCATAGCAAGTTCTAGGTGCTTGTTTTAGTCCATATAAGGCTTTCTTCAGTTTACATACCATGTCTCCTTCTTGAGTCAAAGGAAAACCTTCAGGCTACTCAATGTAGACTTCTTCTTCCAATTCTCCATTCAGAAATGTGGACTTCACATCCATCTGATATGCTTTGAATTTCTTGTAAGCTGCATAAGCCAAAAACATTGTTACTGCTTCAATTCTTGCAACAAGTGCAAAGGTTTCTTCATAGTCAATTCCTTCTTGATGTGAGTATCCCTTACAAACCAATCTTGCTTTGTTTCTTACTACTCCTTATTCATTCATCTTGTTTCTGAATACTCATTTAGTTCCAATAACATTCTTGTCTTTAGGTCTAGGGACCAATTCCCATGTTTGTTATTTTCAATCTGATCTAGTTCTTCTTTCATAGCATTAGTCCAACTTTCATCTTCACAAGCTTCACTAGTACTTTTAGGTTCAATTTGAGAAATCAAACATAACTATTCTTGAACCTTATTCTGAGTTAGAACTCCTCTTTTGATGCTTCCAATAATTTGCCCAATAGGATGATTTCTTCATAAACTCTTGTTAGGTGTCACTGTCTTAGATCTCACTTTAGGTGTAGGTTCTTCAATGACTTCACTATGGCTTTCATTCAAAAACTCACTATCAGTCTCATAAAATAATTCAGTACATCAAGTGTTAGGTTTAAGATGAGCTTCTTCATCTACTCATAATCAAGCATTCTTTCCTGAATTTTGAACTTTTCATCACCTTTAACATTTGTGCTTTCAACAATTATCTTAGTTCTTTTATTGTAACATCTATAGGCTTTTCTTTTCAAAGAATATCCAAGAAATATACCGTCATCACTTCTAGTTTCAAACTTTCCAATATCATCATCTCTCTTTCTATAACATTTGCTTCCAAAAATTCTAAAATACTTAACTGAGGGTGCATGTCCAAACTATAATTCATAGGGTGTCTTGTCTGTCTCTGCTCTGATTTGTACTATGTTCATTGTATACACTATTGTGTTCACTACTTCTCTACAGAATATCTTCCCCTAATCATTCTCAAATAACATAGCTCTTGCTGCTTCAGTCACTAATCTGTTCCTTCTTTCTACAATACCATTTTGTTCAGGTGTTCTAGGGGCTGAAAACTATCTCTTAATGCGATTTTCTTCACAAAAGGTGTTAAACTCTCTAGAAGTAAATTCTCCACCTCTATCAAATCTCAAACATTTAATCTTCATTCCAAATTCATTATCAACTTTATTCTTAACAATCTTAAACTTATCAAATGCTTCAGACTTTTCTTTAAGAAATGCAATCCACATCATTCTTGTAAAATCATCAACAAGAATCATAAAATACCTTTCTCCATAGAATCCTCTAGTCCTAGTAGGACCACTCAAGTCTGTATGAACAATCTCTCACTTTTTTACAGATGTAAACTTCTTACTGGGAAAAGAACTTCTCTTCTATTTAGCCATCACACATTCTTTGCAAATCATGTTAGTAGGCTTCATAATTTTAGGCAAATCTCTTACTGCAAGTGTAGTACTTACTTTCACAATGTTGTCAAAGTTTATATGACAAAACCTTCTATGCCATAACCAACTGTCATCAATTTTAGTAATCAAACATGTCATCTCAGTCAGATTCAACTGAAATACATTACCTCTAGTTCTAGATCCAGTTCCAATCAGATTTCCATCTTTATCCTTTATCACACAAGTTTTCTCAGTAAACCAAACTTGATATCCCTTATCAACTAAATGTCCAACACTCAAAAGATTATGTTTCAATCCATCCAAAAAATAAACATCATTAGTATTAGTCTTTCCATCAAGAGTAATAGATCCTATACCTTTAATCAAACAAGGTGCATTGTTTCCAACTCTAACAACTCCTCCATCATATTCGTTAAGCTTTATGAACTTTTTCATGTCTCCAATCATATGATGTGAACAACCACTATCTATAATCCAATTAGCTTTCTTTTCAACTTGAGAAACTAAGGTTTTTTCTTCCTTAACATCAGTTTCAGGATTCTCTTCTTTAATTGCTACAAATCCTATGTCATCATTATTCTCAGTATCACTTTCACTTAGAGTTCTCTCTATACTAGCTTCAAGATCTTCATCATTAGCATAATAAAATTCCTTAGATATTCTAGGTTTGAAATTGTTTCTATACTTTTTAGCTCTCTTAGGACATTTAGATGCAAAATGACCATATTCTTGACAAGTCCAACATTTAAAAAATTTCTTACCGTCTCATTCTCTCTTCACAAGCAAGGCAATACCTTCTTCAATCTTCTTATCTTCTTCATTTCTAGATCTTCTACTACCAGCATAATCTCCGCTCACATTGATGCTTCTTGACAAATTAGGGCAAACACTAAGAGCATTGAATGCTATCTCCATTCTAGGTAAGTCTCCTGATAACCTCAGGTTCATCTCTACTGCTTCCAATCTTCCAAGAAGAGTCTCTCTTGTAAAGTTTGTAATACAAGGTATAACTTGTTCAATCATCTGTGTTGTCTGCTTAAATATAGGATTCAATGTCCTCAGAATTTTCCATATCACTTCATTCTCTGTCTTTGTTCCTCCACAAGATTTTATGCCTGTAACAATTTTTGACATCCTAGCAATATAGCTTCTAACAAATTCATCTTCCAACATTCTTATATCTTCAAATGCACATATCCAATTATGTAATCTAACTCTTTTTGCATGTTCATCACCTTCAAAATTAGAGTGTAAAGCATTCCAAATTTCATTAGAATTTTTCAAACATTTTACGTGACTGTACTCATTCTCTGGAAGGGCTGTCAAAAGTGCTTCTCTTGCAAGTATGTTACACATGAATAGATCTTTCTCATCAACAGTACATGTTTCAAGATTTTCCTCTTCAATGATAGTCTTATCATTCTTTGTAATCAACCAATAACCTGGTCCTAAACATAGTAGGTGTGTCTTCATCTTTTCTTTCCAGCTATCAAAATTTACTCGATTAAACTTAGGGATTTCTTTCCTAAAATTCACCATGGATCTCCTTAAGCTGTTAAACTTATTTTTCAAGGACCTATCACTCTGATGCCAATTGTTATAAACTAAAGTCCACCAAGATAACTGAGAGGGGGGGTGAATTATTTATTAGATAGTTATAACTTTTATAAACTTCAACACCATTAAACCATGTAAGCAATATAATTACCAACCATAGAAAGATATTCATACAAAATAACACAATGACACAAGATATGTTGACTAGGGAACCTCTTGATCAAAGAGTAAACCCCGATGGGAATGATGCCCATAAAAGATGCACTAATATGAATATTCCTTGTGAAAGGATGGACTTTATTAGGAGTCTTACGAAATGCATTCAGTCCATATGAATCTTTGTTAGGAGATTTTGAATCCCTGTTAAAAGATTCTAACCATGTTAAGAGTTATGGAAGATAGAAGGACCCACTGCCCAAATAGCTTCAGGGTAAGATCACTGAACACACTATCCAACTAATCTTTGTATTACTCAATAGAATAATATGTTACCTCTTACCTGACTATGCCAAACCGCACTCACTGTTACACCAGATCTCAATTTTAGATCTTTGTACTTTGCATGTCTTCCTTCACAAATTCACTTTCACATTTAACTCTTTTCTTCACTTCATATCTATCCACTGCTCTACAACAAGGAAAAACATTCCTTCCTCTATACCACACTCAAATAATTACAAATGAGTTGGCATACAATTACAAAATAAAAGTTTCCACACGCTACATCAAAATTACACAAAACTATCAGCTTCCAATTACAATTATTCTCCACTCGTGCAACCTCAAAGTTTGAGTTGTCATCCATATCACTATCAATGTGTCTTCAACTTCCCTTTAACTGCGCAAAACCATATTCCATCTTGATTAGGAGATATCATCTGATTTCCACAAACCGCTACTCAGGAACACTGCCTGAATACTGCTTCCACCAAAATGCTCATAACTTCCATGAATAAATGAATTACTATCTGTGCTCTTAACTATAGACATATAACATATCAAAGATTATATCTTCAACATCACATAGCTCCAACTACAATATGCCACGTGCGCTAATTAAAACTATGTCTGCTTCTCTGCAAGTCTCTGGTAAATCACTGTGTTGACATCAATGATAATTATAATCATGAATGCAACAACAACTATTACAGAATGACTACCAAACATTTATCATTCATTCCTAACAATCTCTCCCATTGGCATTGATGGCAACATAGATAAAAAAACATCCAATGTTCCAAAAATCCAGTATTGCAACACTGTTGCTTCAAGTCCTCCTCATCAATCAAATCTTGCTTCATTTTCCTATTCAGATAGTACAAATAGTTTTTTCATGAACACTTCTCCCCCATTGACATCAATGATAGA
Source organism: Chamaecyparis obtusa (assembly GCA_027943335.1). Classification (NCBI taxonomy): domain Eukaryota; kingdom Viridiplantae; phylum Streptophyta; class Pinopsida; order Cupressales; family Cupressaceae; genus Chamaecyparis; species Chamaecyparis obtusa. The sequence goes on from BSBK01000231.1 coordinate 370,789, forward strand.
AATCTCATTATTATGTCAACAACAACTCCAATGTCAAAAGACACTATTCAAAAAATACATTCACTAGAGTCCTCATGACTCAGCTCAGATACACATACTCCCCCATAGAGGAAGTACCAACATCCATTCCAAAAGAAAGATAAGGCTCATATACCACTCGACGGATGCAACCAACTGCATCACTTATCAAAAGTAAGCTGGGGCATAACCCCAAGCATACCTCTCAGATACTCAAATGTATCCTTAGGCAAAGGCTTTGTAAATATATCTGCTATCTGCTCCTTTGTACTTATGTACTCAAGTCTAACTTCCTTCTCAGCGACTTTCTCTCTTACAACATGATACTTAATCTCTATATGTTTTGTCTTAGAATGTAATACAGGGTTCTTAGACATACTAACTGTGCTAGTGTTGTCACAATGTATGACAATAGGTTCAACAAACTTTATTCCAATATCCTTCAGCATTTGCTTCATCCAAATTATTTGGTTACAATTGTTTGCTGCTACTACATACTCTACTTCTGATGTGCTCTGTGAGATACAATTTTGCTTCTTGCTTAGCCAAGAAACTAATCTTCCTCCAAGGAAAAATGCTTCACCACTGGTGCTTTTCTTATCATCAACACTACATCCCCAATCAGCATATGTATATGCACATAGGGTAAATTCATCAGATTTTTCATACCACAATCCATAGTCCATTGTGCCTCTTTAATATCTTAGTATCATGTTTACTGCTGCATAATGTGATTCTCTAGGTTCATCTTGAAATCTTGCTACAATTCCAACTGAATGTGCTATATCAAGTCGTGTATGTGTTGAATACTACAATCCTCCAATTGTAGATCTATATTTCTTCTGTTCAACTATCGATGTTTCATCTGTGCTAGATAATTTATCTCCAGTTACCATAAGTGTTCCAACTAGTTTACAATTCTCCACTCCAAATCTTTTCAACAAGTCATTTTGGTACTTTGTCTAACTTACAAAGATACCATCATTGTTATGTTTTATTTGCAATCCCAAAAAGTATTTCATTTCACCAATCATACTCATTTCAAATTTAGTCTTCATTTCATCAGCAAATTTGTCACTAGCTTCATCTTCTCCTCCAAAAATAATGTCATCAACAATAATAACTATAACCAACAAACCCTTTTCAATTTCTTTTGTGTACAGATTGCTATCAGTTGTTCCTTTTGTAAATCCTAACTTTAACAAATACTTGTCCAATCTTGCATAGCAAGTTCTAGGTGCTTGTTTTAGTCCATATAAGGCTTTCTTCATTTTACATACCATGTCTCCTTCTTGAGTCAAAGGAAAACCTTCAGGCTACTCAATGTAGACTTCTTCTTCCAATTCTCCATTCAGAAATGCTGACTTCACATCCATCTGATATACTTTGAATTTCTTGTAAGCTACATAAGCCAAAAACATTGTTACTGCTTCAATTCTTGCAATAGGTGCAAAGGTTTCTTCATAGTCAATTCCTTCTTCCTGTGAGTATCCCTTACATACCAATCTTGCTTTATTTCTTACTACTTCTCCTTGTTCATTCATCTTGTTTCTAAATACCCATTTAGTTCTAGAAACATTCTTGTCTTTAGGTCTAGGGACCAATTCCCATGTCTTGTTCTTTTCAATCTGATCTAGTACTTCTTTCATAGTATTAGTCCAACTTTCATCTTCACAAGCTTCACTAGTAGTTTTAGGTTCAATTTGAGAAATCAAAGATAACTATTCTTGTACCTTATTCTGAGTTAGAACTCCTCTTTTGATGCTTCCAATAATTTTCCCATTAGGATGATTTCTTCATAAACTCTTGTTAGGTGTCACTGTCTCAGATCTCACTTCAGGTGTAGGTTCTTCAATGACTTCACTGTGGGTTTCATTCAAAAAATCACTATCAGTCTCATAAAATAATTCAATAGATCCAGTGTTAGGTTTAGGATGAGCTTCTTCATCTGATTCATAATCAAGCATTCTTTCCTGAATTTTGAACTTTTCATCAACTTTAATATTTGTGCTTTCAACAATTATCTTAGTTCTTTTATTGTAACATCTATAGGCTTTGCTTTTCAAAGAATATCCAAGAAATATACCTTCATCACTTCTAGGATCAAACTTTCCAATATCATCATCTCTCTTTATATAACATTTGGTTCCAAAAATTCTAAAATACTTAACTGAGGGTTCATGTCCAAACCATAATTCATAGGGTGGCTTGTCTATGTCTGCTCTGATTTGTACTTTGTTCATTATATACACTGATGTGTTCACTACTTCTCTCTAGAATATCTTCACCAAATCATTCTCAAATAACATAGCTCTTTTTGCTTTAGTCACTGATCTGTTCCTTCTTTCTACAATACCATTTTGTTCAGGTGTTCTAGGGGCTGAAAACTGTCTCTTAATGCCATTTTCTTCACAAAAGGTGTTAAACTCTCTAGAAGTAAATTCTCCACCTCTATCAAATCTCAAACATTTAATCTTCATTCCATATTGATTCTCAACTTTATTCTTAACGATCTTAAACTTATCAAATGCTTCAGACTTTTCTTTAAGAAATGCAATCCACGTCATTCTTGTAAAATCATCAACAAGAATCATAAAATACCTTTCTCCATAGAATCCTCTAGTCCTAGTAGGACCACTCAAGTCTGTATGAGCAATCTCTAGCTTTTCTACAGATGTAAACTTCTTACTGGGAAAAAAACTTCTCTTCTATTTAGCCATCACACATTCTTTGCAAATCATGTTAGTAGGCTTCATAATTTTAGGTAAATCTCTTACTGCAAGTGTAGTACTTACTTTCAAAATGTTGTCAAAGTTTATATGACAAAACCTTCTATGCCATAACCAATTGTCATCAATTTTAGTAATCAAACATGTCATCTCAGTAGGATTCAACTGAAATACATTACCTCTAGTTCTAGATCCAATTCCAATCAGATTTCCATCTTTATCCTTTATCACACAAGTTTTCTCAGTAAACCAAACTTGATATCCCTTATCAACTAACTGTCCAACACTAAAAATATTATGTTTCAATCCATCCACAAAATAAACATCATCAGTATTAGTCTTTCCATCAAGAGTAATAGTTCCTATACCTTTAATCAAGCAAGGTGCATTGTTTCCAGCTCTAACAACTCCTCCATCATATTCGTTAAGATTTATGAACTTTTTCATGTCTCCAGTCATATGATGTGAACAACCACTATCTATAATCCAATCATCTTTCTTTTCAACTTGAGAAACTAAGGTTTTTTCTTCCTTAACATCAGTTTTCAGATTCTCTTCTTTAATTGCTACAAATCCTATGTCATCATTATTCTCAGTATCACTTTCACTTAGAGTTCTCTCTATACTAGCTTCAAGATCTTCATCATTAGCATAATAACATTCCTTAGATATTCTAGGTTTGAAATTGTTTCGGTACTTTTTAACTCTCTTAGGACATTTAGATGCAAAATGAACATATTCTTGACAAGTCCAACATTTAAAAAATTTCTTACTGTCTAGTTCTCTCTTCACAAGCAAGGCAATACCTTCTTCAATCTTCTTGTCTTCTTCATTTCTAGATCTGATGCTACTAGCATTATCTCTACTCACACTAATGCTTCTTGAAAAAGTAGGGCAAACACTAAGAGCACTGAATGTTATTTCCATTCTAGGTAAGTCTCCTGATAACCTCAGGTTCATCTCTACTGCTTCCAATCTTCCAAGAAGAGTCTCTCTTGTAAATTTCATAGTACAAGGTATAACTTGTTCAATCATCTGTGTTGTCTGCTTAAATACAAGAGTCAATGTCCTCAGAATTTTCCATATCTCTTCATTCTTTGTCTTTGTTCCTTCACAAGATTTTATGCCTGTAACAATTTTTGACATTCTACCAATATAGCTTCTAACAAATTCATCTTCCAACATTCTTATATCTTCAAATGCACATATCCAATTATGTAATCTAACTCTTTTTGCATGTTCATCACCTTCAAAAGTAAAGTGTAGAGCATTCCAAATTTCATGAGATTTTTTCAAACATTTTACTTGACTATACTCATTCTCCGGAAGGGCTATCAAAAGTGCTTCTCTTGCAAGTATGTTACACATGAATAGATCTCTCTCATCAGCAGTACATGTTTCAAGATTGTCCTCTTCAATGATAGTCTTATCATTGTTTGTAATCAACCAATAACCTGGTCCTAAACACAGTAGGTGTGTCTTCATCTTTTCTTTCCAGCTGTCAAAATTTACCCCATCAAACTTAAGGATTTCTTTCCTAAAATTCACCATGGATCTCCTTAAGCTGTTAAACTTATTTTTCAAGGACATGTCACTCTGATACCAATTGTTATAAAGTAAATTCCACCAAGATAACTGAGAGGGGGGGGGTGAATTATTTATCAGATAGTTATAAATTTTATAAACTTCAACACCATTAAACCATGTAAGTAATATAATTACCAACCATAGAAAGATATTCATACAAAATAACATAATGACACAAGATATGTTGACTAGGGAACCTCTTGATCAAAGAGTAAACCCCGGTGGGAATGATGCCCACAAAAGATGCACTAATATGAATATTCCTTGTGAAAGGATGGATTTTGTTAGGAGTCTTATGAAATACATTCAGTACATATGAATCCCTGTTAGGAGATTTTGAATCCCTTTTAAAAGATTCTAACCCTGTTAAGAGTTATCGAAGACAGAAGGACCCACTGCCCAAATAACTTTAGGGTAAGATCACTGAATGCACTATCCAAATAATCTTTGTATTACTCAATAGAATAATATGTTACCTCTTCTCTGACTATGCCAAACCGCACTCACTGTTACACCAGATCTCAATTTTAGATCTTTGTACTTCGCATGTCTTCCTTCACAAATTCGCTTTCACATTTAGCTCTTTTCTTCACTTCATATCTATCCACTACTGTAAAACAAGGAAAAACATTCCTTCCTTTATACCACACTCAAATAATTACAAATGAGTCAGCATACAATTACAAAATAAAATTTTTCACACGCTACATCAAAATTACACAAAACTGTCAGCTTCCAACTACAATAATTCTCCACTCATGCGACCTCAAAGCTTGCATTGTCATCCACATCACTATCAATGTGTCTTCAAATTCTCTTTAATTTCCCAAAACTAGATTCCATCCCGATTAGGAGATATCATCTGATTTCCACAAACCGCTACTCAGGAACATTGCCTGAATACTGCTTCCACCAAAATATTGATAACTTCCATGAATAAATGAATTACTGTCTACACTCTTAACCATAGACATATAACATGTCAAAGAGTATATCCTCAACATCACATACCTCCAACTAAAATATCCCACATGTGCTAATTCAAACTATGTATGCTTCTTTGTAAGTCTCCGGTAAATCACTGTGTTGACATCAATGACAATCATAGTCATGAATGCAACAACAACTGTTATAGAATGACTGCCAAACATTCAACATTCATTCCTAACAAGAATAGGTCATTGACAGTGGATATTCACATCATATGACTGGTGATAAGGATAAATTTGTGAGATTTGAATATTATGATGGAGGAGTTTTTAGGTTCGATAATGATGCACCTTACTTGATAAGAGGAAAAGGATCTATTTCTCTTCATGGTAAGAATAATATTGAAGATGTCTTATATGTTGAAGGTTTGAAACATAACTTGTTGAGTGTTAGAAAACTATTAGCTAAGGGTTGCAGGTTGGAATTCATGAATGGGATATGCAAAATTCTTGGAAGAAATGGAGAACTGGTTGCATCTAGTAAATAGACTGAAGGTAACCTATTTCATTTGAAAACGGTTGAGAATACATGTCTAGTTTTTGGCATGGATGATAGTTGGTAATAGCATAGAATATTTTTTCTTGTGAATTTAAATAGCATGATTCAAATTAGTGTTAGTGATACTATGAGAGATTTTCCTAAATTGTTGAATCCTAACAATTTGTGCAAAGAATGTCAATTTGGAAAGGTGACTAGATCTACTTTTAAAAACAAGATGCATACTTCAAATGATTTTCTAGATTTGGTGCATACATATTTGTGTGGTCCTACAAGAACAAGAATCTATTATGGAGACAATTACTTTATGCTATTCATTGTTGACTATTCCATAATGATGTTGGTGACATTTTTTAGAGGAAAATCAAAAGCTTTTTAGAAATTTCATATCTTTAAGATGATGGTTGAGATATAATTAGGAAGAAGACTGAAATACTTGAGATCAGACAGAGGAGGTTAATTCACATTTGATGAGTTTTATTCTTTTTATGAAGAACATGGGATTAAGAGACGGACTTATGCTTTGCAAACCCCACAACAGAATGGTGTTGCTGAGAAAAGGAATAAATTAATTCTAGACACAAATAGAACAATCATGATTGAAGGAAAAGTATCACAGATCTACTGGAGAGAAGAAGTGAGTACAGTAGTATATATATTGAACAAAGTGTAAATCAAGTAGGGAATTGGTAAGACACCTTATGAATTATGGTATGGTCATGATCCTACTATAAAATACTTTAGAATTTTTGGAAGTAAATGCTATATTAAGAGAGATGAAGATGTTGGAAATTTTGATCCTAGAACTGATGAAGGAATGTTTCTTGGTTATTCTACTAAGAGCAAGGCATATAAATGTTATAACTATAGATTGAAGAAAATTCTTGAAAGTGTTAATGTTAGAGTTGATGAGAATGTGAAAATATGTGGAAGTGACTATAGATATGACATACATGAAGAAGACGTCAGGATGAGGAAGGTCAAAATTAGATTGAATTGATGAATGGTCTAGTAGAGCAAGCAAAGATGAATGTGGATGATATTGACATAGAATAGTCTTCTATAAGGTATACTCTGAGAACTCCATGGTATGTAAATATTAATCATTCTGAAAATGATATTATTGGTGATAGAAATAGAGGTGTTCAGACTAGAGGAAAGATTGGTAGGAATGAAACATGTTTATTATCTGAGATTGAGCCTAGTAGTGTTAATGAAGCATGTAATGATGAAATTTGGGTCAAAGCTATGAAAGAAGAGTTGGATCAGATTTAGAAGAACTAATGAGAGTCATTTATGACCCATTTTTATGTCATATTTTAATCCATTTCATATACCTCCATACGCACTTTCATGTTTTAATTCCATTCCATTTCATCCCATTTTACCATTTTATGTTACATGTGATTTAATATATAAGTCATATTTAATATGGTTTTGGGATTAAAATATGGAAATTATTTATTGATTTTTTTTACTAATAAATGTTATTTTATGTCATGGCATATGTAGCTTGCAACATGCTGATTTGTGGGTGCAGATCTTCCCATCACCTATTCTACAAAAACTTCTTATCGCATTTTGGATGAGAACTATTGTACGTGATTGGTTGCCTAGAAGATCATTTTTATCAAATATTTTTTCAATTTATACATCAGAAAGGATTAAAAGGATTGGTCATCATCAACTCCTTATTCAGATGCATATGATTATTATCTTATGAATCTTCATGTCCACTTTGAAATGAATCCTATGGTGGGACAAAAATCAGTGTATTTTTAGCCAATGTTATAACATACTTGTTGCCAGCTGTTGAAGGATATATTGTATTCTATAGAACTATTTATTCCCAATTTGGTATTTCTTTTGTAAACCATCAAAAATATTATTTTTCACTTGTGGCTACCATCCACATTAGTGTAATTGTGTTAAGATATGGCCCAAAACATTTTTTTCTTGGCATAAAAATGAGTGAATCAGACTCACATGCCACATCTGCCATATATTTTTTATGGTAAAGGAAAATATTTTGTTGTTTATAGACCAAACATAGGAGTCAGTTTGAACCAAACCATATTATAAAAGGCATTGCCATTGAGTAGATTGGTAGTAGTGATTTCAACAATGTAGATTATTGTGTAACGCAAACTGTTATGTAAAGTTAATTAGTATTATTTTCTTATTTGAAATAAAGTAGTTATTTTGATGATTGAACTAGTGTAAGGAACCATCTTTCTACCCACTGTGCAAGCTAGGGAGTAAGGGAATGCTCTTTGGTAAAGCACGGTGATGTATGATTATTAGTGTGTTTACTTTATTTGTGTAATTTTGTGTTTCTTACTTAGACTTTCATTGGATTATATGTTCATGTTTATACTAGTTAGTGAGTTTTAGATCAGTTACTTTAGAGCCTTTAGAGTAGAATATAATTTTTTTATAGTTATTTATGTTACTATTATTTCTTCCATAAATTCTTGTTGTTGTTATTTTTATTACAGATTGATGTTTATGTTCCTATCATTTATGTTGCAAGGAAGTGATAGTTCTTGTCACCAGAATTACTTTGGTTTTTTTTGTAGGATTATATTTTTGTGTTCTATATTCATTCATAATCACTTAGCTCACAACTAGCACCCCTTGATGGTATATTTCCCAGACACCTTTCACAAGCTTACGCCCCCGGATTGACACATATAGACCATGCTAAATTCATTATAAATATTAATCTTTCTTATTATTTTCCCTAGTTTTGGCCTATCAAGAACAATACTTTGATTCTTGTTCCTAGACCTATGGACAAGAATGTGATCAGAACTAAGTGGTTATTCTAGAAAAAATTGGATGAACAAGGTAAAGTGGTACAGAATAAAGCAAGATTGGTATGTAAATGTTATTCACTAATGGAAGGTATTGATTTCAATGAAAAAATTTCTCCTGTTGCAAGAATTGAGGTAGTTAGATTACTACTTGCTTATGATTCTTACAGAAATTTTAAGGTTTATCATATGGATGTTAAGTCAGCATTTCTTAATGGTGAGTTAGAGGAAGAAGTTCACATTGAACAACCTGATGGATTTACTCTAGCCGATGAAGAAGACATGGTTTTCAAGTTATAGAAAGCTTTGTATGGACTGAAGCAAGACCCTAGAGCCTTGAATGATACACTGGATATGCATTTATTAAGAATTGGTTTTGTTAAAGGAACTACAAATAGTAATTTGTACTTGAAAGTTATTGATGACAATATTTTAATTGTTGAAGTATTTGTTGATGACATTATATTTGGAGGTGATAATGATTTGAGTAAGATTTTTGTTGATGATATACAAAAAGAATTTGAGATGTCTATGATAGGTGAGATGAAATTCTTTCGTAGATTGCAAATCACATAGTTGGATAGAGGATTTTTTGTTATACAGTCTAAATGTATCAGAGAGTTGTTGAAGAAGTTTGGAATGGAAGACTCCAAACTAGTTGGTACTCCTATGATGACTTGATGCAAATTGACAAAAGATGATGAATCCCCTTGTACTAATCAAACTAGATACATATATATGATCGATGAATTGCTTTACTTGACACAGACTAGACTAGATATAATGAATGGTGTTTGCATTGTTGCTAGATTTAAAGTTGAACCAAAAGAGTCACATGTTGTTTTTGTGAAGAGAATTTTCAAAAATTTGAAAGAAAAAGTTGATTATGGATTATGGTTTGATAGAGATAAATATTTTATAGTTTTTGCATATAATGATGTTGATTGGGTAGGAAGTATGGATTATAGAAAGAGTACTAGTAGTGGTGCATTCTTCTTGGGTAAGAGATTAGTTTCTTGGATTAGTAAGAAGCAGGATTGTATTTCATAATCTACTATTGAATATAAATATGTTGTTTCTTGTAATAATTGTACACAAGTCATTTGGATGAAGTAGATGTTGAAATATCTAAAGGTATGCATTGGTGAACCGATAGTTATATATTGTGACAATTCAAATGCTATTAATATTTAAAAGAATATGGTACAAAAATCAAAGATAAAGAATATTTTAATTAAGTATCATTTCTTGAGTGACAAAGTGAATGAGAAGGAATTCAGATTGGATTATGTGCCTACTAAAGATAAGATTGTAGATATTTTCATGAAGCCTTTATCGAAGGATATATTTGAGTATCTCTGAGGTAAAATTATGGTTTTAGCCCCTCCTGGTCAGAATTAAGATTCTTGAAATGGCATCAATCCAGTGCATTATCAGAATATTATTTCCCTAGTATGGTGTGTTTGGGACTTCTCCTTAGGGGTCGGAGAAGGTCCTGTGTAGTTTGGTGCTATAGTGTATTATTCATACTTTTGATTTCAGTTCAATTCTTTGATGTCCTTGGCCCCTTCACCATTTATGTCAAAGGGGGAGAGATATGTGTGAAAAACATGTTGAGGGAAAAACATGTTGAGAGAGAGATATTTCTAAGGGGGAGAGATATTGTTGAGCTAGATATTCAAAGTGATCAGGTAGATTATCATGAATTTGTGCATTGATATTTTTTCACTTTATATGTTTCCATAAATGCCAAAGGGAGAGATTGTTAGAGGTTTGGTTGAGAAGGTTAGAGATTGTTGAGGTGTGCTAGCATTAATGTTTTCTTATTGATGTCAACATACAATTTTCTATTGCCAACAATGTGTTGAGAAGTGTTCATTATTGGTGAAATGTATGGTTTGGTTACTACATTTAAGATCTATTATTGTGATTCTCTTTGGAGGTTTTGAGATGTCTATAGTTGATGATTGTCAACTTACAGAGGTTCGCATGATTGTTTGAGTGAGTTATGGATGAGTTACTGGTTGTTAATGTTATAGTCTGTATATGTGCAAAAGTTGAGTATTTGGTTCGATATGAGATAGATTTGATGATTCAGAGATTGTGAAGCTAGTATTATCATTGTGTCTACAATTACTATTGTTCATGATTTAGAGTACAGTGAGATGTCTTTTGGTATGAAAGAGTTCGGTGAGATAGTGTTCTTGATGATCGGTGCTAAAGATGAGTTTGGATTTTGAGTTGGATTTTATGTGAAGGTTATGGATGGTATTCATGTTGTTTGTTTGTGTTCTTGGATCATATGATGATCATGTTGTTGGTCTGCATTGATTGAAGAGATATGAATTGCTAATTCGATAGCATGTGGGCATTTCTTCATTTGAGTCCTAACCAACTTGATGGAGTAACATGTTGTGATTCTTGGTTTTGCATTGGTGATGGTGTAGCATGCTCAAGGTTGAATATTTGGGTCCTATATAAACCTTATCCAACTTGATTTGGATCTCATTGGTGATTGAGCATATTATTTATATCTTTTATTGTAAATAGGTATTAGCCAACCTAGAGGAGGATTATTCTTTGTAATAGGTATATATGAGAGACCATTTTGTAATTGAGAGTGTGGATAAGAGATGAGTAAGAGAATGTATGCATGTATGTGACAACATGTGGAAAATTTACTTCATTGGAACTGTACAGGAATAGGAGATGTTATTTGTCAGTTTGGTTGTCATGGACTACTTGTCCATCTTGATGGAATTCTAAAGAAGATCAATGAACCTGACTGAGGGCCATATCTAAGGTTGTATTGTGAGAAGTGTGATCTTAGATGTGTGCCTCCAAATTTATCTATAATTCTTTGGGTGTATGTGCACCTTTTTTTCTCTATCTTCATGCTCTTAATCAGGTAGTACTTTTAATAGAGTACATCTACTAGGTTAGACTCCCATCGAGGTTTTCCCTAATGGGTTTCCTTGAGAACAAATATGGTTTTCTTGTGTTATGCATTGTGGATCTTTCATTTATTGTTTATCATTCATATCTTTTTATGTTTAAGAGTTTTTTCTCTTCGATTGGTACAACTAATTAACCCCCTCCTCTCAGTTGTTCTTGCCTTCTTTAGGCCTAAAAAATGTTGGGTTCATTTGACATTTGACTCTGTTACAATTGATATGTGGCACTGGTCCTTACTATTAATACTTTCAGTAAGAAAAAAACTTATGATAACCAAGTCTTTTTCTTCCTGTCAATGTAAAAACACAGTTAAGCCCCACCTCTCAATTGAATTCATCAGCATGTTCCTAATAGACCCAATTTTGATAGGACCCTTATTATATTCTTGTGTTGACTTGTTTAGCCAATTAAATATCTTAAAGTGTTATGTTTCAAGAGTTAATGTTTTTTGGTTGACTGGCCCCCTTTGTTAAAGTTTACATCATGCTCTAGTTGCCCCTATTATGGTTGATTATTTCATTTATGTGTCAATAAACTAACAAAGTGATAGAAATGTATTAAGCTTGGTGGAAGGATTTAAAATCTTCTCGGGCACCTGTATAGTCCTCAAAAGTTAGAACCCATTAATTTGGAAGCTCTAGAACAAACCCCATTTTAGTGATCTCCTTGATTGTGGATGCATCTATGCTTGATTTTCCCACTTTTATGTCTATTTTTCCTTTGAATTTTCAAATGATTCTCAAACCCTGCACAATTTACCTCAAATTATCCCTTTTAGTTATAGGTCACACTTGGGGAGACCTATACCTCAGGGGTTTATTTTTAATAAATTTTGGGGCCCAATGCAAAGTATTTTGTTTACCCACCCAATGGAGTCGGCCTTCACAAATTTGAACCCCAAAATCACTATAAAAGGATGATTATTCCTCTCATTTTCATGTATTATGTTATTATATGCAATAAATCTCTAGCAATCTAAGTGCAAGCAATCAAGTCCAAGGTGAATTGAAGATCTTTTTGGTAATTTCAAGAAAGACTTTGACTCTATGATTTGAAGGGTTCTTTCTTCCATCCATTCAAAGGAAATATTCTATTGATGGTGTGAATTCCTCTTCCATGGTGAAGTTTTAAAGGAGTTCCTAATTGAGCAATAAGTGTTACAACTAGCGGTTGTCTTTGCACCAAAATATTTCCCTATTAATGCCTGATATAACCACTTGACTTATAGAAGAGACAAGAGTATGTTAAACTATATCATGAATCCCAAAGGGAGACATTGGTGATTAGTCTAATAATCCCTCCTCAACATCACCTAAGGGGATTTGAACCTTCAACCAAGCTCTGATACCGCTTGTTACAACTAGCAATATTTGTTGCACAAACATATCAACGTATTAAAGCCCGATACAACCACTAGACTTATAAAAGACATGGAAGGTTGTCAAACCATGTCATGAATCCCAAAGGGGGATGTTGGAGATTAGTCCAACAAGAAGATCCACATCTAAGCTTCATTATTCTTCCTTTCCATTCAAGCATGTCAATCATTCATACATCCATGATCTATAATTTGGGAAAATGTTGATCTATTGCATAAGTTAATATATCCTACAATCTTATATTCAACATACATTGAAGCAAGTATACATCTTTATGGATCCATCCACAAGGGTTTCACAAGCAAGGTAATACTTACATTTTGTCTTGTTTTACATGATCTACTTATTTCATTTCAAGGTTATTTTCTAAATGGGGGATTGACCAAGGCAAGCTCCTTTCCCCCATTAATTTCCCCTTTTCTTGTGTGTAGGTGCAGATTCATGGAGTTTTAGATTTGGAAGTCCAGATATGGAGGTGCAGTTATAGTCATAGATCTGAGACCTCTAAATTTATCCCTCTCAAGTTTAGTTCACCTCAAGTTTGACCTATATTGGTATATGTTCTAAAAAATCAACCTTTTCCTATAGCTTCCATCTTTTCACAAATTGTAGATTTAGCCTTTGGAATTTCGGATCTAGACATGTTCCCAATTTTCACATTGTCTGATGGTGCTTTTATAGATTTGAAGTTTCTTCCTCTACTAACCCTTAAGGTGATTTCATCTTCTTTATCCATCTTTAATAGCACTTAATTTGATACTCTAGATCTAATATCTTGTTTGTTATCATTGTACAAGTGTATACTTTACTTTTCTTGCATATACATTACATTTATTTTCCTTACTTCCTTACATAAATAGAAAGGAGCCCTAGAATCACATGTTCCTTTTAGACTAGATCATGCATTAGCATCCATTCATATACTTGGGTTGTTCTAATCATATATTTTTCAAAAGGAATCAGATTTTAGGGCTCCCTTCCAATGTATGGTGGTCAAGTGGGAGTCTACCATTGACAACCATTTCATATTATACATTTTGGTGAACCTAACTTGTTACATTTTCTCTTTTGATCTTGGTGTTAGATTTATTTTCCCTTTGCATTACCTTTACATCATTGTGTATGTAGGTTCATTTATTACATTTTATGCATCTAGGTAGATCTAATTTTAATTACATTTTGATTGAGTAGTTGCATGATTCTTGGTTTGGTAGTTACCTCTCCTTTGTGCTACAATCATTACAGCTTCATATTTAGATCTACTTTTTTCTCATCTTGTTTTGGTTACATCGTATGCATTTATATAGTATCTATTTACATATTTTCTACACTGCATCTTCCTTCCTTTCATTTCTTTGTGTATGATCTTTATCACTTTAAGTCTAACCTATAGTCTTCCAATTAGAATAATTTGTAGACTCATGGGTTCCTTTGATCCTAAACCTTCCTTATTTCCTATGAATCTTGATGAAACCAATATGCATCCTAATTATCCTAATAATATCATGGAGAATAAATCTTCTCATTCTTTTCATTATTAAGATGAAGCATTAAGAGTTCCTACTTCCCAAGTGCAAAATCTCACTCATGAATTTGAAAAATTGGAACACTAGTGTATTTATGCAATAAAAGATTAATGTAAATAAACTAAGCTTATCCTAACATATTCATGCAAACCTCAAAATATGGAAGTAAACATGAATATATGAAGAAATGAAGTAAGAAACAAGATTAAACTACTCAACATAAATGCAAACCTCCCAAATGAAGAAAATATGTTGATTTGTTGAAGATGGGTGGAATTTGGTTGCTCACAAATCCTGAAGCATGACAATATGTAAAAGAGGCTTGTTGAATGAGGAGAAAAGCTCTCAATTTCTAGGAATTTGAGGGAATTGGATGGTTTAGATTCAAAGTTGGATGAAGGGATAGGATTCTTTAGGATCAATGAGGTGGCCATGAGGTGGAGGCCAAGTAGATGCCATGTAGATGACATGTAGATTAGGGTTTGACCATTCAAAGGGGGAAATATTCTCACACATGTGTGAGAAACCTTTGAAAGTGACATGTTCATGACAATTTTTAAGAGGGTGTAAGAAGGTGTAAGAGGGCCAAAGTTTCTCACACATGTGTGAGAAACTTGAGAAAATGATGGCTCAATGACAAAGGTCAAGGGTTGTAAGAGGATGGGAGAACCAAGGTTGCTCACATATGTGTGAGCAACTTTGGAAAATGACATGGGTCAAAAGGTGGAAGAGAAAGAGAGAACCAAGGTTTGGAAAGTGACATGTCAATGACATGTGGGAGACAAATGTGTAAGGGTGTGTAAGAGTGACATGTGACTTGGGTTTGGGTTAGGATTTCTTAATCCTTAAATTAAGGTTGTGCAAATGATTAGGATGAGATTAGGTGGGAGATTAAGATTAATTAGTGGGAAAGTGGGTTGACTTGGGTTAAAAGGATGGGTTTGGTTAGGGTTAAAGTTAGGATCCACGTTCTCAAATAGGATTAAATGAAATATTTAATTTCAAGTGGGATAAGAGGGGATTAATTAAATAAACTAGATCATTTACTTAATTAAGTGGAAGATTAGGATGAGGGGAAATGGGATTTAATAAATGTAAATTTATTTAATCAAGGATAGGGTAAAAGGCTAAAATTAAATAAATGTAAATTTATTTAATCAAGGTTAAGGAATAAAGAGGAGTCTAATTAAATATATGTGAACTTATTTAATTAACGTAGAATAAGGCTAAAATTAAATAAATAATAAATGTCTATTTAATTGGCTAGGATAAGGGTAATTGTTAGGACAATTTTAGGTGTCTACAACTGGTTAGCTCAAGAAAATTTTACAATCCTCAAACCCTTTCCATTGTAGAAGGCTTAAGTAAACTCTTTCATAATGATGAGTGTATACTAATGAAGTATCTTCATAGAATTAAGGTTGAACATCAATAATAAATGAAATAGTAACTAATTTAAACCACAATAGAGCAACTATTTAGCAAAATTAATGATCAATTAAGCATCCTATGGCTCTCTAACTAAGATGTTAAATGAATAAGCTCTCAGCAAGCTCTCATTAATGACAGTCCTAGAATGAGAATGATAAAGATAAACAATGCTATTGCTAACAATTATCAAAGTAAATGCTAATTATGCTCTCCAATGCCTTTCTAAACTTAAATTGCAAGAGGTTCAATGCAATTCTCAGATGTGTGGTTATTAATTATGAAGGAATTTAGGCCTTTCTTTTATATATTTTCCAATGGTAGGGGGTATACTTGTGTTTGATCATGATTAAACCTTGGTTGAGTCTTTGGTTCCACCCTTTGAAGACAATGCAAAGTTTGTGTCATCAAAGTTTGGGACAAGTAGACAAGATCAATGGTCAAGATTCTCTTTCACTTTGAGTGATTGAGATTGAATTTGGCTTGATCCATGTGAATGCCTTTCCTCAAATCTCATTGGTTGCCCGGATTTCCTCTCCTTTTGGGTTGTTGAGAGTAATTGAGATTTATTAATTGATTTAATTGATTTATTTTAGCCATGTACCCCTTGAATGGGTTGAATTTAATTTAATCCAAGACTATAAAATTAATTGATTTAATTGTATTTTGATTTGATTAAACTTGATTAAAATGCTCTCAATTTTGATTGATCTTGAATTAAGACTTGATTTTAATTTTGATTGGCTAATTATGCATTGTGATTCAATTGATTCAATTTTGTCCTTGATTTTATTTTATTTAACTTGATTTGCTTTGATTTGATCTTTGTCCATTTTTAGGTGATTACAAATGCCCCTCTTTGATTTGACGTGTGAAGCATGTCAATTCAAAGAATACTCTGATCTTTCTCGATGATAGGTCATGATTCAATGATGGTTGATCCTTAATGTTCATTTAATGTCTTTTGATGGTTGATCCTTGATTTCTGATATGAGATTGCTGCAGATAATGATTGATATGAAACTCTCTTGATTGATGTGGTTCTCTGGTGATCATTCTCGATATGATGGTTGATTTGATGATTGATCCTAGTATGATACCTGATTTGATGATTGTATTCGATATGATGCCCCTTTCATTTGATTATGAAAAATTTTCTAATAAAAGTGTTCGCTTTGATTTGATGATTGGTCCCTTGATTTTTTATGATATTACTATTGATGTTGATCTGATTATCCGATGGTATGCCCCCTTAGAAATAAAACATATTATTGTTTTGGTTTGATAAATTTGAATGATTGATTGATATGTTTTCATTTCTGAAAAACACTCATGATATGCCCTACTTCACAATTTGCCCCGGTTAAATATGATAGGTTAATATTGGTCGAAGTCAAATTTTCACCTCAAAATTAGGTCAAATTAGCTTAAATAGGTTGAAAAACCTAGATTTACTATTCGTTTTCACTTTTGTCTTTGGTGATTTTGCTTTGGTTCTCCTTTGATTTTCAAGATGGTTGTCCCTATCCGAGAGCATTGATTCGAGAGGTGTCAGAGATATGCAAGGCCACCTGACTATGGACCTCCAATAAGTTATTTCAAACTCCCTCATTGAATTTATTGCTTATTTATTAGCATTTATTGCAAATTTTGATTTCATCATTGCTTAGAATATGTAGAATCATGCCTAGGAATATTTCATTATCGCCTATGCCTTTTTACTATCACATCCATGCATTTTACTCACGTAGTCATGTAGTTAATTTTTGCCTAAGACACTATCATTATCACCTCTGATTAGAACATTCACACATATAATTAGGTTTTTAAAACTAGATTGCATATATTTTTACGCTTAGTAAACCCTAGCAATTCCCTGTCGCCTAGGTTGATTTCAATATCACCTAGCTTAATTCATTGTCGCTTATGTGTAATTTGTTGCTTGAGACAAAAGTAATGTCGCTTAACAACATTTTTGCATCGCCTAAGAGAAATGTCACCTGGGGTGATTAAAATCACGCCTGTAGCCTTTTTTGCAAAATTTTCACTTGTACTTGTACTTTTTCGTGAAAAATTTAATAACTCAAGATGACCGATTTGAATGATATGATTAGGTCTGTTGCATTTGAACTAAACAATTGATTAGAATATCAGTATAGTAATACCAATGAATGTGATTTGTCAATCAAATATGATAGGTTGATGGTTTGCTATTTCACTCTCAAGATCTAGAGAGATAAAACAATGATTTTCCTTCCTCAAGATATAGAGTTAGGAGATTTGATGCACTTAAGATGAGCAAATGGATATTTGAATAACTTGATCAACATTAGCTATTCCTTGATATAATATGCTGATATGATTCTTTTGTTTTTCCAAATAGGCTCACTTTCATGTATTGTATATCCGATCGGTTGCTTCGTGGGTCATCGATCTCGGGCAGGCCCTTACTCCAGTAGAGTACCGTGTCATCAAGATTTGTAGTTTGAGTTTTCTTCTCGATCTTCCCCGGTTCCAGTTGAACCATGGGTTATTGATAGCTATGGTGGAGCGTTGGCACTCCAACCACAATACTTTTCATCTTCCACATGGTGAGATGATGATCACGTCAGAGGACATGTATCATTTGCTATGTATCCCATGCTGAGGAGAGATAGTCTATTATGATTATGTCTATGATTCTACTATCTGTTGATGAGTGTTTGGGGACAATACTATTGATGATGATACTATCACATGGCCGTAGTTTTCTTCCTTTCCTACATTGCCTACATTACTTGGCGCATTGATTAGTGGTTTGCTTCTTCCTGACCGACGAGGTCATGGTTTTTCTGTTGGTTGGGGTAAGATATTGGAGGATTTACGAGCGCAGCCTCGACATTTTGATTGGGGTTCCTATGTGCTGGCATAGTTATATTGAGATCTTCATGAGGTGGTATATAGAGAGAGTTCTTCCTTATTTGCAGGTGCCTTGGTTCTTCAGTTATGGATTTGGGAGCATCTCCCTATTACCAAGCCTATTTCTAATAGGGTTCAGCCTCGTGGTTTTCCATATGCTTTTCTATACACTGGTATGATGATTCAGCATCATTTAGGTCATTTGGATTATTGGCGTTGGGTTATAGATGATCTTGATCAGGTTCAATGGTGACCATACATTGGTTGTGAGGGTTGGAGAGAAGATGACAATGAGTTACCGTACATGTTCACTCCTCATTGGATGATTAGCAGGTCTAATACCACTATTGAGCGGTTCTATTTTGGAAAAGTTTCTAGACAGTATGGTAGAGTGCAAGATATGCCTCTGGGTGCAGCATTATATGCTCGAGTACAGGGAGAGAGATCTATGTGGGGTCCTCTTATTGATTATCAGTTTGCCTTGGATCAGATTACTGGTATGGCTTACTGTAGGTGGGAGATGCTTCCTGGTATGGTAGATGCAGGTATGTCTCATGAGTATGTAGATTGGTGGGCTCGTAATAGGTTTACTCATTTTATAGATCTAGCAGAGCCTATTCTAGGTCAGCGTGATGGTGGCGGTGGTGGTGGTGGCAATGGTGGCAGTGGTGGTGGTGGTGGTGGTGGTGGTGGTGGTGGTAGGAGACATTAGAGGCAACAAGGACATAGAGATCCTTCAGTTATTGCTGGCAGAGGATGGGTGAGAGATCGAGCTAGAGGACATGATGATGTAGTTGATGTTCATCCTAGAGCAGTAGATAGATAGCATAGAGCTCATCAACAGTAAAGATAGCAGAGACAGGCTCATGTAGATGCTGCTAGGAAGATTCCAAGTGGATTAGACCCTTTAGTTCAGTTGCAAAGAGTTGCCTTGGCTCAGCAGGATGATGTTCCCACAAAGAAAGTTTAGGTTCTGGCATAGTAGGTGCCTACACAGGTTCAGTAGCCACAGGATCGAGGATAGGATTCACAGGATGTTCCCACTATTGGTACTTTATCACAGGATGTGCAGGCTATGAGGATAGATATGTCAACTATTGTTGGGCATTTAGATCAGGTTGCTACCTTGATGCAACAGTTTATGTCTGCTATGGTTCAAAGACAGAGCGGAGAGAGCACTTCTTAGGCTCCTCCTCCATAGGATGATAAAGGTCCAGATGGATCTGGTGCTATGGGATCTTGATTGATTGATGATAGATTCTCTCATTGTTGATGTCCTTTGTTTCACATTAAATGTTATTTGATTGGTCAGAACCTTTGATGTATCACTTTGTATGACATTGTATCTTGATATACTTATTTGATGGATCATTGATGAACACTCTTTTGATGATATGTGATGATATATTGCTCTGTTCTCCTTGATGAGTTTGTGAGATTATCTTTGTATGTAGCTATATGATGTTTATGATGCATTTATTTATGATTATGTGATGGATGCAATGTATCTTATTTTTATGATATAGATAGATGAATGCATTGATGTATGGATTTATGAGATGTTTTTTTTTCTATTTTTCAATGTATGGATGCAAATAGTTTTATGGAAATATGGATATGGATGATCCTATGTTTTTTATTTTTCAAATGTATGCAATTCTATCTTTAATTACATGTATGCAAATGATGTATGAGTAATGATTTTTTTTCTATTTTCTTCATATTTATGAATAATGATTAATGCTATGCATGAATGCAAAAGATAATCTCACTTTTGTTGTTTGGAATCAAGGATAATGATGTTTGAATTGAATCCCCTATTTCATTTTTCCCCTTGCAACTTAAGCTAAGAAAGGCAAAACACATATATACAATGCACTTAATCTAAGATGTATGCAGCTAACTGTCATTATTCAAGATTTGGAGCTTATAATCATCATTGAGTGCTTTTGGAATCTTGTTTTAGTACAACCATCACTAGTTCAACTATGATGATATGAATACTTTTTTTCTCTTTGTTTGCTTTCCCATCGGTCTCTTCGGTATGACTATCACTAATTGAAGCCAATCATGAGAGTGCAAATACCGATTTTGTTGGATTCTATGTTGCAAGTGGATGTTGGTATTATAAAATGGAAAATCAAAATAACCAAGGTATTCATTTGCGTAAACAAGCAGAAATCTCCCTTTTATCCTATGTACAAGTCCTCGATGATTCTTTGATGATCACGTACTTAGACAAATAATAAATGATTTAAAACTTTGATTTTAAGGCAGTCATTCAGAAATCAAGAAACATATCATCCTTTCATCATAGCTTGTCTAGTTTAAAACTTTCATCGATTCACTAGAAAGAAATGATTTCATCAATTGAGTTAACACTTAGAAAAATTTTGCAATGTTTTTCAAATCCATAGTTCAAGTGTAGTTCCATCCATTTCATATTTTTAATCCTGATAAAGGTAAGGTCATTTAAGTTCTTGGATCAATTTTTTCATTTTAGGCTCAAATTGGACTGGGATGTAGATTTGATTAAGTGTTCCTCTTTCAAGTGTGATGAATTGATTCTCTAATTGAATAAAGCTTGTTGATGAATCCTCGCTCCTTTAGAGTAGATTGCCCCTAGTTTGATATTGATTTCATTTATAGGACTTAGGACAATTTTTTGATTAGGTGACCAAAATCTTGAGGTACTTGCAAATGCAACTGTGGGGTTTTATTATGCAATATATACAAATGTTGGCGAATGCAATATTTACAAGGTGACCTTCTAGGTATGCAACTGACTTGGACTTTCAATGGTGCTTGTTTACCAGGTTTTCACTGATTGAATGGATCTAGCTCTTTTCTCTATTTTTAAAGCTTTTTCTCTTCTTGTTTTTTCTACCAAGGTGCCTCTTTGCTAGGTTTTCACCAAGGCACTTTTCTTCTTTTTTGATTTTTTTTGTATTTTTCTTTTTTTCAATTTTTTTTCTTTTTTTTTAGGATCATATATGAATGTTTTTGCTTTCTTCATGCTCAATTTTTCACTATTTTTTATCTTTTTTGCTTTTCCCTATGTACAATAAATATGATGCTCCTCCATCTGATACTCTATATCCTCTTTTGTCTTCCTCATGTATAGAACTTCTTAAGATGTATGCTATTGATTAGCTCTTGCAATTCTTCACCATCATAGTCTGCTAGTTTGTATGTGCCAATCCCAAAATTTTCCACAATGAGAAATGGTCCTAACCAGTTTGCTTCCCATTTTCCTTTCTTTTCTCATTTTGCTTGGTTCTTGGGATTTTCTCTCAAAACTAGGTCCCCTATTTGGAATGTTCTTGGCTTGATATGTTTATTGTACACCTTGGACATCCTATTCTGGTACACCTTCAAATGATCAAATGCTTTCTTCTATTTTTCATCCAAGAGTTCTAGTTCTTGCAACCTTGCAACCCTATAGTCTTCCTCATTTATCAAACCATGCATAGATATCCTCAAAGATAGAAGTTCTACTTCTAAAGGCAAAACCGCTTCTATTCCAAAGACTAATGAAAAAGGTGTAGCCCCTGTTGGTGTTCTTATGCTTGTTCTATAAGCCCACAAGGTTGAGTTTATCTTAATGTGCCAATCTCTCCCTGAGTTGTCCATCGTTCTCTTCAAGATTTTCAATGTGTTTTTATTTGTTGCTTCGGCTTGTCCATTACCTTGAGGGTAATAGATTGAAGATGAATGATGGATCATGTGAAATTTGGTGCACAATTCCATTATGTCTTTGTTCTTGAAATGCTTTGCATTATCTGTTATAATAGCATGAGGTATGCCATATCTATAAATAATATGATTGAGAATAAACAAAGAAAGTTGCTTTCTAGTTACAGTTGATAGGGGTACAGCTTTCACCCACTTAGTAAAATATTCAATTGTCATGATGATGAATTTATGGCCATTCGAGGATGGCAGATAAATCATGCCTATTAGATCTAAACCCCATTGGTAGAATGGCCAAGGTGTTGTAATCGGATGAAGCTCTTGTGTGGGTGCATGTATCAAGTTTCCATGGAATTGACACTTTCTACAAGTTTTGGCAAAGTTACAAGTGTCTTTCTCCATCGTAGGCCAAAAATATCCTATCCTTAGAGGTTTCTTGGCTAAGGATAATTCGTATGAGTGTGATCCACAAATTCCTTCATGGACTTCTCGTAAGGCTAAGTTTGATTCTTCCTCTTCTAAACA
Source organism: Chamaecyparis obtusa (assembly GCA_027943335.1). Classification (NCBI taxonomy): domain Eukaryota; kingdom Viridiplantae; phylum Streptophyta; class Pinopsida; order Cupressales; family Cupressaceae; genus Chamaecyparis; species Chamaecyparis obtusa. Next base: position 393,831 of record BSBK01000231.1, read on the forward strand.
TCTAAGGAGAATTCCATCTAGAATTTTTCTATACAATGTTTCAGAAATTATGGTATATTTGGCAGCTTGAGGAATGAAGCTTTTCTTTTGATTCCTAGTTTGGTCTATGGGAAGGATTTGATCTTTCAAGTAAGTATAAATTGGACCATACCAAGGTGATTCATTTGTAGTTAACAAGAAAATGGTGTGAGGGTGGGTAGGGTCAAACACGGGTTGAATCACTTCTTCTACCAAGAACTCGTATCTAGCACTCTGATTTGCCAATTGCAAAAGTGAAGCCAAGGTTGCCATTGCGTCTATTGCTTTGTTCTTTTCCCTCAGCACTTGTTCAAATGTGATGAGTATGAAATAATTCTTAAGGCTTTGCACCATTTTTTTGTAGGGTACTAATTTGTCATCCTTCATTTGATATTCTTCATTCACTTGATTTATGACCAATTGTGAATCTCCATAAACCTTTAATTCTATCACTTTCCACTCTAATGCTAGCTTGATTCCAATAACCAATGCTTCATACTCTTCTATATTATTGATGCATGGAAATATAAATTTGTAAGACTTAGGGATAGTAGAACCTTGAGGTGTGATGAGAAGTATGCCTGCTCCTGATCCATGGTGAGTGTAGGAACCATCAAAATAAAGCTGCCATGTTTTTGCCTCCACCTTCACAATCTCTGAATCTATGAATTCCACTTGTATAGGATGATCATCATGAAGTGGTGATTCTACTAATTGGTCTATAATTACTTTCCCTTTGATTGATTTTCTATCAATATATTCTATTTCAAATTCACTAAGTACCATTACCCACTTTGCTGGCCTTCCATTCAATGTTGTTTTGCTAAGTAGATACTTCAATGGGTCAATTTTGGCAATGAGCCTTATCTTGTGGGCTAGCATATAATGGCGTAATTTTTGGGAAGAAAAAACTACAGCCAAGCATGCCCTTTCCATGAATGTATAGTTCAGCTCGTATTTGACCAAGGTTCTACTAATGTAGTAAATTGCCTTCTGTTTTCCTATTTCATCCTCTTGTGCTAAAAGTGCCCCTAATGATTTCTCCGTGGCTGAAATGTATAGGATTAAGGGCTTGCTTCTGATAGGTGGCATCAAGATTGGTGGATTCATGAGATATTTCTTTAGTAGATTAAAGGCTTCTTCACATTTTTCATCCCATTTGAAGATTGTATCCTTATGTAAAAGTTGGGTGAAATTATGACATTTTTTCGCTAATTGGGAGATAAATCTCCTAATGGATTGTATCCTTCCTTGTAAAGATCTCATCTAACTAATGTTCTTAGGTGCTTCCATTTCCATGATTGCCTTCACTTTAGCGGGATCCACCTCTATCCCTTTTTCAGATACAATATAGCCTAGGAGTTTGCCGGATTGGACTCCAAAAGCACATTTCTTTGGGTTGAGTCTCACTTTGAATTCTTCTAACCTTTCAAAAAAATTTGCCAAAATTGGTAGGTGTTCTTTCCTTGAATGTGATTTAGCTAGTATGTCATCCACATAATCCTCCATGAACTTATGCATCATATCATGGAATATTGTAGTCATTTCTCTTTGATAAGTTGCTTCGGCATTTTTCAAGCCAAAAGGCATGACATTCCAACAAAATGTGCCCCATGCACATGTAAAGGTAGTTTTATCTTGGTCTTTCAGTGCTATCTTTATCTGATTATACCCAATAAATCCATCCATGAGTGAGAACATAGAGTGCCCCACTGTTAAATCTACAATGGCATCAATACTTGGAAGGGGGAAATCATCCTTAGGACATGCCAAGTTTAAGTCTCTAAAGTCTGTGTAGATTCTGATGGATTTGTCTGCCTTTGATACTGGCACTATATTTGAGATCCATTGTGCATAAACAATGGCCCTTATAAATCCCACCTTCAATAGTTTTTCTAATTCCACTTTGACAAGTAGTGCTATATGAGGATGCATTTTCCTTAGCTTTTGCTTAATAGGTTTAGCTCCTTCCTTGATATTGAGATGATGCATTATCAAATTTGGGTCTAAACCTAGCATATCGTCATAAGACCATGCAAAGTTAACTTTTCTTTCCTTAAAGAACTCAATGAATTATGTCCTTTCTTCGCTAGATAGGGATGTTGCTAAGTGGATGAACTTCAGCTCTGTTTCTGATCCAATGTTTATCTTTTTTGTTGGCTCAATTAAGATTGGAGATCTTTCTTCATAATGCTCTGGTAGAACATCCAAACTCCCTTCTATAGATGCCTCAGTTGGGTTTTCACCTTTGGAAACATCCTTTATTTCTTTGTTTTTTTCTTGATCTAATGTTGCCACAAAGTGGTTTTCAACACTTGATTCTTTTCCTTTTCTATTTTTTTTTTATTTTTTCATTTTTTCTCGGATTAGAAGTTTGGATGCTCCCTCTGATCATTTCTTCTTGATATTCTCTAATAGAAGAAGGTTCAACCACATTGAGGTATTGGGACACCATGTTGTCATTCAAGAAAATTGGCAAGGTAGTTGGTTCAAAGGCGTTCCATTCAATTAAGTCCAAGCGGATGAGAGTTAATGGGTCAACACTTGGGTTTGTCTCGATAGGTTTTAAGGTGTCGATCTCATTATTGGAGGGTTTGTACATTGTATCTTGAAAATCTCAAACATCGGATTCCTCTAAATGTTCTAAAGAAGAAGGATCAAAGTCCCCCTCACTAGACTCCTCTAGGGTTTCTATTGGATAAAAGTCATGTGGATTAAACCTAGCATTTGAATCTTCCATAGTAGGTCTCAATGAAGGAACATATGGTTCATCTACCCACTAATTGATTTCTATCTCTATACTTGGTACATCATTGAGAACCACTTGGCTAGAACTAGATGCTTGATTTAAAGTCGATTCTGTCATTGGTCCTTTATTTTTGGTAGAAGCATAGGTATGAATAACATCAATGCCCTTGTCTTGGCATGATTCATCTGATAAGGTCTCCCATTCCCATTCATTAGAATCCTCATCACTATGAGACTCTAATTGTAATATTTGGCTATAAAGTTTGGGATGATGTTTTTGAGTGTATCCTTCCTCAAGATACCCTATTCCTGCTTTCTCCTTGGAATCTCACCATGTACTTTCTAAGGGTTCAATAATCCCTTCATTCTTTGTGCCTAAAGGTCCTTGACCTTTGTATCCCATCTTTTTCATGATTTCAAATCCTTTCCCATATTGATGTGTGGGAATTGTTATATTTTGGATATGTTTGACGTGGGCACTTGATTCTTCATCTTTGTACAACCAGTTTAGGATCTCATTGTCTTCTTCATCCATGGCAGATGATGTACTTGCCCTCACAAAGTTCTCATTATATTTATGGGGTAGGTTTGAGGGTCTCCCAAAGGACTTGGGTGATAAAGGTAGGTCCATCATAGATAAGGAGTATTCGCCTACTTCCTTTTGTTTGATCTTACATTGCTTATCAAAAAATTTCATCATTTCGTCCATCTTTTGATAATGGGCCTCTTTGGTGTATACTTGAGTAGCTTGGATATGATATTTTTTTTATTCTTCAATAATATTATCCTCATTAACCCTCTCTTTTCCTTTAGTCGAGGTAGTTTGGTTAATGAATTTTGTTGTATCTTCAATAATAACTTTTTCTTCCATCTTTTCTTTTCCTTTCGACAAAGGGATGTCCTTAGAACTTTGACCTTGCTCCATTTGCTTAGGTATAGACCTTTAGTATTATGTGGGACTAGGGATTCATTGATAGGCTTGACATTATTACAATATTGGAATGGGTTTAGATCCCCACTTATCATTATCTCTTGCCCTAGATATGGGAATTTTAGGCATTGGTGATAAGTTGAAGCAACAGCTTGCATTTCATGGATCCATGGCCTTCCTAACAAGATATTATAAGTCAACTTTAGGTCCAACACTTGGCATATGGTCTCTTTTTGCATGGGACCAACTCTTATAGGTAATACTATGACTCCTTTTGAGGCTCTTTCTTTGTCATCGTAGGCTTTTATGGTTATCTTCTTCTTAGGGTCAATAGCCTCCTCAGAAAATCCTAGGGCTTTCACCAAGCTAATGGTACAAATGTTTAGGCCAGCTCCTCCATCTATAAGGACTCTTTTCACCCTATGCTTATGGATCAATACTTCTATATGTAAGGGCAGATTTTGGGGATGATTAAGGGACATGTCATCTTGTTTGGAAAATGATAGGAAATGAGGTGCGATTAGGTGCCCCACCATATTTTGGAATTTGTCTACCTCCAAATTTAGAGGCACATTTTTTTCCAACAAGGCTTTTTCCAAGATATCCTTATGAATTGGTGATAATTTGAGCAGCTCAAGAATAGAGATTTGAGGGGGAGTTCTTTGTAATTGCTCAACCAAGTTGTATTGTTTTGATGATGATGTTGAAGCTTGGTTTGATATCACCACTTTTGGAGCATTGGTAGGTAGGATAATTTTTTATGCTTGCCCCCTAGTGACAACATTTGATGATACTTCCCTTGACTTATCTTTCACTATGATAACATTTATGGTTTGATCCTCTTCTCTTAGAGTATTTATCATGTTATCATATTTGTGAGCGAAGTTCACCTTCTCATTGCCCTTTTTTTAATTTTGATTCGTATTTGATGACTCCCCCTTTTCATGATTCAAAAAGGGGTTCTTGAAGGCCGTATGATCTCCATTATTTTGTGGTCCTTCAATTTGAATAGTTCCCTTGTCAATTAAATCTTGCACCAAGTATTTTAACCTCATTCATTCATTTGTTGGGTGACCCCTATTTTGATGATATTCACAATGATGGGATGCATTCCACCAATAAGGTTTAACTTCGGGTTCATAATCTTTCATATTGGGTAATGTGATGACATTATTGACAACCAAGGTTTTTAATACATTCTCCAAAGGTTCACCTAGGTAAGTGAATTTCTTTTTATTGTGATTGGAGTAAGATGATTTTGATTTGTCCCCACTAGCATTATTGTTGGAAGTGTTGGAATTATTATTGGAATTATTGGAATTATATGGAGCTTTGTTTGTTTGATTAACATTATTTGAAGAATTTTCTCCATATGGTAGGATAAAAGGGGTTGACTTCACGGTGTGGGCCTCCACAAGTCCATCATTCACAAGGTTTTTGTTGTTATTCTTCGTCCATGATTTGGATTTATCATTATTATTGTTGGACCCTTGATTATTGAAATACTTAGGCACATAATTATTCTTGTTGTTGTTATTATTGTTGTTATTGTTGTTGTTGGATTTGTTATCTTTAAATAATTTGACTTCACCTCTTTTGACCAAAACATCTTCAATCTTGATCCCATTTTCAATGAGTTTCTCAAATGTTGGGGGACATTGAAGTTGTAATCTATAATTCATTTCTGAGATCAAATTGTTGGTGAAGATTTCCATCTTCTCCTTCTCTGGGATACTTCATGGATACCTTGCGAAAATGGTCCTCCACCTTTGTAGGAATCCTAAAAAGGACTCTCCATATTTTTGTTTGGTATCACATAACTTGAGCATTGTGATTTTGTGCTCAATGTTATAAGAGTAATGGGTTATGAACTTGGAGGCTAACTCCTCAAAGGACTTTATTCTGGGGGTTAGTTTTGAAAACCACTCCATTGTGGGACCTCCTAAGCTTCTAAAAAAGATTCTCATTAGATATGTATCATTGTGCATGAACTCTATGCTTAGGGCACAAAACTCCTTTAAATGGTCTTTTGGGTCTATTTTACCCATGTACTTATCGTATTTAGGAAAGATGGTATTAAAAGGAAAAGATACCATAGCTAAGCTTTTGTCAAAAGGGAAAGGACACAAAGCTTCAATGGAAAAGGCCTTAGGTTTGGCCGCCTTCTTCATGGTATCAATTTTCTCTTGGAAGGCCTTTATCTACCTAGTCATAACATTCATGGGGTCATCTTGGTGTTGGTCTTTCTTGAGTTGATCAATATCAAAATCATAGGGTAGCTTTACTCCCTTTTGGGCTAGGTTTAAGAAAAAGTTCTCCTTATCTTTTTCTATTAATTTCTCCATAACCTCTAGGAAATCTAGGTATTGTGTAGCTTTCTCAACCCTTTCTTCAAGTGTTTCCTTAGGATTATAATTGGTGTTGTTGATATTGTGATTATGATATGCTGAATTTCTATCTACCATCTCTTCAAGTCTTGGTTCAAATAGATTTGGAAAAATTTCCTCTTGATTAGGGTCCTTGAAAACACTTTGATACTCAACTTATTGCCCTTGGTTTGCAAAAAGAGTGTTATCTCTTGGTAATGCTTCCCTATATGTGTGGAACCGCATGGAAATCAGCATCCAACAAGGGTTTAAGTGGGAATGATCCTTGATTCAAAAATTGTTGATTTTATATTGAAGAGATTTAAAAATGTAAGATGAGTTTTCAATGGATATCTCTCACTTGTTTATGTATTTCAAACACAAAAATCATGCATTCACTTGTCTCTTTTTACCCTCTTAACACAAAATGTTTGATTTGAAGAACGTTGTCATAGGTTTTGCACAAAAAGACACTTCAAGCACCTACCTAGCACAAGATTTGGTTTGTAAACATGGCTCTAGAAGGTGGTCTTGCTATTTTATCAAGGATTTAGTATTGATTCCATTCAAATAGACTTTAATCTCTCATCCCCCAAGTATGTTAAGGGGCTTCCCACATGCACTGAGGTACGATTTTGCGCAATCCATGAGGATTACTAGAGGAAGTTTGAAAAATTAAAATCCATTTGTCATACACCCCATTAAGGATGCATGCGTTTTGTTTTAGAGTGGGCTGGATTCCTGCGGCAAAAAGTGAGTGTATCCCACTTTGGGTTGTCCCTCACACCAGCCTCGTTAAGGCACAACTCAGGAGGTGAGCCCACTAATTCTCTAGCATGTTCATTCAAAGCGAGGAAAATGGAATTAAGGTCAAGCTTTTGGGAATTTGGTTCACCAAAAAGATGAAGAGCATATCCCTAAATTTTCCTTTGGTTCCCAAACACAATAGACAATTTTTTTTAATTGATTTCACCCACTAACTATAGGGATTTGAGTATTTCTACTCTCTTCCACAAACAAGGGATTTTGATTTAGTGTTTGATTTATCCTTTTAGCTATCCAAATTACTAGATTATGAAATGCACCAATGCCACAAGCTAAGGGAAAATATTGACTAGTTGAGGCTTACCTTATTCTTTATAGCTAACCAAAGTTAGGGGCATTTTTTATTGATTCCATTGTTTTTACCTTACCTTGGCAATAGCTCTTCCGAAGTGTGTTTTTCCACCAGCAAGTTAGTCAACACCAACAATCACAATGAGGGGAAACCAAATCGAAATTGATGAAGCAAAGAATTATGTAATGAACTTTAAGCACCTTATGCACAAATTTTCAAGGAAAAACTTGAGCTAAGGAGTAAAAATCCAATTAAGAGAAACAAATTTCATTTTGTAAGCTTCAATAATTGCAAGATAATTTTGGTATACCTGGTTTTCTTCCTCTTGTGATTCTTCAAGAACCACTTTAATATGCTCAAAGTTTTCCTTCTTGATCCTTTTAGCTAGTGCCTTTTCTTCTTGATTAAACCTGCTTTCTGACTTCTAGACCTTTCTGTGCCTACTCATTTACAGTCAAAACATACAAACAGAGAATTAGATAAATGAATTGATCAATCTCACAACAAATGAAGACAACAAACAAAAAGTGACATTGTCCTACTAATATGCGTGATCAAATTATTTTTAGGTGTAACTTTAATGATACCAAGCGACACTTTCCAGTGGCACAAGCGACACCAAAAGTTAATCAAGCGTAAACAGTTTATTGTTAGGTGCAAAGAGTATTAAAAATTGTGTAAACTAATCTACTCAAAGAGACACTTTAACAATACTAAGCGTAAGATAGTTGATACTAGGCATGACTTTGTCTGTAAAGTGCTTCACAAAGGTCTATCACAAGCGATGACAAATAATCAATAGGTGACACTTCTTAACTCACAGGCTTGACTCTCTGAGCAAAAGGTAGGATAACTTTATCTCACAGGCGTGAGCATCCAGGTTGCAAGCGACAAGAAAGAATTTAAGATAGAATAGAAGTTATCAACCAGGTGCTAATATTCAACTAATAGGCATTGAAACAGAGATTATAAACATCATTAGAATGACTGTAGGCATGACTGAATTGATTGTACATGTGACTTCACCTGTTTTCTACAAAATATTCACAGAAAATTGAAAATACAAGCATACAAAATATGATCCAAATGATGAAATTGATAAAATGAGGCTTAGAGCCCCATGGTGGGTGCCATTTTGTATACTAATAAAAGTATCTTCATAGAATTAAGGTTGAACATCAATAATAAATGAAATAGTAACTAATTTAAACCACAATAGAGCAACTATTTAGCAAAATTAATGATCAATTAAGCATCGTATGGCTCTCTAACTAAGACGTTAAATGAATAAGCTCTCAACAAGCTCTCATTAATGATAGTCCTAGAATGAGAATGATAAAGATAAACAATGCTATTGCTAACAATTATCAAAGTAAATGCTAATTATGCTCTCCAATGCCTTTCTAAACTCAAATTGCAAGAGGTTCAATGCCATTCTCAGATGTGTGGTTATTCATTATGAAGGAATTTAGGCCTTCCTTTTATAGATTTTCCAATGGTAGGGGGTGTAGTTGTGTTTGATCATGATTAAACCTTGGTTGATTCTTTGGTTCCACCCTTTGCAGACAATGCAAAGTTTGTGTCCTCAAAGCTTGGGACAAGTAGACAAGATCAATGGTCAAGATTCTCTTTCACTTTGAGTGATTGAGATTGAATTTGGCTTGATCCATGTGAATGCCTTTCCTCAAATCTCATTGGTTGCCCGAATTTCCTCTTCTTTTGGGTTGTTGAGAGTAATTGAGATTTATTAATTGATTTAATTGATTTATTTTAGCCATGTACCCCTTGAATGGGTTGAATTTAATTTAATCCAAGACTATACAATTAATTGATTTAATTGTATTTTGATTTGATTACACTTGATTAAAATGCTCTCAGTTTTGATTGATCTTGAATTAAGACTTGATTTTAATTTTGATTGGCTAATTATGCATTGTGATTCAATTGATTCAATTTTGTCCTTGATTTTCTTTGATTTAACTTTATTTTCTTTGATTTGATCTTTGTCCATTTTTAGGTGATTACAATGAGCATGGTCTTAACCTCTTGCATATAATTTCTCATCTTATTCATTCTAATGTTAAACCTGTGATGGAATGTGCTCAAGAATTAGGCTATGTTCCCCCTACTACAAGTATTGAAACCTCTTTGCATATCTATACTTCCATTCCTAGTATTTCCACTTATGCTTCACCTCTTATCAAAAATTTAATTCAATATTCAAATCCTACACATGTGAGTTTTCCTAACCCTGTTCTTCCTTCTCTTCCTACAAGTATTCTATGTGCTCCATTACCTCCTTCTATGCCTTCTTATCATAGAGTTCCTTTTTCATATTCCAATCCTACATCCAACGATCTCCCTAACATGATTCATTTTTCTTCAAATATTCCCTCCATTTCAAACAATATGCCTAACATTTCCAATGTTTCTCCTCTTATCATTTCTTCCACTAATGCTAACATTAATAGCTTAGCTCAAATTGTGTCTTCTTTGCAACAAGAACTTGCTTCTTTGACTCAATCCATGTTTAACATCCCTACATGTGATATCGCTAGTCCTTTGTCTATGGATATTATCTGACACATCATCCCACAAAGTATTGATATTCTTCATCTTGAGACTTATAATGGAAAGGGTGATCTTGTGACTCATGTTAAGACTTTCCAAAATTTGTGTAGCAATTTCTCTCACGACTATAGATTCATGACACAGTTGTTCACTAGGACCTTTTGTCATGCCCCACAAGGCAACCAGGGAAGAGAACAAAGATTCTCTTTGTAAAAGAAAACCTAAGTAATGATTTATGAAAAAAATTGAACTTTTAAAATAATTATATGAACAAAACTTAAATTTAGTTTCCTCCCAAGGTTCCCTTTTATTTCATGAACATTCCATTTCCAGTCCATTAAGTAAACTAACAACAAGATTTACTTATCAAGCAAATTATATCATATCATTATAAGATTCTTTATTAAGAAATAAAAAGTACTTTCATTTCCATTTAAAAACCATCTATATTCCTAAGTATTCTTTATGAACAATATAACCTTTAAATCAAATAGAATCATCTAAATCATTTGATACATTGCAAATAATACATTTGTTCTTCAATATCCTTTTTCACTTAATCAATAATAAGAAGCATACTAACATACTTGAAATGTTACCAAATCGTTTGTCTTTTCCAATATACATCTTATACAAAAAGTTCACCCTTTCCCTTTTCCTAAGTCTACCCATTCCAAATACATCATTTTGAATTACATCAATGATTACATTACATTCATCTCCGCTTGGGAGGTAATAATAATTTTACATCATGAAATATAATTACAAGCCTTCATTATTCAAACTGGAACATAAACAAGCATGAATCTCCAAACACTGCATCCGCAAAAGATACCTTGATAAAAAGATTTACCACCCAACCATGTGGATACCTAAAAGGCCCACTCCCCCGTGCTAGGAGATAAACACCAAGGTCCACAAAGAAGGAATATCTAGGCCAAACCTAGGGTTGGGTAACCTTTCCCAAATAGAAAATGAAAAGAAGGTCAAAGTATAAATCTTTCCCAAACAGGTTCTAAGGCTTGGTAGAAACTCTAAGCAACAACCTAAGTGAGTGTCATCACATAGCCCTCACTCCTTGGGTTGTCATGGTACTAGCCACTCTGGCCCCGGCCCCCAAGTAGGCACATGCAGGATCGAATGCCTTTCATACAAACAAGTGCCATTCGATCGTACCTACACATAGGCACCTTCTCCCACTTCCATCCATAGCCTTTAATAGCAATAATGGCATGGGTGAGGCACATTTAATATTTTTAATGTTTGAACCCATTCCCATAATTTTAATTAAGTTTTCACTTGTTAAATAACTCTTCAGTCGGTTATCCTGGTTCTAGCCACTTAGGGCCCCGGCCCCGCACCGAGAGCCACTCACTAGGTGTCGTTAGGTTTTCTACCCTTAACCACATATCACAATTACATCATACATGTAGTAAAAACATATCATAAACACATTTGTAAGACTACGTCAAAGAGTAGGAAATAATAAGATAGTTTATGGGTGTTTAGAGTAATTAGGAACGTTTAAGGATGTTTAGAATGGTCCTAATCCTCTTAGACAACCCTAAACCCTAAACTACTTCCTACACACATCCTGGCCCTATTAAGGCATCTAAATGCACTAGATATAACCTCCGCCAAACATATTTAAGGTTTACATAAAAATTCCATATGCTAAAGATAATGTTCCATCAATTTTAATCTAAGTCTAAAATTTGACTAAGTTTGATTGTTTTATTAAAAATCTAAAATTTAGAAGTTACAACTTAACTCCTAGGAAGTTGAAACCTATCCCAATCAATCTCAAAGGTACCTAATCCCTTTATACAAGTATAACTTAAAGTATAAGTAAACTTATACTTAAATATTATACTTGTATAAAGCAAAAACCTAGTTATTATACTACTTGGCTTAGTTATTACACTTGTATAAAGAGAAAACCTAAATATTAAACTTGTATAATTAAACTAAATGTTATACTATGCACATATATTTCTAACATGAAACCTACACATAGTGTTTAATGCTAGTAACCGAACATTATATATACATGCTGCGCGAATTCACTAAGAAAATCAAACAAAAATATTGTGCAAACTATTTCATGGCAGAAAATCCAATATAACTAACCTTATAAATACTGTGCATAATGTAATAGTATTATATTTTATAAATGACTAGAAGACTATACTGATATAGAAACTACTGGCAGAATACAATATCAAAAACGATGGCTAGAATACAATAAGGGATAAACGGCTCACAGAATGAAACAATATATATCATAAACATTAAAAGGCTGGCATATGTATAAATGACTGGCTATATTTGCATAAACAATAAACAGCTGAGAGAAATAATACAATAATGTACATAAACATTCAGCAATAATACAATAATAGAGAATAAAATAATGTATCAATGTTCTGCAAATATAATAATACATAATATAATAATGCATAAATGTTTATGTAATAATACAATAATACAATAATGTATAAACTTTTTTGCTAACAAAACCATATACAGAAGCATTCAAACAAATCTAAAACCAGCATTCATATGGAAAACATAATTATCTCCCAAGATGGAATCCAACCTGGAGTCCTGCGGAGACCGGTTGATGAAGAAGAATCCTTTCCTCTCAGTCTCCTTCCAGCAATCCTTAGACTCCTTCTAGATGAAATCTCCAGCCTCCACTCGAAACAACCAAATGCCAAACTAAGGGAATAATGAATTTCTCTTCTCACCAAGTATATTTTTTTCCTATAATCATAATACTCCTCTTAATTATTATTTCTTCTCAAAACCAACTCCCTTCACACAGGAAATCTTTCCTGTATATAGAATGGAGGAGGTGGTTGCATGGGTAATCCAACCGATGCAACCATCTCAACTATCCATCGATTAATAATTAGGCTTAACAATATCATTAAAGCCTTTCCCGAAATTATAAATTTATGTTTCTTTTATTTAAGATAGTTAATTATTATTATTATTATTTACAACCATATCATTACTAATCTAATTATTCATTAATGTAATGCAATAATTACTTACTCACCAATAATTATATAAATATATGTATGCATATGCATATGTGTGCACCCATATGCCTATGTGTACATATATTATTATTATTATAAATATTATTGCAAACATAATATTATTATTATAAAACATATTATTTATTTACACACTTAATCCATATTCTTTACAAAATACAATAGTGATATATATATATATATATATATATATATATATAAGGTGAAACATACCACTATTATTAAAACATTTTTTATTATTATTGCCATAGACATTTTGTTATTATGAGTATTATAAAAATAATACCATAAAATTATTTATTATTATTGATATTAAAATCACATATTTCAATCACATACTAACTTGTTCCTAACAAGATATGCTAGTACATAAGTAGCTAATAATAAAGATAAATTACTAAATCATACCCTCAAATGAACAATAATTCACATCAATAATCTACTAATAAAATTGAACGTACCATAAAGACAACTAGAACTACTATACTCAAAACTTCATTCTTAATGAATGCAAAAGACAAGAAACTAACTACAAGATCCACAAAACCAACAAACCGGGAGATCACATAATACATCCACACAAGGGACTGACTCGGGAACTCCCCACCTAAGGATAAAAGGATCAAAGGTGAAGTTTCTTCCTGTGGAACCTGGTGATATCTCCGTAACAATAACAATGATCGAGGATTTTGAGGGATCGCTCAGACCTATGAAGCCAGGTGGAGACGATACCCGGTACCTACAATCCTACATCACCAAGAAGAGATACATACATATACATATGGATATACAAATCAGATATATGCAAGAAGATGACCAGGATCGATACATCGTGTGGACCTCAACTAAGTGAGTGACTACGACTTTGTCCTGAGCCATGAAAACACATCAGACACATATCCATGAAACATAAAACATCATGATAATGGTTAGATTCAAATCCTTGGGTTAGATCCATAAAACATATAAAAATAGATGGTTTTCTAATCTCATAAACATATAAATGATAACCATAAATGAGTATATCAATCATATCATCATCCACAAAACATAAATGTAAATGTATAGTTCTAACCATCATAATAGAATGTCCAAGTCAGAAAGTCCAAGTCAGAAAGTCCAAGTCAGAAAGTCCAAGTATCACCATAAGAGAGGTATTACACCTTTTAAGATAAGGCTTTAAAATTATATTGTTCTTTGCCTCCTTATTCCATTGATTCCTTTCACAATCTTAATGATTCTTATTCAACAATTTCATAACAACATAGTTCCTCAAATTTCTTTGATTGATTTAATGCATTGTAAACAAGGTGTTAAATAAAAATCTAGTGACTTTATTGGTAGATTTAAGCATTTGCATGATCAAATTTCTTATCCTATGTCTGATGTTGATATACAACATATTTTTGTTTCTAAATTACAAAAATAAATTAGAGATCAGATTCCCCTTACTGAGTTCTCTTTCTTTTTACAATTATGTGCACTGCTTCATCATTATCAACTTCAAGTTAGTCAATTTGAGAGCAACACTCTAATGAATCCTATTGATAAGAGTGATTTTGCATCCAATTTCAAAAACTTTCATAAACCTAACAATAACATCAAAATCAACAAATCATCCAATACAGTTGATGAACAACTGACAACAACATCCAAATGTGTGGCTCCTTTGTCCTCTATCTTTAGACCTTCTCATACTTTTACTCCACTTTCTGAGTCTTTTCATAATGTGATGTTGAATTTTATGAATGAATATGATTATAGTTCCTCCTATCAAACCAATTGACCCATCCAAACCTCCATATCAATTCTTTTATCCCAAAGCTTTTTGTTAATTCCATCCTCAACCCAGTCATGATACTAAAAAATGTTATTCCTTGAAAAATATGGTTCAAGATCTTATTGATTCTAATGTTATATTTGTTGATGTTTATATTAACCATAGAAGCAAATTATTTGCACCTCCTAATCATAATTTTAAATTTACACTAATCCTTTTCCATCTGATTCAATCAACACTATTGATCAACCTTCTTATGCTAAGGACATTAATTATGGTGAAAAAGTTGATGAAGCCACTCATGTTGTCAACCAAATTGAACATGTTCAACCTTAACCTAAACCTCAATATCCACCTCACTCTTTCATTACCTTTGATCTTGTTGAAACAATTAAGGCACCTGATGGTCCTCTTTATATTGTTGCTACGAATGATGGTAATCCTTCACATGGTACCCTTCTTGACCCCACTTGCATGTTGAATGTGATTACTAAAGAAAATATTTTTAGTAAACAATTGCATAAATACATCTATGATAGATATAATGTTTTGATTCAAACTTACAATTGTTTCCTTTATCCTTCCCATGGTTCCATTTATTTTCCGGTGGAAGTTTGTGGTTAAAATTTGGATATTACTTTCATTGTCAGTCCTACTTCTGATTAATTTCAAGTCAAACTTGGTCTTCCTTGGCTTACTTCCATGAATTTTGTAGCTTCTCCTATCCATAAGTGTGCTTAATTTCCTCATAATGGAGAGATCATGACTGTCAACCATAGTCTTTATCAACCTTCTATTCCTCGAGACTCGGTTGACCTTGATTTCTTTTTGCCTTCTATGCCCCAACCCACTAAGGTTTGTCTTGATTATCTCTTTTGATTATACAAAGCCTTTAAGATTTAAAATATTTGTGAACTTATTAAACCTAAGGATTATCTTTCTCATGTCCTTCTTTCTACACCACCTATTCCTCCTTTACATGCTCCTATTTTGTATCCTAGTCCTGGTATCACTCAACCTAGTGAGGTTCCTTCAGTTCTTCCTCATAAAGAAGAAAAGGACTCGATGTTGATTGATCCTATCCTAACCCATATATCTTGCAAGACCAAATGTAACTATCATGCTTGTGATCATCATCACAAGCATCAAGCTAGAGCCCATGATCATGCTTCTCAAAATATTTCTTCACCTCATATGCCTCCTAATACTTCACTTTCCTTTGACCAACACATGCTTGAACCTATGGAGGAAGTGAATTTAAACAATGTTAAAAAGAGTAAACATGATAATGTTATTCATATTTTGTATTTTATTACAATTATTCTTGATGAAGAAGATACTCTTGATGATGATGTTCATGATACTAACAATGATATGAATGCTAGTATTTTTTATGATATGTATGAGATTATTGATATTGATAATCATTTATCAGCTATGCTTTCACAATAATTATCTATCACTCCTAGTAATGAACACAATTCCCTATCTTCAAAGCATGGTCCTTGTTTGGAACTTTTCATTTTTCCTTTTGTTGTGCTTGACATTTCTCCTCTTGTGAGTTTCCCACCATCCCTAAACATTATGGACCAAGATAAGGGGTAGGTGATACGCTTCATTAGGTCCTCTTTTATGGTGGATTTTATGCATTTTCCTATTATAATGTGCATCCCCCGTGATGTGCTACTTGGTATATGTTTTGTTTAGATTTCTTTAAAAAACCCTTGTTTCTCTATTGGTGTAAGGTGATAAAGGAAACACAATGTTGTAATCATTCTTCTCTTTGTATCTCACTTCTTCTATATGTTTGTATTTGTTATCTTGTAGATGTACCATTGTTTGTAAATGTTCCTTTTCATTGTCCTCTTGGGATGATTCAAAATGGTAGAACCTATTATTTTTGGTCTTCGTGATGCTGGCCCAAAAATACTCTTCTTCGTGACTCTTACGTGTCTTTCTTCTATTGTATTGTAATTCTACTTCCTTTGGCGAATGATCATATTTCCTTTTTTTTATATTATCATATGATCATATTGACCCCTAAGTTGGTAGATCCCTTTTGTGCTCTCTTTTTTCATGTGCTCATTTCCCTTTATTTGTCCTTTCTTGGGGGCATGTCATAGTGGATATGTTTTTAACGGATACATGTATGCTTTGTTAAAGATATTTCTCTTGTTAAGGCATTTGTAATTTTAATACCCCAAAAATGGGCTATAGGTTCATTAACCTCCTATATCATCAAATCGAACGAAATTGACATCAAAGTCCTAACCTAAGGCACATCAAAACATCATCGAATCCTAATTGATTATCATAAATTCTGCATCGGGGAATATTCCTAGCAATATTCCTATTTATCATAATTATCTTTAATTTAATGATTATTTGGTGATAAATCCAATTTATCCTAAAGTTTGATTAATTGAATATTCTCAATATTTAATTAATTAGATTTAATTCTACCACTTAATTATTTAATTGAAGTTAATTACAATTATTCCTAAATTGTATTATTTAATTTTGACAATAAATCCAAAATCCTATGAATAATTGATTAAATTCTTATTTAAGTAATTAAAGCAAGTTGTCAATTTTTAATAATATTGTTTTTGAATAAAAGTTTGAAAAATGATTGATTAACCAATAAATCAATTGTTTTATTTTTCAAAATCAGTTAAGTTGGAAATAAATCACTTTATTATTAAATCAATTCATAAATAAAACATGCACATTCAAGAAAAGAAGACAACTATCAATTATCAATAAAAGCTAAACTCTATTTTGAGTTGAACTCTGCTTTTGCATGTTTTTGTGAGTTAAATATCCTTTATTTAAAAATAACTCAAAAATCAACCTGAGTTATTTGAGTGATTTATGGCTTTCTTTCATGCACCTCCAAAGCCCTGGATTTCTATAAATTAAGGCTTCAGCTCTTCATTATCAATCCATCCATGAATTGCACACTCATGCTGTTGAATTGAAGGCTGAAGAATTGATCTTGAGAATTCGAGTTGTTGTGAGATTTTCATTTGTTATTGCATAGTTTTCATATCATTTCTTAGCTTAGTTTGCATATCAGTTTTTCGTATCATTGTTAGCATAGATTCATATCAAGTTTTTATCATATTATTGCACAGAAAAACCAAAAAAATAGATTAATTGCATTCATTCCATATCTAGATTTTGCATTCAAATCCTTCATTTAGGTGTCGTCAAGGTCACTGATCTCGGTATAATCTGAGAATACATACTCGCATCTACTAGAAGGCAATAAATCACCTGGTTAGATTAGTTTTTCATTTATTGCACAATTTTGATTTTAGCTAACCTCTAATATTTTACTGAAGTGTTGTGTCTACAGATCAGGTACAAAATTCACACACACATTTCTGGCACCCACCGTGGGGCCCTGAAATGGGTTTCCCTTCAAATTTTATCAATTTCTATCATTTCTTGTCTTTTTCTGTTCCAAGCTATGATTTTTATTCTTTATCCGTATAATTTTCATACGAGTTTTGTCAAAAACTCATACTTGGAAATACCCACTATTGTACAACAGTTGATTTGATCGAGAGTCGCACAGACAGAAACCCATTGTCGTTTGGAGGTTAGATTATCATTTGATCAGGTACCTAGTGTCGTATGAGTTTCTGGACTTTCATTTGGAAGGTAACCCACTGTCGTACGAGTTTCAATGCCAGGGTTCAATTTTTGTTTCACTTTTTCAAGCAGTTTGTCAGATTTGGTTTTCAGATTTCGACTAACAGCTAACCCTAACAATTGAAATTCTCTATTTTTTATTTATTTTCACTAGTTTTTGATTGGGAAAAGCACAAAAATTGCTAAAAATAGGTAAAAATCTACTAAGCGCATTGCAAGGAATTAAGGTAACCTTCTTAGCTAATAACATTTCGATTTGGATTAAAACGAACATCTTGCATGTCTAGCTTGAGTGCCTTTCTTTTCCATATCACACATTTCATTTGGGCTCTAAAAACGAACATAGATTTTCTTTCAGCATCTTTTTTATACAGTAAATAGGCCCTATGAACACTATTCATGGCTCTTGAGAGAGTGAGTTTCCAATAAAACTCTTCTCAATGAAGGAACCCTTGTAGGTAGGGAGGATACTGAGGGAGTCTCACATTCCACTAGATCTGTGTGTCTTCAACTTTTGATCGAGGCATTCTCTCTCTGGAGAGGTTGACAGATCATAAGGGGTTGATGTCATAGATCTTTGTGAGATAATCTTGTTCCTAGCGTGTTGGATTAATCTATCTACTTTGTTTGGGTTAAAAGTGAAAAGGCCAAGGGATTATGCTCTACTTCCTTTTTGGATAGTACCAGAAACCCAAATCCTTGAATCTAGAACTAGTCTCCATGTGGCATATTTTGTGAGTCACCTTTAGAGAGGGTTAACCGTAGTGGACATTCCCTTAATTAGGTCAACCACATTAACGGAACCTCAAGCGGTAATAGCCATTTTTGCTGTGGTAGTGACAACCGCTATATAAATGTCGTGTTGGAAGAAATCTCCATAGGTGTGGTCTCTTGTTGGGCTATCAAATCTCCCTAGCAGATCCTAAAGATTAAGTTCTTGGACTGTGTCAAAACCTCGGTGCACCTGGATTGGAGTTCACCCTCTTGGATCATAAAAGTTGTAGAGTCAAACCATTACTAAAAAACCCTAGTGAGGCCAAATTTCCATTTTCTAGGAATATTTGTGTTAATGCAAAACTTTTTGGAACATACACAATTAGCACTTCTAAGGATTAGCACAAATAAGTCACTTGATTATTCATGTGCAAGGTTGCTTTTGCCCTTATTCATTGTTTTCAGACATGCTTGGAATCACTTTCTTGTTGTTTTGTGTGCTTGCTTATCTATCTGGTTACTGAAAATGAACAAATCTGTTACAATCCTCAAATCTAGACATTGAAATTTGCAAACAATCTGAAACTGAAAACCCAAAATTTGCAAAAATTGAAGTAAAACACCTTTTTGGAGTCAACAGTCATTTTGTAAAGTCAGAAAGTCATACGACTTTTGGCTATTGTCATTTTAGAACCCCCAGATTATCGTATGGTATCAGGTATATTGTCGTACGAGTTTTGTTGCCAGTAAATTCTAAAAGTCAAAATTCCTGCTATCAACTGTCATGCGAGTTTTGCAATAGTCGTACGAGTTTTCAATTTTCATTTCATGCAATACCCACTATCGTACGAGCCTATAGAGAGTCATTTGAGAAATTTTGAAAAGTTGTCAGAAAGTGGTCAGAACTATTAGAGACCCAGATTTTCCAACCCATTTCTAGAATCTGTCAAACAAATCACTGTGTCAAGAATAGAACAGAAAATACTGAGAATCCAATCATTTGCCTAAAGTGACCTTTTTAATCTGATTTAGCCTTTTGTTTAATCGATTTGAGTCTCTATCATCTTGTGTCAAAACCTTGTCATAACTATCAATCTTCAATCAATCTTCAAAAATGACTAAGTGTTGTGAACTCATGTCTGCTATCTTTTGGGAATCTACCCATACATCCAGGGCACAGTATCCCTCATCTACATCTAATCTATGCTTCAATCAATCAAACCTTGACAAGGTTGCGTCATCTGATCCTCTTGATTTAATTCATTCTTCAGTCGCCTTCATCATATTCTTTCGATTCACCCAAGGTTAATGGAGGAAACTAGAGCTTCCTCTCACAAGAAATTTGGGGAAATATCTCATACTTTACCTTTGACTCACATAGGTCCAACTTTTGAGCAACTCTTCAATTCTGGTCTTTATGAAGACGATGGTGCTGGTAACCTTCGATTAAAAGCTGGTTACATTCCTCCTTCATCAACTCACGGAGGTACCCAAAAAACTCCACATCAATCTATCCCAGGTAGAACTCCTACCATGTCTCAAGCAAGGACAAACTTGGGCTCTCAAAGAGCTCACTCTCAACATGGTGTAGATCAGGAACCCACACCTGAAGAAATTGCTCAATATCAAAATGATGATAACTTCAAACAAATGATGAAGCATTTCTTGAAAGAAGACAAAGAGGCATACTTTTTGCAATTAGCTCATCAAGGAGCTAAACTTCCTCCCAACTTTAATGTTGAAGATATCATTACACATGAGGAAGAAACTCCACTCACAACTACGATGAAATAGATGCATGCCATGCAAGTCAAGCTTAATAACCTTGAGAAAGAAAAGGAACCCAAAGAGTTCTCCATGGAGGCCCTATGTCCTTTTCCATTTGACAAAGACTTGTACATGCCACCATTCCCAAAAAGAGCGGAGATGCCTAAGTATGATAAGTATGATGGACACTCGGATCCCCAAGATCATGTCAGAGAATTCTGTACACAATCTATGGAGTTCATGCATGAACCAACCTATTTGATGCGTCTCTTTCCTCGATCTCTAGGGGGAGAAGCCATTCATTAGTTCTCTAGATTGCCTTCTACTATCAAAACTTTCAAGGAGTTGATCAAATTTTTCTATCAGCAATACTCCTACAACATTCAACATCCAATCACCATGATTGATATCTGTAATCTCAAGCAATATCTAGGAGAACCATTCCTAACATTTCTCAAGAGATGGAGGAAGAAATTCTCTCTATATGCTAGACCTATTCCAGAAATTGAGAAACTGGAAATATTCATCAATAATCTTGTCCTAGAGAACAACTATCCTTTACAAATGCAAGATCATACATCTTTTGATAAAATGGTTGACAATGCAATCAAGATTGAAAAAGTACATGTGAAAAAAGGAGAAATCACACTTCAAAAAGACAAGTATGAATCAGGATCCAGTTCTAAAGACAAGAATAAAAATCGGAACAAGAATAAAGGCATTGTCACAGATGGTGTTTTTGATACTATCTGTGCCCCATCAAAGGCACCAGCTTTCAATTTAACTATTGGTACCCAAGCCATAAAAGCTTCAGAACAAAAGGTGCTTGAATCATCTCAAAAGAAGCCAGAGTATAAAAAGTGGTCCGCTAATAATAAATGAATGTTCACTCCTCTTGGAGAATCTTTAGAATCAGCTATGAGAACTCTACTGGCCAATAACATCATCTCTTTGCCTGAGATCCAACCCCCTGATTCTGAGCCTAAACCAAAATGGTGGAGAGAGAATGAATTCTGTGATTTCCATCGGGGTAAAGGTCACAAAAATAATAACTGCTTACACTTGAAACATACTATTCAAGATCTGATTGATAAGGGAGATATCACCATTGACAATCATAAGAGCAATAATGATCATATAGCATTCACAGAACCATTTCCGAAACATGGTCAATAAGTCTCATCTTCTCAACCTAATATGAGGGCAAAGGTCAATTATGCTTACCCTAGAAATAATGTTGTTATCAATATGGTTGAACCTTGTCTCTCTAAACATTGCAATGTCATCACAATTGTGCAAAGAGATAGAGATCATTCTTCAGCTAATGTAGTTACTCGATCACAAGCTCAGGCACATCTAAATGGACAAATCCCAAATTCATCACATGTCCCTAAGATGCCCTTCAATCTTTCTTCCACTTCCAAACAGAAGGTTGTTTCTAAATATTCCAATCCTAAAGATACAAGGCCAAGATCTTATAGAATTGTTCAATAACTCCAACATACTAATGTGAAAATCTCCATGTTTGAGTTGCTTCGAATATCTCTAGCTCATAGAGCCATTCTAGATAAAGCGTTGCTCGGATCCAATGTTCTTGATGACCTTGATTTAGACAGGTTCCAGACTACGGTCGGGCATCTTATGTCTCCGTATTATATATCCTTTTCAGAGGAAGATGACAACTCCTTGAGTCACCCACATAACCAGCCCTTGCATATAGAAGTCTTGATCTAGAACCATAGAGTCAAATGTGTGTTGATAGATGGAGGCACTGGCCTAAACATTTGTTCTTACAGCTTGATCACACAATTGGGATTTTCAAAATTGGCTATTGATCCTAGAAAGAAAATAACTATCAAAGCCTATGATGAACAAGAAAGATCTTCTAAAGGCACCATTTTCTTACCTATCAGAGCAGGTCCAGTTATCAGAGATACTATATGTCAAGTTCTTGATCTACCTTTGGCTTACAACATTCTTCTAGGGAGACCATGGATACATGAGATGAAAGTTATTCCTTCTACATTTCACCAATGCTTGAAATTTCCTTATGAAGGAGTAGAGATCACTATTCCAGTAGACATATCCACCACTTGCAATACATTGAAGGAAAGTGCGGATAAGCTTGTGCCTAATAACAAAGAATCTTCCATTGAACCAACTAAAGAAGCATCCACATCTAAAATGGAAGATCTTTCAAAAGAGGTTAATATCAAAGAAAATAGTATGGGAGAATATACTATGGAGCCAGTCTTATCTTTGACATCTCTCCCTATCTCACCTAAGTCTTATGGACAATCTTTGAAACAATCCAAATCAGAATCTAAAGAACCTCTTAAGGCATATAAAAAGAATTTTGTAGCAGAACAAGTCTCCAAGCAAGAATTCGAAGAGGATGAAGTTGTGCTCGCATGGCTTTACAAAGATGAACCTGAATCTCAAGTTGTCCAAACTAGTGATTCTATAGTATCCAAAGATCCACCTATGGCTGAATTAAACTTCCATAATGACATTGAGCCTATTCACGAATTGAATGTCTTAAGTTGTAATATCACCTTTGAACTTGAGCATTGGGTTAGGACCAATGATGATAGATCCATATCCGTAAACACTATCTCCCAATCTTTCCCCACTTTGACTATCCAATATCCAAAACTTATTGATCAAACCTCCACAAATTCGAGCCATGGTATTTATACCTTCCCAAATGACTATGCCCTTGCTTGCTACCTCAATACAGTTGAGCCTATGAGTACTTCCATTAGTGAACCAAGCATTAGCATGACGAAGTCAAACATCAAATATCTTAGTCAGAAAAATAAGAATAAAAAGAAAAAGAAAAGGAGTTCTAAGGGTGAAAACCACTTTATGGCAGTCTCAGAACCTACAAAAGTAAAAATAAAAGACATATCCAAAGGTGAAAACCTCTCTAAGGCACCTAAGGATGAGATATTTGATGTCCTTCTGAGTCATTTACAGGACAGATCTCCAATTCTAATTGAGCCCACTCAATCTATCAATTTGGGAACAGCAGAGGAACCACAATTGATCCACGTAGCACAATCTTTATTAGAAGAAGAGAAGCAAAAATTTACAACATTCCTCACAGAGAAGAAAATTAACTTTCCATGGAAATATTCAGATATGCCAAGATTGGATCCTAATCTTATAATGTATCATTTATGTATAGCTCCAAATATCAAACCTGTTAAACAAAAGTTAAGAAAGATGCATCCTCATGTTGCACTCTTGGTGAAAGCTGAATTAGAGAAGCTCTTGAAAGCCAGATTCATCCGAGTTATTCACTATGCAGAGTGGATCTCTAATATTGTACCTATTTCAAAACCAGATAAATCGAACAGAGTGTGCATAAACTTTAGAGATGTAAATAGAGTGTGCCCTAAGGATGATTTTCCACTACCTAACATTGATATTATAGTGGACATGACTGCGGGCTTTGAGATGTATTCTTTAATGGATGGTTTTTCTAGATATAATCAAATAAAAATTGCTCCAGAGGATCAAGAGAAAACTGCTTTCACATGTGCATGGGGCACCTTCTGTTGGAATGTCATGCCATTTGGGCTTAAAAATGTTGGTGCTACATATCAAAGAGCCATGACATCTATTTTTCACAACATGATGCATAGGACTATGGAGGATTATGTTGATGATACTCTAGCAAAATCTATGCTTAGGGCTGCACATCTAAATGACTTGAGAAAGATACTAGACGGGATGGAGAAATTTAGTCTCAGATTAAATCCTAAGAAGTGTGCTTTTGGTGTCACTTATGGAAAGCTCTTAGGATACATAGTTTCAAAGAAGGGCATTGAAGTTGATCCAGCTAAAGTAAAGGCTATAATGGAAATGCAACCTCCAAAGAATATTAGACAAATGAGGACATTGCAAGGAAGAGTTCAATCTATTAGAAGATTCATATCACAGCTAGCAGATATATCACAACCTTTTACAAAAACATTACATAAAGGTGTGACCTTTGCATGGAATGAAGAATGTGAGAACAACTTTAACCATATCAAGAAGCATTTATCAAATCCTCCTATCTTGATGCCTCCTATTCATGGGAAGCCTTTGATCTTATATGTCTCCGCTACAGATACATCACTAGGGGCATTGCTTGCACAACATGATGAGAACAAAAAGGAAAGAGCTATATACTATATCAGTAGAACATTGGTTGCATATGAGAAGAACTATTCAATGATCGAGAAAGCTTGTCTAGCTATGATCTTTGCATCACAGAAACTGAGACACTACATGTTATCTCATACCACACATTTGGTAGCTAAGATTGATCCACTCAAGTATCTTCTAAGCAAAGCTTCCCTCACAGGTAGATTAGCTAAATGGGTCATGCTCTTAAGTGAATTTGACATTGAATATGTTGAGAGAAAAGCTATCAAAGGATAGGTTATTGCTGATCAATTAGCAAATGCACCTCTAATTGATAATACACCAATGCAAATGGAATTTCCAGATTCCTCTATCATGACTCTTTCTTCTAGAGAATGGCAGTTATTCTTTGATGGCTCCTATACATAGAATGGATCGGGAGCAGGCATATTGTTCATAACTCCTCAAGGATACTCAATCCTACAGGCATTCAGATTAAAGTTCCCTTGCACAAACAATATTGCTGAATATGAAGCCCTTTTGAATGGTATGAAAATAGCGATTGAGTGGTGAGTAACAGAATTACACATTCATGGAGACTCTCAACTTGTTATCCATCAAGTCAATGATGTGTACCAAACTAAAGATGAAAATCTCATTCCTTACAAGAGAATGGTAGATGATCTAAAGAAGTATTTCCTATCTATCACATTTGAGCAAATTCCTAGAACGGAGAATAAGGTTGTCGATGCAATGGTTACACTATCTACTTTATTACAGCAACCTAAACATGAGCTATGCTATGAGTTCCTGGTGGAAGTGCTATCTTATCCTACATATGATTCCCCCAAAACCCGCATGATTCATCTAGATACAAAAACCTATTTTCCTATCTCCAAGACCAAATCATTCTCAATACCTTCAACCACCATGAAAAGAGATACCTTATCTGTAATGCCTCCCGATATTTCATCATTGGTCACGATCTGTACAAATGAGGTCTAGATGGTATGCTACTTAGATGTTTAGAATGGGAAGAGTCTCAATGTGCATTAGAGGAAGTCCATGATGGTATTTGTGGGTCACACTCGAACAATTTAACACTAGCTCGAAAACTTATTAGGGCTGGGTACTATTGGCCTAAAATGGAGAAAGAGTCTATCAAGTTTGCTAAGAACTGTAAAAAATGCCAAGTGCATGGAAACTTAATTCATGCTCCAGGGAGAGATCTAATTCCCTTTACTACACAATGGCCTTTTCACCAATGGGCATTTGATCTTATAGGAGCTATACATCCTCATTCTTCTAATGGACATACCCATACAATCACAGCTACAAATTATTTTACAAAATGGGTGGAAGCAGTCCCTTTGACACAAGCAACCGGCAAGCAAATATCTATGTTCATATTGAACTATATCATATGCAGATATGGGATACCTCATTCCATAATCACAGATAATGGTGGATAATTCAAGAACAAAGACCTAGATGATCTATGTGCCAAATTCAAGATCACACAACATTGGTCATCTATCTACTATCCTCAAGGGAATGGACAAGCCGAGGCTTCTAATAAGAATCTCTTGAAAATCTTGCATTGTATAGTTAATAACATAGGAAGAGACTGGCATCTCATGATCAATCCAGCTCTCTGGGCCTACAGAACAAGTATCAAAACACCTATTGGGGCTACACCATTCACTTTAGTCTATGGGTCTAAAGCGGTACTGCCTATTGAGGTTGAAATCCCATCACTAAGAATCAGAATGCTTGGTCTAGTAACTGATGATGACTACAAAGTATCTAGGTTGCAAGAACTTGAACTGCTAGATGAGTGTAGACAAGCAGCGTATGATCATCTCAGAGTGTATTAGAAAAGAATGTCTAGAGGCTACAACAAGAAAGTCAAACATAGAGAATTTCAGGTTGGTGATCTAGTTTTGAGAGAAAATCCTAAAAATCAATCACATCGAGAACGCAAGGGGAAGTTTGAACCCAACTGGCTGGGTCCCTTTGTAATCACTGCTACTTTTGGCTCTAGTGCCTATCAACTCTCAATGACTGAAGGAGAACAGCTCTGAGAACCAATCAACATTCTCCATCTAAAGAAATTCTACACCTAAGGCATTCAGTCTATGGTAAAATGTCCTGAAAAAATCTTTAAAATCTGAAAAAGTCCTGAAAAAATGAACATCTTGGTGAAAACCTAGCAATAGGTGCCTTGATGATTGACAAAAAAAAATCAAAAAAATGAAAAATACATAAAAATGAGAAAAAATGAAAAATACAAAAAAATGAGAAAAAAAGAAAAAAGTGCCTTGGTGAAAACTTGGAAACAGGCACCTTGGTAGCAAAAATAGAATCTCTGCCAAGATGGTGAAAACCCAGCAAACGGGCACCACTTGTTTCAAAATGCTCCATCTATCAGTGCAATCTTAGTCTTTCCTAACTTTCAGTCTTGCTTTAGTTTGTACATATCTCCTGGTTTGTTTCTGCATTTCCAATTTTCAATAAGTCAGTTTGTACACCAATCAACTCAAGTGTCTATATCCTATTAATGTTCAAAACTTGGGGGCAATCAATGTCATATCCTATGGCCTCCAATGTATCTTAGACGTATCATATCCAGTCAGAGTCCTTTGAAGCTTTATTTAAGTCAGTCAGTCAATCTCGTCTCCAGAAAGGATTTTGCATCAACATCAAACTGAAAACTAAAAACAATATGTGCTTTTTACATGCTTTTATCTCCTTGTATGCTTACTGATTCGCATTGAGATTTTTGCATATTGTATCCCTTTGAACTCTTTGATGATGTCCTTTATAGGATTTAGAGAGTGATGACTATGGGCATAATCTTTTCTTTGTCTTCTGCTTGTATGTGAAAATCTAACAACTTTGGAAATTCTGGATTGAAATGGTGTCCAACTATAAGAGCCTCTATCTCAAATTGGATGGCCATGTGTACCTCGACCATTGATACCCAGAAAATTCAAAGGAGTTTGATCTAACTATTGTCTTTTTGAGTGAGTTCTTTCTCCTACTATGAAACGCGATCTTACCTAAGGATGTGAACGACAAAGGGTCACTACGGGTAATGCACATTGGATTTGGAATGATCTCTTGAGTGCTTGATGTGTTTGTATCGCAAGGCGTATTCAGGTCATCATGACGTTTATGTTCTGATGCTTATACAAATTGTTATATCAAAATGGACATGATATTCAGGTCATCCTAGCGTTTGTGCCTTGATGCTTATATCTAATCTGACATTCTGAAAACAAAATCAATATTCATATGTCCATGATTTCATAATCAGTGGGTGTTGTATTGATTATTGCGCATACAAATCAATATTCATATGTCTATGGTTTCATAACTAGTGGGCATTGTATTGATTTATCCGGTTACCTAAAAATTCAATGACGAGAATAACCAGCACATGATCAGTGACTAGGTCCTAGGTCTTAAGTTGCATTTCATTTTGCATGTTTCTTTGCATTTTGCATGTTTGCATGATCTCACAATGACTCAACAAACTTCAAAGCTTAAAAAATTCTTCAATTATCTCTTCAAATCTAACAAGAGTTGAATCCTAACTTGAAGGTCTCTTCAATCAGAACCACAAGCAGCAAGGTGAACTCTCATAGGGTCTGGCAAGGAGACACATAATCTCTGAGTAGTAGGATGAGAGATCCGAACATGTACATCTGGATATACGACCTACACAGCATAGAAATAGGGAATCCTATCAGTAATTGGGTCACCAAACAGGTTACAAGGATAGAAATGAGGCAGTTCAATCTTTCAGAAGGTAGGTTAACAGGTCAGGAATCAGGCTAAGGAATCAAAAAATTTAAAAATTGGACTTAATACTGAGTTTTGTGCTCATTGTTTTCCATACGACAACACAGACTGGCATGAAAATTCATATGACTTTCCACACCATACCAAATGACAAACCATAGTAGCACGACAATGTATTCCTCCTCGTACGAGTTATGAGGGACCCGACAAAATGTTGTACGACTCATGGGTCCCTTTGATACGAGTCATGGGGGCTTATCAGATGACAATCTAGCTACTCTTGAAAAGTCGTACGAGTCCCACTGGGGACTCATACGAGATTCCGTGCATGCAAAATTCAAAAATGGAAAAGACGTATGAAAATTACTAAAATCCTATAAAACATGGAAAAATTGACATTTTAGCAAGGCACGGAGGTCCACCTACCAGATGTCCATATTGTCAGGGTCTCTGGTGTCTCCGACTGTGCTCAAATCAGTGTGAACTCACAGGTACCTTCGGTTCTACTGCTCTATCTGCCATTTTTCTCAGAGGGCTCCACAAAGATTTCTAAAGTCAAAAGGTTGAAATGAATTGAAAATGACCCTTCTAGCCTTCATATAGCTTTGACCTAATTTTCAAAAGTGCTCCATTTTTCACAAAAATTGAAATGTAATACCCCAAAAATGGGCTATAGGTTCATTAACCTCCTATATCATCAAATCAAATGAAATCGACATCAAAGTCCTAACCTAAGGCACATCAAAACATCATCGAATCCTAATTGATTATCATAAATTCTGCATCGGGGAATATTCCTAGCAATATTCCTATTTATCATAATTATCTTTAATTTAATGATTATTTGGTGATAAATCTAATTTATCCTAAAGTTTGATTAATTAAATTTTCTCAATATTTAATTAATTAGATTTAATTCTGCCACTTAATTATTTAATTGAAGTTAATTATAATTATTCCTAAATTGTATTATTTAATTTTGACAATAAATCCAAAATCCTATGAATAATTGATTAAATTCTTATTTAATTAATTAAAGCAAGTTGACAATTTTTAATAATATTGTTTTTGAATAAAAGTTTGAAAAATGATTGATTAACCAATAAATCAATTGTTTTATTTTTCAAAATCAGTTAAGTTGGAAATAAATCACTTTATTATTAAATCAATTCATAAATAAAACATGCACATTCAAGAAAAGCAGACAACTATCAATTATCAATTAAAGCTAAACTCTATCTTGAGTTGAACTCTGCTTTTGCATGTTTTTGTGAGTTAAGTATCCTTTATTTAAAAATAACTCAAAAATCAACCTGAGTTATTTGAGTGATTTATGGCTTTCTTTCATGCACCTCCAAAGCCCTGGATTTCTATAAATTAAGGCTTCAACTCTTCATTATCAATCCATCCATGAATTGCACACTCACGCTGTCAAATTGAAGGCTGAAGAATCGATCTTGAGAATTCGAGTTGTGAGATTTTCATTTGTTATTACATAGTTTTCATATCATTTCTTAGCTTAGTTTTCATATCAGTTTTCCATATCATTGTTAGCATAGATTCATATCAAGTTTTTATCATATTATTGCACAGAAAAACCAAAAAAATAGATTAATTGCATTCATTCCATATCTAGATTTTGCATTCAAATCCTTCATTTAGGTGTCGTCAAGGTCACTGATCTCGGTATAATCTGAGAATACATACTCGCATCTACTAGAAGGTAGTAAATCGCCTGGTTAGATTAGTTTTTCATTTATTGCACAATTTTGATTTTAGCTAACCTCTAATATTTTACTAAAGTGTTGGGTCTACAGATCAGGTACAAAATTCACACACAGGGTAATATCTTTAACATTGGGGCATACACTCTGCTCATATTTTGCGCACACACACACACACACAATTTTTAAATGATGCTTTGTATTTAGATCCTTTATGGACACACAATCCTTAAGGACTAATCCCTCTCTTTTCTTTCAATCCCTTATGAATATACAATAGTAAGGACATATCACTCTTTCTAGATCCCTTATTGACATACAATCTTTAAGGATAGATCCTAAATGGATTGACTAGCATGGCACACAAACCCCTTTTGTTATAACTTTCAATGCCACCTTTTGTGGTTCTTTCTTTGTGTGATTCACAATAAAACAAACAATAACCTCTCTCTCTCTCTCTCTCTCTCTCTCTCTCTCTCTCTCTCACACACACACACATCAGTGATGTCTCTCTTATCTTATTCTTGGATTTGATGAGGACTTAAGTCACTTTGGGGATTGATGTTTCTTTGTCTCCTTGACTTTGATAGGATTATCTTATGTGCTTGATCTATCGGTGCTCAAATCAACAAATTGAATTTCCTATGGATTCTTATTTCCAATTATGAGAAACCCAAAGGGTTTTGGCCAACTGATAAATTCCACCCTTTCTAGGATGTGAACTTCTACAATTTAGGCTCTACAGGACCAAGGCTAGTAGGCATATACCTTAGAATCTACTAAGGCTTTTTATAGAAGATTATTGTACTTCTTCTAAAATTTGATTGCTTTGAAAACTGAAACTACCTTAATTATATACTTTATTTACAATTGAAAATAAATTGTGAATTGCTTGAAATTACTTTCGTCATGATGTTTATTGATTAATCCCAGATTATATCTGTATGTAACCAACAATGAAACCTCCAACACAATATGTCAGACTAGTGCCTTATTATTAAGGTGAAATATATTATATATTTATCAAATTTGTTTGTTACTATAACTTTGGACACAACAAATAGTCCCTCTAAGACAATTTTTTATCACTTTGATGATACTTTAATTGATTAAGAAATTTAAGGAAACAATAATCTAGTCCTATTAATTTTAACTTTCTTGTAGAAGCCCAATAAGATAGAACATAAGATATTGCATAAGTTTTTTCATAAATTGAAAAAATACTATATTTTACTTGTTATTTTTGTCTCTTTACATTTTACATTATGTGTGTGTGTGTGTGTGTGTGTGTTTGAGTGGCTTTCACACCTCTTTAGGGTGAAAAGACACAACCCTTATTACAAATTATTTTGAAAAAATAATAAACTAACTAAAAATAACTA
Organism: Chamaecyparis obtusa; assembly: GCA_027943335.1. Classification (NCBI taxonomy): domain Eukaryota; kingdom Viridiplantae; phylum Streptophyta; class Pinopsida; order Cupressales; family Cupressaceae; genus Chamaecyparis; species Chamaecyparis obtusa. The sequence continues at coordinate 425,618 of BSBK01000231.1, forward strand.
CCTAACTTTCAGATTTGGGTGTGGTCAAAAAATGAAAACACCTAGTAGAAAGCTAACATTGTTAGTAAAGATAGGAAATTTGATTTCCCAAACTGGGTCATTTTTAGATTTTTAAAATTCGACCATCTTCAGACTTTGTCGGCATCATCCTTGCAGCAAGTTGAAATTCTAGCATTTTTTTAAGGCTTCGATTAGTTAGTTCTATTTATTTGTGTCATAAAGATTCCTTTGATTTTTTTAGTATGGAGAAACTTGATTCTTGATAATGGATTGGAACTCCTAAATTTTCAAAATTTAGGGTACCACCACGATCTAACTTATTATGAGCATGAGTTTTCCTCATACTCCCACTAAAGTGGGGGATAAATGTATAGTCCTAAGAAGTTAGCACCCATTAATTTGGAAGCAAATTGGACCCCCATTTTATTGATCTCCTTGATTTTGGATGCATTTATACTTGATTTTCCTTCTTTTCCATTTGTTTTTCCTTTGATATTTCAAATGCTTCTCAAACCCTACACAATTTACCATAAAATTAGCCCTTTTAGGTATAGGTTGCACTTGAGGCAATCTATACAAGTATAGGTCACACTTGTGGAAACCTATACCTCAAGGGTTTAATTTTGGAGGATTTTGGGGCCCGATGTAAAGTATTTTCCTTTCCCACCTAGAGGAATCATCCTTCTTGAATTTGAACCCAAAAATCACTATAAAAGGAGGATTCTTCCTCTCATTTTCACATCATATCTTATTCTATGCAAGAAATCTCTAGATCGAAGTGGAAGCAATCAAGTCCAAGGTGAATTGAAGAGACTTTTAGTGATTTCAAGAAAGACTTTGAATCCAAGATTTGAAGGCTTCTTTCTTCCATCCATTAAAAGGCAATCTTCTATTGATGATGTGAATTCCTCTTCCATGGTGAATTTGTGAAGGAATTCCTAATTGAGAAAGATGATCCACATCCAAGCTTCATTCTTCTTTCTTTCCATTCAAGCATGTCAAGAATCCATACATCCATGATCTATGATTTGGGCAAATTTTTATCTATTGCATAAGTGAAGACATCCTACATTCCTACATTCAACATACATTCAAGAAAGTATACATATTTATGGATCCATCCACAAGAGTTTGATGAAGATAATACTTAAATTTTACCATGTTTTACATGCTCTACTTAATTTACTTCAACGTTAATTCCTAAATGGGGACTTGACCAATGTGATAGACCCCAAAATTCACACATTTTGTAGTTCCATTTTAATAAAATAAGCCTTCAAATTTGTTTCACATAGATCATCACCAAAATTTTGTATTTGATATCCTTTTGATAAGGTTGAAGCTATAGAAGTATCTTTATAAATTATCAAACAAAATGCAGTTTTGAATAAGAGCTAGAAGTGATGTACTAATTGATGGAGGCATTTGAATAGAGAATTATGTGGTGGGGCCCTCCTTGATGCATTGATTGAAGATTTTGAGAATATATTTTCCATGATATTTGAAGCTGGTGTTGAGTAAATAAGGTCATCAAATAAGATAAAAAAACCTATGTCGAGGCTTCAATCTATTAAAAAAGGAATCATCTATTGGGACCCATTGGCCTTCAACATCGAATAAAATCATGTTTCGAATAAGCAAACATAGTTGAATAATGATGGTAGAGGTTCTTCGAAATATGGTGGGGCCACTTCACTTAATGCATCGAATTAAATACTATGTCGAGTAACCTTGCCAAAAGAGAAATGATGCATAAGTTATTCAAAGGAATATTGGGAAAGATAACGCAATCAAGATCAAAATTGAGATCCTCTGAATCCTTATTAATACATCAGCACAATGATTAGTGATAAGAGTTTATGTCCTTATTTTTGTGGGTTTTGGTGATCGGGAATGGAAGAAAAGTAGTGCAATTCTTGAAATTACAAAGATAAGTTTGGGGACCACATATTTTAATATTATATTTTTAAGAAGGACCAATCATCAAAAATCTGACATCATGGTAGCAAGTTTGAATTCAAAGAAAAACTAAATGCTCTATTGTGGAGAATTGATGTTCAAGGTGCTAGTAATCAGGATTGGAAGCAGAGTAAGGGAAATCCCAAAATTTTGAAGGGAAAGCTAGGGCCCAGTGCTAGTAATAGGGATTGGAAGTAGACTAAAGGAACTGCCAAAATTTTGAAGTGAGAAGAGTTTGAGAAATGACATCATGTTGAGTAACATTTACCATCGGGTAAGCTAAAAAGATGGTTGGCAAAGGAGAAGTTTATCCGATAGTGGGTGACATAATAGAATGAACACGTGGCAGTTGTCCATAAAGATGAAATAACTCATCTAGTAAGGTAACATTTTGAACAATTTAGAGTCTAAGGAACATGAGGTATTGCTTTATTTGAAGGCACTAAGGTGATCGAGAATGGAAGTGTAGTAGTGCAATTCTTGAACTCCAAAGAGTGGAACCTGTGGACAGTCACTATATCAAGCAGAGATACATGCCTATGACTTCATCAGTATAGCTTTGTGTTGTGGAATAAGAAAATGAAGGTCACACTGACAATGAATGGGTGAAGTGGTATAACCTATACCAATGATAAAAAAAATACATACCTCTATCAGGATAGTAAATGAGCCCTACTCGAAGATGATTAATTCCATAAACTTATTTTTATTATTATTACTCAGTTGTTTTCTTTCTGTAAACTAACTGTAATTGATTGTGAAGAGATGAATCTCTTCATTCATATGGAACCTCCTACTATATAGAGGAGACTATTTTGTAATAAAGACAACAAGATTAGGATAATATTTTTACATACACTACATTTCTGCAAGTTATTTTTGTAAACTAGAAACTCAAAATACTGTAGTAACTATAGAAAACAATAGAAAGGTTGTAGGAAAAAATTCCAAAAGAGAAGACCCAAAGTTATATAATCTCCGAACACAAAAACAAAATAAGGAGGATAAGATTGATAAAATTATGACTATGATAAAAGACCTACAAATTAAGAAGAGTCAGAATGAAAGGCATTAGATGATAGGAATGATAAGCCGCAGTTATATGATATGCCTTACACTACTACATGGAGAAATGGGAAACCAAAATTATCAAATCATCATGTTAATAAAAATACTCTAGATCCATTGAGTAGAAATAATTACATGATAGATGAGAACCCAGGGTGTGAAGCATGCAACATGCCTCACTCATCCCAACAGTGTGTGATAGCACTAAGCCTACAAGGGGTGTTCTTTCTTACCGACTTGGTTTGTTTGGATGGATCGGCTTGGCCAACTAGTTCCATTGATTTGGGTCACGCTCCTCGAGTTATGGATTGATCGTTGGACATGTGGGGACCTAGATCTAGTGTGTTGCATTCTTCTATGTGGATCTGATGACCATTTGGGGCCATCTTGGAGAGTTTATTTATTTGTAAGGCTATTTGAGAGCTGACTGATGTTTTGGCATTTAATATTTGTATATCCTTTAGAGCCGACTTGTGGCTGGGATTTAGTATTTAAGTGGGTGTTTGGGTAGATGTTTGGGGGAGGGAAAAAAAAAGGTAGTGGAAGTTAGGAGCCTGCAAGCTTAGGAACAGGAAGATTTCTTGGAAGTTTGAGTACAAGTTTAGATCTTTTCTGGATACCAGTGTGCTACGTGTTGTAGACCTAGGCTAGCTGAATACTGATGTTGTGGAAAAGATTTGGATCCTGTGAGATCTTATAGACTATTACTTGATTTGTATCTAGTCATAACCGAGAAGGCCTTACAACCTGACACATTGCATGTAATCGATGATTTGATGAATAAAGACTTATATTCTATTTCAGATATGTTGTTATTGTTGTGCATTTATGTTGCGTATTGGTTTGGTTGCAAGGTCGGTCTTTCCTTAATTGGATTCACCAACCTTGAATGCGTCAAGTGGTATCAGAGCGAAGTTTGTTCTATTTGAGTGAATTTTGTTGGAGCCAAGTGGATCTTGTGTGTTTGAATCTAGATCTTGATTTGGAAATGCCTCCGAGGAGAAATCATGAGATCTCAGAGGAAGTTGTTGGAGAGTTCAGCCTTGATGATTTTAGAGCTTTTCATAAACAAGTGCAAGATCTGCAAGAGGAATTGAGAAAGAAGAAGACTACACCGAAGGTAGGTAGTGATGATGAATCTAAGGAAGAAGATCATTTTGAAGAAGTTATAGAAGAAGTTAGATATCCTGAGGAGAATCGAATTCTGAAAGCTATGTCTAAGATTGGGAAGAGACCTAAGATTGAAGTTTATGCATTTTTTGGAAGCCTTAGGCCAAAAGAGTTGATTGATTGGATCAATGAGATAGATGAATACTTTCAGTATGAAGAAATAAAAGATCCTGATAGAGTTAGACTTGCAAAGACTAAGTTGAAAGGTCATGCAAATATTTGGTTGAGAGAAATTCAGTTGGAAAGAGGTAGAAGAGGAAAAGAAAAGATCACTAAGTGGAATCGAATGGTTGACAAGTTGAAGAAGCAATTCATTCTGGTGGATTATGAATTGGACATGTTTAAGAAGATGCAAGCTTTGAAGCAGACTACAAATCAGTACAAGAGTATACTGAGGAGTTTTACAAAATCCTAATTAGGACCATTCATTCTGAAGCTGATAAAGAGAAGGTTGCTAGGTATGTCTATGGTTTGAGACCTAGTATTCAAGAAGAGTTACTTACTATTCGATTGAAAATAATAGGATATGCTTATTAGATGGCATTAAAGATTGAAGAGAAGCTGAATAAGAAGTATGAAGGAAGACAGAACAATAGGAACTGAGGTGGTAAGACTAGTGAGACAATTTTTGAAGGAAGTGTGACAAAGAATCCTAAGTCTGATGTGGGATCTAGCAGTGGTCAAGGTACTAAGAACTTCAACAATAGATAGAGAGGAAGGTGGAATAATGAGTTCACCGGTACTTGTTATAGCTGTGGTGAAGCTGGTCACAAAGTTTTCATTGTCCTAAGAAGAGGGTAGCATTGACTGCTGAAGAAGATATTGTGAATGTTGCAGAAAAAGGTGAGACACTTATCACTAGGAGGTTAGCTGCATGTGTTCATGAATCGGTATGGAGAAGAAATCTGTTCAGAACTAGATGTAAGTGCAAGAATAAGGTATGTAATGTCATAGTTGATGGTGGCAGTTCTGAGAACTTTATTTCAGATGAAATGGTTAGTAAATTGAGTTTGGAAAGAAGGAAGCATCCTAATCCTTATCAGGTTAGTTGGATACAAGATGTTTCTAAGGTTAGAGTCAAAGAACAATGATTGGTTAATTTTTAGATTGGATCTTATCATGATGATATATTGTGTGATGTGTTGCCTATGGATGCTTGTCATATGTTACTCGGTAGACCTTGGCAGTTTGATAGAAATGTTTTTTTTTATGGTCATGCTAACACCTATGTGGTTAGGCATGAAGGAGCTCAGCATAAGTTGTTACCTTTACAAGAGATAGGGACTAAGGAATGTGGAGTCATCAGGTGTTGTCCATGTAACAGTGACAAACCTTAGAAGCACAGGGATGATGTACCTATTCCTACAAAGTCTAGTTTGAAGGAGAAGGAGAATGATATATCTGAAGAGTTTGTTGAGATCAAGAGACAGATGATCTTTCTAACAAATATGGTACGGAAGATGGTGACATTCATGACATAGAGAGATGTAGACGATATTGATTTGATTAAGGAGTCCAGAGAGGATGAACCTTACCAAGACACTGATGTGATTGGTAGTGGTCAGAGTCAGTTTCTATCAGTTGCCGACTGAAAGGATAAGAAAAGTTGAAAGCAGAAGAACTTGTTGTAGGGAGAAATGAATGAAGTGAAGACTAATTGGGATGAAGGACAAGAGGATATATGGGTGAAGAACAGATTTGGCACATGTTCTGATTCCCTTGAGATGTTCTTGATTTCCTTATGAGAAAATCTTTCTTACTTGGGGTGTCTGATGCAAGAGCATCCTAGGAATCTTGGCAATCTTGTATCAACCAAAAATATGTTTGTCTTTGAAGGTATATTGTTAGTTTTGATCTTGGTTTGGTGGAGTACTAGCTCGGTTTGGGAGACTGGTTACTCAATTTATGTGGTTACTAGGGTTGCTCGGTCTCTAAATAACACTCAGTAGCTAAAGGCATCGGTTTCTCCTGGTGCTTAGTGATAACTGTGTTCCTTGGTCATGCTTGGCATGGTCGATTTCTAGTGCTTGGTTATTTCTCTATTGCTTAGTGTTCTTGCTAACCGACTTGGTTTGTTTGGATGGATCAGCTTAGCTGACTGGTTCTGTTGATTTGGGTCATGCTCCTTGAGTTATGGATTGACTGTTGGATGTGTGGGGATCTAGATCTGGCGTGTTGCATTCTTCTATGCAGATCTGATGATCGTTTGGGGCCATCTTGGAGAGTTTATTTATTTGTAAGGCTATTTGAGAGCTGAATGATGTTTTGGCATTTAATATTTGTATATCCTTTAGAGCCAACTTGTGGCTGGGATTTAGTATTTAAGTGGGTGTTTGGATAGATGTTCGTGGGAGGAAAAAAAAAAGGTAGTGGAAGTTAGGATCTTGCAAGCTTAGGAATAGGAAGATTTCTTGGAAGTTTGAGTACAATTGTAGATCTTTCCTAGATACCAGTGTGCTACATGTTATAGACCTGGGCTAGTTGAATACTGATGTTGTGGAAAAGATTTAGATCCTATGAGATCTTATAGACTATTACTTGCTTTGTATCTGGCCGTAACTAGGAAGGCCTTACAGCCCGGCACATTGCATTTAATTGGTGATTTGATGAATAAAGACTTTTGTTCTATTTTAGATCTATTTTTATTGTTGTGCATTTCCGCTATGTATTGGTTTGGTTGCAAGGTCAATCTATCCTTAATTAGATTCACCAACCTTGATTGAATCCAAAATATAGTCCAATCTTAAGGAAGTTAGTTGACAAGGAGAAGAAGGATTACACTATCGTTGTCCTAGAACAAGCAAGAAGCAATTACCAACTGGGGAATAGAATGGTAAATACTGACCAGGGGAAGCCAATAGGTATGTTCATGAAAGACAGTAATCAAAAACAAAAAAAATAGGCAACAAAAAAGAAAGGTGATAAAATCAAGGTAAGACAGAAAGCTGACACCCCAAAACTTGTGAAGCCACCCAATGAGAGATATGATCTCATCAAACCAGTGTCTAATGTGAGTTCATTTACATTTGACATAACACAATCTTTATCATAGATGAAAGTTTCATTTCCTTTTCTAGAAATGATGAAATTCCTAGAGTACATGGATAAAGCAATAAAATTACTATCAGGTGCTTCTAAAGATTCACCAAAAGTACAAAATGCACCAAAACATAAGGAGACCATTGAAGAGGCTCCTGTAATATACTTGGGGACTACTATAACCAAAAAATCCTTCACAAGTGAACCCATTTAATATAACTTTTCTTATAAACAAAAAACTTGTTAAAAATTGTATGATAGACTCAAGTGTGGGTATGAATATCATGCCATTTGAAGTCATGAAAGAACTTGGAATGTGGGTGGATACTACTTATGATAAGTGTTATGCTATGGATAATAGATATGTACTTGTAGTAGGAATCATGAAGGATGTTAAATTCAAAATTGTTGCTTTACTAGAACCATCATATAAAACAGACAATACAATGGTGGATGTTCCACCTAACTATGGGATGCTGCTATCCAGACAATGGTCTAATCTTATGGGATGACATGTTTAATTGGATCTATCTTATGCCACTATACCTGTAAATGGAATGGAAGTTAGGGTGGGTAGAGAGTCGAGATACTCTTACATCATAGAGGATGTAGATCCAAGTAAGATTACATTCTTTTTTCATTCAAACATGGATAAATTTAGAGTAGAGACCACAAAACCAGCATTACAAAACACTGAACCAATAAGAATTTGTGCTGAGGAAAGATCAGAGCAGTTATGGTAGATGTTCTTTGATGGGGCTTGTAGTAAAGAAGGAAATGGTGTTGGGATAGTATTCATTGCTCCAGATGGAAGGAATTTAAAATACTCATTTCTCCTAACATTTGAATGTACAAATAATATAGCTGAGTATGAGGATTTATTATTAAGATTGAATATTGTTTCCAAACATATGATTAAGATGTTGAGGGTATGGGGTGATTTGGAATTAGTTGTTTCCCAAATTAGAGATAGATTTTCCACTAAAAGTGCGAGATTGAGATGTTATAAACATAAATCTTGGGATCTAGTTAAGGTTTTTGATGTCTTCTTCATTGAATGGGTGGACAAATCTAAAAATATTTTGGCAAATTTTCTAGCTAACTTGGCTATCCAATAGGAAGACATCTCTTTTGATGAAATAGTGCAAGTTTAAATTAAGACTACACCTGCAGTCCCAGATAATATCTACAATTGGAAAGTCTTTGATGATCATCATAACATACTGAAATTCCTAACTTGTGAAGATCAATATGAATCACAAAAGGTTTAATTTCCTAGGTATGTGGAAGAAGAAGGTGAAAAATAAAATTTATTTGGATAAGAAATTGTTCAATTAAAAATAAACAAAATCCCTATAGGATTAGGGGCATTAGAAGGATCTTTGATGATAATGATAGAATTGATATAAGGGTAGCATCTACCAAGGATGAAGATACTGAGAAGATCAATTTAGGAACCAATAATGCACCCAAAGAAGTATGCATTAGAAAAGAATTTAGCCCTGAAATCAAATCCAACTTAATTGTGTTGTTAAGAAAATATAGACATTTGTTTTCATGGTCATATGATGATCTTAAAGCATACAGGGAGGACCTATTCCAACATAAAATACCACTATAGAAGCAAAGGCCAATTAATCCTACATTAGCCCCCAAAATGAAAGAAGAATTAATGAAACTAAAGAGATGGAGGAATTATAAAACCTATCAGATATTCTACTTGAGTATCCAACTTGGTACCAGTTAGAAAAAATAATGGTGACATAAGGCCATGTTTGGATTTTAGAAACTTGAGTATCTCTTCCCTAAAATATAACTATGCTTTACCAAATATGGAAGCATTAATGTAGAGAGTGACATGAAATGATCTACTGTCCATGATGGATGGCTTCTCTGGATATAATTAGGTCAAGGTGAGGGAATCAAAGAAATACAAAATTCCCTTTACCACACCATGGGGCATGTATGTGTATGTTAGAATTCCATTTAGATTGACTAATGTTGGTGCTATGTTCTAGAGGGCCATGGAAGTGGACTTTGACAAGTTGATTGATGACATCTTAGTGGTGTATCAAGGTGATTTAACTACATACTCAAAGAAAGGTGAAGACCACTACAAACATTTAGAAAGGATTTTCTTGAGAGAATTAGGGTATGGGATATCCCTTAATCCTAATAAATGTCATTTTGGTGTCATATAAGGGAAGCTCTTGGGACACATTGTATCAAAATATGGAGTGATAATAGATCCTGAAAGAATAGAATCCATTAACAAAATTCCAATCCATAAAATTGTAAAAGCAATCCAGTCATTCTTTGGACAAATCAATTTTTTTTCAAAAGGTTCATATCAAACTTTGCAAATATTGTGAAGCCAATTGCCAAGATGCTAAAGAAAGGAGTCGCATTGAATTGGACATCAGAAGTCCTTGATGCTTTCATAAATATTAAGAAAGCAATTAAAGAAGCCCATGTCCTAAAATCTCCTAATTTTTCCAAGCCATTTCAGATCTTTTCATTTTCTTCATTCCACACCATAGATGCAATGATGTTACAAAAGAATGAAGAAGGATATGAACAACCTATTGCCTTCTCTAAAAAAAACCTTGCAATTAGTGAAACTAAACTATGACATAAATGAGAAGCAAGAAAATGCATTGGTTAAAGCTGTGAAATAGTTTAGATCCTACCTAGTAGGAGCAAAGATTACAGCTTATGTTCCCAATGTTGTAGTCAAAGACATTTTTAGATAAATAGAGGTCACTGGGAGGAGGTGCAGATGGATAAACCAAGTTCGTAAATTCAATATTGATATTCATATTATAAAGTTATTGAGGGGACAAGGATTAGAAAAATTGATGGTTGAATATAATTTAGATGTTGTTCATGTAAATCATACTGATATTGAAAATATAGTTGTAAGTATAGAAATATGTCCCTGGTATGAAAATATTGTGTAGTTTATAAAAAACATGAAATGCCTTGATACCTTGAATAATAACCAAAAGAGATCATTGAAGCTATGAGCAGAAAGGTATGTTTTGATCCAAGGAGATCTACATTGGAGAAACCTTGAAGGTGTTCTACTATTTTTCTTAGATATGTGTCAATTTGAAGCAGGCCTAAAACAACTACATGATGGAATTTGTGGTGGACACTTCTCTTCAAAAACCACAATCCATAAGATATTAAGAGAAGGATACAGCTGGCCATACTTGTTTAAATATTTTTATACTTATGTAAGGAAGTGCGAGTCATGCTAGAAGTTTCCAGGAAAGCTGAAATATCAAGGAGCTTTACCTCTTAGACCTATGCAAACTGAGGAGTCATTTCAGATGTGGGTATTGAATTTATTGGTGAGATACAAGATAAATCAAGTGCAGGGCATAAGTGGATTATGGTTGCTACAAATTATTTCACTAAATGGGTTGATGTAGTACCAAATTGACAAGCCACAAGAAAAGTAGTAATTAAATTTTTGATGGAAAATATCATGACCAAATTTGGAGTGCCACACAATCTAGTCATTGATAATGAGATGTGCTTTAGGTCAAAGGAATTTATAGACTTTTGTGAAGAATACAAGATTTTCCTATCATATGAATCACCATATCATCCACGGGGAAATGGGCAAGCTGAATCTAGCAACAAAAATATATTGAAAATAATCAAAAGGATGTTAGAGAACAATAAAAGTTCTTGGGATTCTAAATTAAATCTAGCCTTGTATGCTGACAAAATTACTATCAAGAAATCTACAAGTTTTTCTCCTTATGTACTAGTGTATGGGAAGAAATCCAGGTTGCCTTCGGATAATTTTGTACCTATATAAAAATTTATATTGGAGGAATAAATTGATGATATAAACTTCATGAAAGAAAGAATTGAACAATTCATTGAACTTGAGGAATTCAGGAGGGATGCTCAAATATAGAATCTCAAAAGTTAGCAGTAGATGAATAACTTGCATGACAAAAGGGAAACTAATAAAACATTCAAAGAAGGAGATTGGATGGTCATGTGGAATGTCAAGAATCAGGATAAGGGAAAAAATAGAAAATTTGAGGCATTATGGCTTGGTCCATATATTATTACTAGGAAAGGAGGATAAAATTCTTACTACTTACAAAATACCTCAGGGGAGACTCAAGAATTTCCAATACATGGACAATTCTTGAAGTACTTTTTCTCTTAAGAGAAGAAGCTCTATTCCATGTACAATAGCTTAGGACACCCTTTCCACCTCATTTCTATAAACCCCGTATTGTCATCCAAGTGTAAATATGTTTTTCTTTTCATATAAGTTTAGTCTTCTCCCTAGAGATAACTGAATTCTTGTTATGCCCAAATGAACATACATATCAAGAAAGAGCCATTGTTAGAACCCCAAAATTTATACATTTTTTAGTTCCATTTTCATAAAATAATCCTTCAAATTTGTTGCACATAGGTCATCACCAAACTTTTGTATTTGATATCCTTCCAAGAAGGTTGAAGCTACAAAAGTCTCTTTATAAGGTATCGAACAAAATACAATTTCGAATAAGAGTTAGAAGTGATGTACCAATTGATGGATGCATTTGAAAAGAGAAGTATATGGTGGGACCCTCCTTGATGCATTAATTAGAGATTTAGAGCACATATTTTCCATAATCTTCAAAGTTGGTGTCCCGTAAAGAAGGCCATTGAATAAGATAAAAAACTTTATGCCAAGGCTTCAAGAAATTTGATAAGGAATCAGTTGTTGGGACCCACTGGCCTTGAGCATCAAATAAAATCATGTTTCAAATAAGTGAATATAGTTGAATAATGATGGTAAGGCTCTTCAAAATGTGGTGGGGTTAGCCTCTTCACTTAATACATTGAATAAAATACTATGTCGAGTAACCCATCCAAAAGAGAAACTATACATAAGTTATTCGGAGGAAGATCAGGAAAGCTAAAGAAATCAGGATTAGTATTGAGCTCCTCTGATTCCCAATTAATACATCAGCACAATGATTGGCGATATGAGTTTTAGTCCTTATTTCATGGGGTGCTAGCAATCGGGAATGGAAGAAAAGTAGTGTGATTCCTAAAATTCTGAAGAGAAGGTTGGGGCCCACATATTTCAAAGTTATAGTTGTAAGGACCAATCATCAAAAATCTAACATCATGGTGGTAAGTTTGACTTCAAAGAAAAACTAAATGCTCTAGTGTGGAGAATTGATGTTCGGGGTGCTAGTAATTGGGATTGGAAGTAGAGTAAGGGAAATCCCAAAATTTCAAAGGGAAAGTTGGGGCCTAGTGCTAGTGATCAGGATTGGAAGAAAATTAAGGCAACTCCCAAAATTCCAAAGGGAGAAGGGTTTGAGAAATGACATCATGTATAGTAACATTTACCATTGGGTAAATTGAAAATATAGCTAGTGAAGGAGAAGTTTACTTGATAGTGGGTGACATAACAAAATGCACATGCGAAAGTTGTCCACAAGGATGAAATAACCCATCTAGTAAGGTAACATTTTGAATAGCTTAGAGTCTAAGGAATGTGAACTATTATTTTGTTCAAAGACACTAAAGTGATCATGAATGGAAGATTAGTAGTGCGATTCCCAAACTCCAAACAGTGGAACCTATGGATAGTCAGTATATCAAAAGGAGAGTCATGCCTATGACTTCACCACTATAATTTTGTGTTGTGGAATAAAAAAATGAAGGTCACACTAATAGCCGATGGGTGAAGTAGTATAACCTATACTGATGATCATAAAAACATAGCTCTATTAGGATAGTAAATGGGCCCTAATAGAAAATGATTAATGTTACTCTATTTTTCATCATACAGAATAATAGAAAAAAATATAGGAATAGCGAGTTTCATTTTTGGTACCTTCATTTAACAGTGTTTTTCAATTCACGTGGATCATCATTTTGTCATTGCATTCATATCAAATTTTTATTTATACTCTAAGTATTGATCAAATGTTAAAATTTCAAATTCATAATTGATCATTACATTGTGCATTCATACTGAATGTAATCTACAACTATTCTCTCATATTTCAATAAATAGAGTACAATGTGCATAATAGAAGAAGAGATAGAGGTTCCTCTGCATTGCCTTGGAGTCATCTGCATATCGGGAGTTGGTTGTCATGTCTGGTCTGAGTCTCTGATTTTCATATTGAGTCTACATCTATCTGGTTCTAAGTCTCTAGGGGTTGTCCTGCATCATAGTTAGGAGTTTGTTAGATCCAACTGGATCTAAGCCATGCAAAGAATGCAAACATCATACTACAATATCAAATTCTTTCATGGCTGCATATATTTTTGATATTCAATGCAATAACAAAATGAGCATGCACATAAAGTGAAAAGTAGTGTTAAAAGACAGTTGTGCAACATTATGTTAGTGAGCACACCAGTGGTTTGATGGATGCCGAAAATTGACCACTGGGTCATGTTCACTAACCTAATGTGTTAGTTTTGATGTTTTCAAGCTGAACAAAGAGATGCATTGTTTAAACAGACTGGTATTTGTCACAATTAAAAAATCAAAAGAGATGCAGTATACTTTTCATCATGGTGCTCATAGAATTAGTGTGTTGTATAGATATTGTTCATTTGTTGTAAAGATGTTAAAAAATCAAGTGCAAGGTCACATAAAATTTGTTTATGGCTGTCACGCGCCCATGCTCAAACCCCATAAATAGATTGCATTACTGAAAATGAGATTTGTGCTACAAATCTAATATGCATATTTGAATCATGAATAATAAATAGAGATATCAAGATGTTTCAACCCAGTGAGGGGACAGTCAGAGATGGTTATAGCTCTAGCATTTGACATTTCAAAGCATAATATGAAACATACTATCAGTATGATAACAGTGACAATATGGATCATTACAAAGTATAAATTCAACTGATATGTTCATTGATAAAGCACATCTAATAGTCCCATAGTATTTTTCAGCCAGACAGTATTAATAGTTAAATTCAAACATATTTTGGTCATGGAATCAAGCATATATTCAACTTCAACAGCCCAATAAAATCTAGGCATGTTGGTTGTGATCAGTCGCAACAGGGTGAAGAAGAAAAGACAACTCTCTATTTTTATCAAGTAAACACACTAGTGTGAAAGGCTTTGAGTTTTAAAGCTTTCAGTTGTACACACTAAATAGTGCACTTCTCTAAGTCATTACTTCCAAGGGAATCCATGAATGGGAAACCTTGAAAAAGTGACCTAGAGCTCCCTAGGCATGGAGTCACAAGGATGTTGATGGTGCTCTCAGCTAGAACTATTGAAGCATGCAACCTTGCTAGTAAACCACACAATGGGAGATTCAAAGAGACAAGGGAAAGAGTGCCAATATCTTCAAGAATCAACAATGGAAATGCAATGCAATGCAAGCTATGCTAAGAATGAAGATGCAAGCTAAGCTATGAAAGGAAAGTATTACAAACCCTTGCTAATTAAGCTATGTGAGCTAATCTAAAGCATAAAGGAAACTAGGCTAGATGCCATGAAAGCTATGATGCAAGAATGAAAGCTAAATGCATGAAGATCTCCAAAAGCTCCAAAGTCTCCAAGAAATCCCGCAGCATAAGATTAGCATAAAAAGTTGGGATCTAAGAATGAGAAAAGAGCTCTCCTTTTAAAGGAATTGAAAAGGAATGGACCATGGAGATTAAGAGGCAAAAGATTTAATCAAGGGTCGAGCTTGAAAGAGGAGCAATCCATGTGCACAAATCTCCTCCAATGAGAAAATAAGAGTTGACTTTTGTGTCCATATGAGACAAAAAGTGTTTTTCTTCTTTTTATAAAATAAGAATAATGTTTTATTTGTGCAACTTAGGATAAGAGGAAAAGGTGGGGGCTTTTTATTTAATAAAAGGGGAGGAAATTCCTTTTAAATAAATAAAGACTTAAGATAAAATGGTTAGCCCATAGAAGATAATCAAATAAATGATAAAATAGGATTTGATCAAGGAAATTGATATAATTGAAAAATGTTAATTTTTAAAAATATTGATTCAAGGATTTGATAAATTGTTGAATGGGGGCCCAAAGTCTAGGCGACCATTTTAGGGAGTATACATTTGCCCCTCTTTGACTAATGTGAGATCGATTTGGGATCACATGCAGTCAAAGAATGGAATTGAAATGTGAGATCAATTTGGGATCACAAAACAATCCAGACATGTGTTCAACAAATGGGAACATATTGGGACAAGCATAAGCATAAGCTGACAAAGATAAGCTGAAAGACAAGACCAACATACCTATAAATAGGAGATTGTCAAGTCTCAAATAAGAGATAAGAATCTCAAGCAAGGTTTGATTCATAAAGCTAAATCAAGGATTGAAGCTGATAGGTACTGCCCCCTCAGAATCAAAATCAAAATCAGGTAGAGGAGAACAACAAATTGATAAACTTGATCAAGTCACTAGAAATCATAATCGAAGATGAAGGATGATAGGATAACCATCAAGCAGTGAAGACATGCCCCAGTTTGACTAGGTTTGACTGAGAAAGATATAGGATAAAAATGAAGTCAAACCTCAGAGAGATGAAGTGAATGAAGATGAATGAAAGACTAGGAGTTTGAAAGAGATGGGGATGAAGAAATAAAGATGCCCCAACAAAGATCGAAGGATCAGGCCTCAAATGGTTAGTCAATTGCGCAGAAGAGGGTGAAAGTTTTGAAATGCAATTTTGACTATGAAGATGAACTCAAATTTCAATTTCAATCCTGAAAATGGATCCAGGACATCGAAATTAGCTAGGGGTGCAATTTTTGCGCAATTCCAAGGTGTTTTGAAAATTAGGTCAAAAAGTCAAAATGCTATAAAAGGGGGTAAAAAGGTCATTTTCAAAATCATTTATCTTTTAGTGATCTGAGAATCTCAAGAGCTTAGAGAGAGAAAATGGCCCAGCAAGTAGGGATTCTAGTCCATAGGCATTGATTTGAGTGTGCCCGATTGCACAACAGGCCTCCGCAGTATGGTGCCCCGGAATGTTTTCAGAAAAACTCACCTTGTAGGTCATTTATGAGTATATATTTCAATTTAAAACATGTTTTAAATATTTTTCAAAAATTTTCAAATTTTCCTCATGCGAAATATCGTACGATATTTGCTAAGTATCACACCCTTTGAGGATATCTTTCGTACGATACTTCATGGGTCAAAATAGTATCACACCGATATTTAGTCTAGTATTGCACAATATCAGACAAAATATCATGTGATACTATGTGAAGTATCATGGGAAAAGATACTATCACACGGCTATTGAGGGAAGTATCACACGATACTTAGTCAAAAAAATAGTATCACACAGTATAGAAAAATTGACATGTTTGAATGTTTTTGAGCAAAATGACATGGGTCCTGACAATGTTTTCTTTTTAAGATGTTTTGTACTGATTTTATACATCCATCATGATATGTTATGACATCTAGTTTGGGTTAAATGGCTTGCAAGAGAACTTTCCTACGCTACTCATTAGAGCACCAAGAGTGACCGAGCTACGATGTGTCCGAGATCTTGATGATCTGGGGCGAGCAGACCTGAGGGAGATGGGCTTTGGTTATTTACTATAGATGCCCCACATTCAGGTTGATCATGGATTACTAATAGCATTGGCTGAGAGGTGGCATGGTGAGCATAACACCTTTCACTTGCCCACTGGAGAGGCTACTATTAGCCTAGAGGATGTCTATCAGATCCTGCGAGTTCCAAGCCACAGAGATCCTGTAAGTATAATCATGTTTATAGATAGTCATAGATGTAAAGTTTCCATATGATAGAAACTAACATGATTATTTTTTGGCATAGGTATACTATAATCATGATCCGACTGAGGGATGCCAGATTATGCAGGACATGTTCCAGGATGTCACCTTTGTGGATAGACACCTCAGCTGGGATCGACTAATGGATGAGTTTAGCAGGGACTTTTCGGTGCCATGCATTGTATGTTCCATAGTAGCATAGGCCCTTATTAATGATAGGAGTCAGAAGGGTTTCCCACTAGGTTGGGGTAGGTTAGTAGCAAACTTGATAGCACACCCATGGCAGATGGCATGGGGGCCAGCCATCCTTGCAGATATGTACCATGAGCTCCATGAGATCATCTACCAAGAGAGCAGGACTTGGGCATGCGATGCTATCCTAGCACAAGTATAGGCATGGGAGCACATCGTCATTATGCATCCACATGTGCAGCTGAGGGAGTAGAGATGCCCCTATATCTACAAATACACAGGGTTCTTGTCATAGCCACATAGCGGGGATGTGACATATTATAAGAGGCTACTAGATGAGCTCACATCATTTCAGTGGAGACCATACAAGGCTTACAAGCAGTGGGGTGATTGGGAGGAGGAGCTAGGTTACATGTTATGCAACCGGCCACTGGTAGGTCAGCACTCAGATATTGTCAAGTGGTTTGTGATCACCCAGGTCTGGAGATAGTTTGGGCGATAGCAGAGGGTGCCCACCGAGACCACTACTTATGCTTAGGTTAGGGATGAGGAGGGATAGGGTTGGCTGTCAATGCTAGACTACCAGTAGGTAGTACAAGACACTGCAGCTATTCACAGGGAGCCACAGGACTATCTCCCAGATATGGCAGATGCAGGAGCGGATGCAGCATACAAGGCAGAGTAACAGAGGAAGCCCTTCCCTAGATTCATGGTACCTGATGCACAGCTGACAGCATAGGGGATGATGGAGATGGCAGGGATGGAGGGGATGGAGGAGGGAGAGGGAGAGCTAGGGAGATAGGACAGAGCTCTCGATTAGGTGGCTGGAAATGGTCATAGGGACAAGGTTCTACTAATGAGGGGGATGATGTGGTGAGGCCATCTCACTACCGGGTGGATGTTGGGCAAGATCATCCTGCAAGGGGAGAGGATCTGAGAGTGAGGATCCAGGTCATAGAGACAAAGATGCAGCAGCTATGGATCACTATAGCCGTTAGAGACCAGTAGCTGACTGATCTAAGAGCCGAGATAGAGTGGTGGGAGAGGGCGGCACAAGCTGATGTAGCAGAGATCTTGTGAGAGGTAGCATGAGCTGCTTATTACCATAGACTCTACATACAAGTTGTACCTGAGGGTCAGAGAGCACCACCCTACTCTGCGATAGCTGGGAGATCTGACATGGTACTAGACAAAGCGATAGCACCACCTCCACCACCACCAGCTCCTCATGACAGTGCTAGCGAGTCCTAGGTCTAGGTTGAGGATAGATATATAGAGACATATCCTAGGACATTATCTAGATTTTGGATCCCACATTGTATTTGTATCATGACATTTATATATGAGATTTACTAGATTTGTGATATATCTTGTGTACTTGTCCCACTTGTGATGGATGTTTCAATTTTTTATATTGTCTTGTCATATTGCTCAAAATGTATGTTATATATGCTCATGTATAATCTCTCATAGATGTATGTTTAGTTCTCATGTTTATGATGTAGACTCATGTTTCTGAAAATGATCTCTTGAGGATATAGACATGATGATAAGATTAACCCCTTGTGATGATAGGAAAAGGACATGATGTGAAAGACAAGAAGTGAAAGACATGATAGAGAAAAGGAAGGGTGAGCGTAGTTGACCGATAGCTCCACGAAAGATGAAAAAAAGAGAGCTCTCTCCATATGCAAGATGCAAAACTAATCTAACATGAAACCTAACAATGCAAGCTACTATGAAAAGTGGTTTACTTACAAGGTCACAAAGCTTTTAGACTCTAATATTCATCATCGAGCGTTATTGGTAGCGTCACAAGATCATACAATGCACACTAGTATACTATGTGAATCTGAATATGATCTATATCAGATAGATATGTGGGAATCTCGCCTAGGCACCAAAGACATATAGGTCAAGATGACTAGTGCAGTGAGATTACCTAAGTTTAATAGAGCAAGATTATACTCACATTGAGACACAAGGAAAGTCAAGATGGCTATAAGTATGCACTTGAAAAAATAGTCAAGGATAACACCTTGTAGATCCCATTGTCAAGTGGAACAAGCATAAATGCTAATGATAGTTATGACCAACAAAATATACCCACAAGGAGAAAAAGTAATAAAATATGTCCTCATGCCCCTAGTCTTCTAGCTCAGCATCATCGAAAACTATTAGGGAGAGGAAACTCATCAAAGAAATCATCATAGACAACACATAAAGAAATAAAGTCAAACAGGTCTCAGCAATTCGAGTGTTTAAGTGCATGTGTGTAGGTCATAGAGTCAAACTTTGAGGATCACATCTGCCAGTGAGAGAATATCATATCATGCTAGACTATGGGTAAGATATCTAATAAGTGTTGAGAAACACTTGATGCTAGGATAGTGTTGAAAAAAATAGTTGGGGTGGTGTTGAAAAACACCGTTTGCAAGATGTCCTAAAGACCAATGCATCCTAGAGACCAAAGCTAACAAAGTTATGCCCCCTAGACAAAGACAAACACCAATTCCAAACCAAGGCAATAAGGTCAAGGCATGATGGAGGAAGGCTAAGTGTTGAGGATGCATGCTAAAAGACAAGGGTGTAAAGGCCTCAAGTAGTGCCTGTTTCTAGGTTTTCACCAAGGCACTTTTCTATTTTTTTGAATTTTTAGCATTTTTTGATTTTTTTGTATTTTTTTAGGACTCTATATGCTTTTTAGGATTTTTCAGCATCATATATGAATTTTTTTGAAATTTTTTCAGGATCAATAAAATATATACAAAGGATGCCCCCAGACAAAATAGGCATCATGGATAGAACTTCTTGAAGTGCAAGACATTGATAGGATCAGGGAGTTGTTCTCCCTCTGGATCAGACAGTAAATAAGCACCTGTACCAAAAGCAATAGTAATGATGTATGGTCCAAGCCAATTAGGTTTGAATTTCCCCTTTTGCTCTCTATGTTGTTGGTTCTTAGGGTTTTATTGTAGGAAAAGATCCCCCACTTGAAATTCTCTAGGGTGAACCTTCTTATTGAATGCTTTGGACATACGCTTCTGGTAAACTCTCATGTGATCAAAAGATGTTTTACGCTTTTCATCTAGAAGTTCTAGTTCTTGTAGCCTCATGGCACGGTAGTCTTCATCTGTCACTAGACCTTTAAGGGAAACTCTAAGAGAAGGAATCTCCACCTCTAAATGTAACACTGCTTCAGCACCATAAGTGAGGGAAAAAGGAGTAGCCCCTGTTGGAGTATGAATACTCGTTCTATAGGCCCACAAGGCTGGATTTATCTGTAGATGCCAATCTCTACCATTCTTGTGAACTGTTCTATGGAGAATTTTAAGAATGGTCTTATTTGAAGCCTCTTCTTGTCCATTTCCTTGCGAGAAGTAAATGGAGGACCAATGTTGTTTTATCTTGAATTTCTTGCAAAGATGTTTAAGGTCCTTGTTTTTAAACTGACCTCCATTGTAAGTGATTATTTTGGAAGGCACTCCATACCGACAGATGATGTGGTTCAAAATAAACAAAGAAACTATCTTGCCTGAGGCAACAGAAAGTGGGACATCTTCTACGCATTTGGTAAAGTAATCAGTAGCAATGATAATGAATTTGTGTCCACCTAGTGAGTTGGGATGAATCTTCCCAACAAGGTCAAAGGCCCAGTGCTGAAATGGCCAATGAGAAATAGAAGGAATAAGCTCCCTACCTAGAGCATGTATCAGGTTACCATGTTTCTGACACTTTTTGCAAGATTTAGCAAAAGCTACTACATCTGTCTGCATGGTAGGCCAATAGTACCCCGCCCTAAGCAACCTTTGGGCCATGGCAAGACCATTAGAATGTCCTCCACAAATTCCCTCATGAATGTCAGCTAATGCTTGGTTGGACTAATCCTTTTCTAAACACCTAAGAAGTGTCCCATCTAAACCCCTCCTATACAAATCACCAGAGGAAGGGTGTGGCGAGAGGCATTTCGAGTTAGGTTTCTTTGTTCGGAACAATTCAAGGTTTTAGGGATAATACCATCATGAAGGTATGAGTAAATGGCACCATAGCAGGATGACTCATGGCCAATAAGGGTACAAACAACTTGGCTTTCTTGGGAGTCATAGATAGGGTAGCGTAGCTCTTCCACCAGGAATTCAAATATGGACTCATGCTACTCTAGCTGAAGAAGTGAAGCCAATGTAGCCATAGCATCAACTGCTTTATTCTCTGCTCTAGGGATTTGTTGAAATGTAACAAAGGTGAAATATTGTCACAATGAATCAACCATCTTCTTGTAGGGTACTAGTTTTTCATCTTTGGTTTGGTATTCTTCATTAACCTAATTGACTATTAATTACAAATCCCCAAAAATATGTAGCTCTGTAATTCTCCATTCTATAGCCATTTTTAATCCATTTGTCAAGGCCTCATACTCAGCAATGTTATTTGTACATGGGAACAATAGTTTGTAGGACTTAGGAATTGTGTACCCATGAGGAGAAACAAACAACACTCCTACACCTGAACCATTTTGCATGAAAGAGTCATCAAAGAACATCTTCCATGTTCTTGTAGTCATGTACATTATGTGCTCATCTAAAAATTCAACTTGAATTGGTGCTTTATCTCGAATTGGAAAATCAGCCAATTGGTTTGCAATGGCTTGTCCTTCTATAGCCTTACGCTCAACATACTCTATGTCAAATTCTAATAAGATCATCATCCACTTAGCAAGTCTACCTAAGAGAGCATCTTTACCAAGCAAATATTTGAGAGGATCAATTTTTGCAATGAGGTGTATTGTATGTGCAAGCATGTAATGTTGCAACTTTTGGGAAGCAAACACCACTGCAAGGCAAGATTTTTCAATACTAGTGTAATTGACCTCATATGACACAAGAGTACGACTGATGTAATATATAGCTCTTTCTTTTCTAGTATCATCAAGCTGAGCCAATAATGCCCCCAGGGAAGATTCTGTTGCTGACACATACAATATGAGTAGTTTTCCTGGGATAGGAGGCATTAAGATTGGAGGATTAGCCAAGTATTGCTTGATTTGGTTCATGCTTTGCTGACAATCTTCATTCCAGACACATTTAACCCCTTTGTGTAAAGTCTTATTAAAGGGTTGAGCTCTATTAGCCCATTGTGAAATAAACCTCCTTATAGATTGAAGGTGTCCTTGAAGACTCCTCATTTGGCTGATGTTTTTGGGAGGCAGCATATCCAATATTGCTTGAACTTTCTCTGGGTCCACCTCTATTTCTTTAGCTGAAATAATAAATCCTAGTAGTTTTCCAGAGGTGACTCCAAATGCACACTTTTTGTGATTTAATCTCAATTGAAACTGCTCCATACGATCTAGAATGACTTCCAAATTGCCTAGGTGTGTATCCCTTTTTTTAGATTTTGCCAAGGTGTCATCCACATAATCTTCCATATTCTTATGCATCATGTCATGGAAGATAGTAGTCATAGCTCTTTGATAAGTAGCTCCTACATTTTTTAATCTAAATGGCATGACATTCCAGCAATAGGTTCCCCATGCACAAGTGAAGGCAGTCTTTTCCTGGTCTTTAGGAGCTATTTTGATTTGATTATACCCAGAAAAATCATCCATCAAAGAATAGATCTCATAGCCCGTGGTCATGTCCACTATCATGTCTATGTTTGGAAGTGGAAAATCATCCTTTGGGCATGTTTTATTAAGATCTCTAAAATCTGTGCAAACACGAATGGACTTGTCATGTTTTGAAACTAGTACAATATTGGATATCCATTCAACATAATCAATGGCTCTTATAAATCCTGCACTGAGGAGTTTTTCTAGTTCAGCTTTGACAAGAAGAGCTATGTGAGGATGCATTTTCCTTAACTTTTGTTTTACTAGTTTTATACCTGGAGCTATGGACAAGTGATGCATAATGAGACTAGTGTCCAACTCTGGCATGTTTGAGTAAGTCCAAGAAAAATTGATGTTCTTGGTCTATAGGAACTTGGTATATGCTTCTTTTTCCTGTGTTGATAGAGACTTAGCTAAATGCACTATTTGTGGAGCCTCCTATGTATTCAAATTAACTAGCTGTGTAGGCTCAACAAGCACTGAAGACCTGTCTTGAAAGTAACTTGGGAGATGATCAAGTACCTCATCCTTAGGTGCCTCAAAGAGGTTTTCACCCTCGGATATGTCCTTTATTTTTACTTTTTTAGGTTCTGACACCACCACAGTGGTTTTCACCATCATAACTCTTATTCTTTTTTTCTTTTCTTTTCATTTTGTGACTAAGGTACTTGATATCTAGTTTTGTCATGCTTGTAGTTGGTTTGCTGGTGGAAGAGACTACAGGTTCAAAAGCATTTAGTTAACATGTTATCTCATAGTCATTTTGGAAAGTTAGGAGCTGAGGCTCTTGATAGTGCTGAGACCAACCAATTAGGTGGGGATTGGCAAGGGGTAGGTCTATGACTGGTCCAATATTGTGTATGCGAATGGTATCATCTCTCATGATTATAGAGTTAGGATTTGTCAAATATCCCTCTAAGGTACCCAAATCAGGACTTATCCTACCAAATGAAGCATCATCCACTAAAGTGACTTGCAGATTCCAATCCTCTAATCCTACACTAGACTCATTAGCTACCTTGGGTTGGGACCCATATGTATGGACAACATCAATGTCCATGTCAACTGTGGAACAATCAAAGAGAGACTCCCACTCATACTCATGTGAGTCTGTATCTGAATCTTGACTAGGATGTTTACACCAAGCATATTTTTTAGGCCTTGAGGTAGAGGCTTTGATGTCACCAAGGGTAACACCTTCTTGAATGTCATTTGTGTATTGAGTTTCTAAAATAGGATCCTCAACATGATCTTCAACAGTGGATACTTCTGGTTCTAGGTCTAAAACTGTTGGATTGATAACTGAAGCATCTAAATCTCCCCAAAGGAGATTGATGGAAGGGACCTAATCTTCACACCTATCTTGTTGATTTTGCAAATTGGGTATGTAGCTTGATTCATCATCACTATCCGTCGCAGCAAGGATAGGAGAAGTTTTTGTTGG
This sequence comes from Chamaecyparis obtusa, assembly GCA_027943335.1. Classification (NCBI taxonomy): domain Eukaryota; kingdom Viridiplantae; phylum Streptophyta; class Pinopsida; order Cupressales; family Cupressaceae; genus Chamaecyparis; species Chamaecyparis obtusa. The sequence continues at coordinate 449,885 of BSBK01000231.1, forward strand.
TGTAATTAAGTATTTACTAATTACACTTTACTTAAGTTTACTTAGGATAATGCATTTGCATAATTAGTTGTCTTTGAGACACCTAGGAGTTTGCATTTCTTTTTAGCACATGGTTAGGAGAATCTCCACTTTAGGTGTGATAGTTGTCATCACATACCTCTTTGTGTGTGAGATTCACCTTTAGTGCTCTTATCACATTATCATCCTCTCATTGTTGCACATACTTTCATGTACAATGGAGGATGATCCACCTTTGGTGGACATGTGATTCCACCATGTCTAGTTGATATCTTATCACTTGCATAACTTCTAGTTATCATGCGTTGCCTATATATTGAGGCATTTCTACATTGTATGTAATCAATCTATTATCCATCATTTGATCATTATTGAATTCTTCATTTGATCATATTATCTTGTCTCTTTTGTTTGTGCTATCTCTTGAGCTTCTAGATCTTGGTTTCTATTCTTTGCCTTAGGCAAATTCTTACATGGTATCAGAGCCAAAGGAGTCTTCATTGCATAGCCATTAGAGAGCGATTCATTGCTTCAACTTTTGGAGGGCCACGAACCAAATCTGGGATCAGCATTTTGTGGGAGCATTTTGAGCAAGATCGGACCTCACCATTGCATTCGGGTGGCTATTTCCATAAATTTTGACTATAAACTTGCCTACTTCGGCAAAAGTCAAATTTGAGGCAAATTTTTTTTGCAAATCGGACCGCTAAGGCCCGATCTGCAAAATTGGGTAATTATTCTACCAATTTTATTTCAGATCTGAATTTTTTTTATTTCTGTCATTTATTTTGTTGGATCTGCAATCTGCATTTATTGTATTTATTTGTCAGATCTAAATATATATATTTTTCTATTTTAGAAAATATATTTCGTGGCAAAAATTTTGTCATATTTGGCATGTGTATAACACAGAGTACATGATGAGTGTACGGTCAAACCGGGCAAACCGCACAAGAAACAAACAGAGTATAGTAGCGCAAGCCTAAGCCCACACCCAAGCTCCACCACGGAGCTTCTTCTTTCCTATAAAACGGGGGCCTTTGCATTAAAACAGGGTGTATAACCCCATAACACGGTGCATGTGGGATTAATATCCCACACCACCGTGCCTCCATTGAGCCGAGATCCGCCACCCGCAACACCCTCCAAACTGCACCTTTGCTTTGCCTCCAACCAACAACATGTGCCTCCGTGGCTCTACTACGCAGATCTCCACACTCCCCTCCGTAGGCGCCTCCACCCCGGCCCTCAGCTCGACTCCCGCCCTCCGTTGGTAGCACGCACATCCCCGGCCATCTCCATGAGACACCGTCGATTCACTGGCCTGAGCACCGCCTCCTCGCCAAGCAGACCTCCACCACTGGGACCTCTACAAGTTACACTCACCAACAGGCACCACTCCGCTCAACAGACGCCACCTCCTCCTCCACTTGATAGACACCGCCACCAGATAGCACCCTCCGCTCAGTCAACGTGCCTAACACATAGCCAATCTAACATTGACAAGTGGTGGAACATCAGCAAAGGGTATTTTTAAAAAAAATTGCATTTTTCTGTAGGTTCAGTATCATAAATTTGATGCCCGTTTGGACGTCAAACTAGGCATTTTTTATTTTGTGGTGACGGTCTGTAAGACGTCAAATTTAAGATAGTGTTTGCATTAGCAGTTCGCGTGATTAATTTTGACAGTCATTTGACTGTAAAAACTGGGTATTTTACATTGTTGTGATGGTTTTTTGACCGTCAAATTTAACATAGTGAAACAGGTGACGTCAGCAACTTTCACAAATTTCCAGCCCTCACCATTTGCAGTTTTGATTTGGCAGTCCAACTTTGGGAGGCCATAACTTGGTCATCCGGACTCCAAATTGAGTGCAATTTTTTTTATTTTAGCTAAAAAAATTTGAAATTTTTAGTGGTGGTTTTCTTTTCTGGTTTTGGATCACGAATTTTGCATAAATTGCAATTTTTGGTGATTGTACCTATCTGATCCATGTTTTTGCAACTTCAGAGGCTTCGTACAGGCTCATACAGACACATTTTCAAGTGCAATTTTTTTTGAAAGTGCATGATTTTTCATCTACTTTCTAGATCTGATATCAATTTGAAGAAATATTAGGTAGACATAGTACTTTCAGAATATGGTCTATTTTGACCTCTTGTGGCACTTGTAATTGATCAGATCCTTAAGAGATCTGTTGTCCTATCTTCTTGAGTCTATTATAGCTTCATATTTTTAGTTGTAAACATCAAAATCAGAAGTCCACTTTGATCAATTTTGTCAAGTGACAATTGTACACGCACTAGCTATAAAGTGCCAAAATCATCATTTTGGGGGGGGGTTCTTTGATTGAGTGAATTGTTGGGGGGGGGGGTGTCTTGTGTGTTGGTGTCTCTCTTTATTGTGCTCTTTTCATTTCTGCATCATGGGTTCTATTGCAAAATTAACTCCACATAACTATGCTACATGGAAAGATAATGTATGGAGCAAGTTAATGGTTAAAGGTTTAAATCCTTATGTGGGTGGTACACTTAAAAAACTTGTTGATGATGATATTGCTGCACTTCAAAATTGGTCAAGAAAAAATTATAAAGCATTAGGAGTCTTAAGAGAGAATATTTCTCAAGCTGTCATGTATCACATCAAAACTATAACCGATGCTAGAGATGCTTGGGATAAACTTGCAGAATTGTTTGGTAAAGTGGATGAAGAAATGGGAATCAAAATTGAGACTGATCTCCTCAAATTAGATCCTAGGAACTTTGAAACAATCCAAGATTATCTCAACAAAGTCAATGACTATAGAGCACAACTTGATGATTGTGGTAATCCCATGAAGGATGCGAAGTTGGTTAGTCACTTGTTGAATCATCTTCCTCCTGAATATGCGGCTTTTGTTTCAAGTTACAATACTCACAAGTTAACAATGGTTAGTGCCTTCACTAAGCCTTCATTTGAGTCATTTTCAGAAATGTTGGTCTTAGAACAAGCAAAATTGATGAGTATGGGGATTCTCAAGTCTTCAAAGTCTAAGGCATTGGTGGTGAATAATGGGAATCAAGGGAATCAAGGTGGTTCCAACAAGAAGCAAAAGAAGTGGAAGGCCAAATCACAATCATACACTCAACAATCTTCCTCCTCACAACAAGGAAAGTCTTCTCCCAACAACAACAAAAACAAGGGGGATAGTTCTAAGAAGGAGAAGAAAATTTGTGCATATTGCAAGAAGCCTAATCATGATGAGTGTCAATGCCACAAGAAACAAATTGATGAGTTGACAAACATAATCAAGAAGCATCACATTGATTTGCCAAATTCCTACAAGGGAAAGGATTCATCACCTTCCACTTCAAAGGGTAAAGGGCAAGCATTTGTGGCAAGTATAACTAATTCAGAGGAATGGATCTTTGATTCAAGTGCCACACATCATATGGGTGCAACAAAGGAGCAATTTTCTTCCTTGAAACCATCTACAATACCTCACATCTATGTAGGATATGATACTCAAGTGGAAGTTGAAGGGAAAGGGGAAGTTGAGATGGAAAATGGAGCTTTCAAAGATGTTCTCTATGTTCCAAACCTTAGCACAAACCTCCTTTCAATTTACCAAATCACTCACTATGGAGGTGGAAAGAAAGTTGAGTTCCTACCTGATTCAATTGTAGTAAAAAATCTTAAGGATGATTCTATGGTGGCAATAGGAAAAGAAAATCATGACACAAGGCTTTACTCATTTTCTAAATTTTTACCTAAGACTCCTTCTCATGCCTTGTTGACAGACTCAAATTCACAAAGTAAACTTTGGCATGAAAGATTTGGACATCTCAACTATAGATATCTTCAACAGCTTAGCAGCAAGGATATGATCAAAGGTCTACCTCAAGTCAAGTATTCAGAGGGTGTATGTTCAGGATGTGAAATGGGCAAACATCCCAAAGAGAAGTTTGATAAGGGGAAGTCTTGGAGAGAAACATTTGTTCTTGAGTTGGTTCATAGTGATGTAATGGGCCCATTTCCAGTGCCATCATTTGGAAAGGCTTGTTATGTACTCACCTTCATTGATGACTTTTCATGCTACACTTGGGTCTACTTTCTTGGTCACAAGAGTGAAGTGTTTGATAAATTTCTCACCTTCAAGGCTCATGTTGAGAAGCAATCAAGTAAAGCCATCAAGATTCTTCGAATAGATAATGGAAGGGAATATGTGAACTCAAGGCTTATAGATTTTTTTAGACTTGAGGGTATTGATCTTCAACATTCAGTTGCCTACACTCCACAGCAGAATGGTGTGGCAGAAAGGAAGAATAGGAACCTTAAGGAGATAGCCACTTGTATGATTCATGCTAAGTCTCTTGATCAAGTTTTTTGGCCTGAAGCTATATGTTGTGCCACTCACATACAAAATAGAACTCCTCATAAAGCTTTGGATGGAGTTGCTCCCTTTGAAGCTTGGTGTGGAAGAAAACCAGTTGTGAAACACTTTAGAGTCTTTGGTTGTCCAGCTTGGGCATGCATACCTCCATAGAAACGCAAGGCATTGGAACCACAAAGCAAGCCTTGCATATTTTTTGGTTATCCCGAGACTCTTAAGGCATACAAGCTTATGGATCCTGAGACACATGAGATCTTCTTTGAGAGGAGTGTTCACTTTGAAGAGAATTGTCCTAGCTTGGATTCTTCAACTCCTCCTACTTCCTCCATTTTGGATAATGATAGTGATGATAGTGACTTAGAAGATGAAACTCCCTCAACCCTGACTCATAGGCCTCCACCTTTGCAAGGTCAAGAAATAGTTGAGGACATTCCTTCATCATCTTCTTCCTCCACTAGACCTCGTTGGGCACAACAAACACTTGATTCAGCAGGTTCACTTATGGGGAATCCTTCAGACACTAGGAGGACAAGGTCACAACACAACTCATTTCCACATGCTTATATTGCAATTGCTTTTGATCCACAATCTTTCAAGGAAGCTTCAGCAGTTCCTGAGTGGGACAAAGCTATGGAGGATGAGTATAGCTCTTTGATGAGAAATAACACTTGGGACTTACTTCCTCTTCCTAAGGGAAGAAAATTGGTTTGATGTAAGTGGATCTATCGGACCAAGTTTGTAGTAGATGGAAGTGTGGATAAGTATAAGGCAAGACTTGTTGCAAAAGGTTTCTCTCAGGTTCTTGGTATTGACTACACCGAGACCTTTGCACCTGTAGTCAAGATGAACTCCATTAGTTTGACACTTGCTATTACTGTAGCTCATGGTTGGGTTGTACATCAAATGGATGTTAAGAGTGCATTTCTACATGGGGATCTTCATGAGGAGATTTATATGGAGTAGTCACAGGGATTCATCTAGGATACTACTATGGTTTACAGATTAAGGAAGTCTATCTATGGCCTCAAACAGGCTCCTAGGGCTTGGTATGCCAAGATGGATTCCTTCCTTCTCTCAGTAGGATTCACCAGGTGTCATTCATATTTGAATGTCTACATTCTTCGAAAGGATGACTCACACTTGATACTTGTACTTTATGTTGATGACTTGATCATTACAGGGAGTACTTCATCCATCATTACTAGTTTCAAGTCTTCTTTGCAGGACAGGTTTGCTATGATAGACTTGGGTTTACTTCACTATTTTCTTGGTATTGAGATCACACAGTCCTCAGCAGGGATCACACTTTCTCAGCCCAAGTATGCTCTTGATCTACTTGCTCAATTTCACATGAGTGATTGCAAGGTTACACCCACTCCATTTCTATCAGGTGTCAAGTTAGAGGCTAAGTGTTCCACACCTCTTGTTGATGATACTTTGTATAGATAGCTTGTTGGAAGTCTCATCTACTTGACACATACATGCCCTGACATATCATTTACAGTTGGCATGGTTTCTCGCTTCATGCAAGAGCCACATGAGCTTCATTGGAAGGCAGCCAAGCGCATATTGCACTACATACAGGGTACACATACACATGGGATTCACTATGCAGTAGGTACAGGACTTTAGTTGGTTGGATATATAGACTCAGATTGGGCAGGCAATCTTGATGGTCGCAAGTCTACTTCAGGTTACATATTTCACCTTGGTTCAGGCCCCATTTGTTGGCAGAGTAAGAAGTAGCATGCTATTGCTCTTTCTTCGACTAAGGCTGAGTATCAAGGGGCTATTACTATAGCTACAAAGGCTATTTGGATTCAGCATATCTTGAAGGAGTTTGGTTTCAGTATTCCACGACCTACAATCATTCATTGTGATAATCAGGGTGTTATAGCGATCTCTAGACATCCAGTCCAACATCAGCGGACCAAACACATTGAGGTTCATATGCACTTCATTAGAGATTTGATACATGAGTAGGTCATTGAGATGCAGTATTGTCCTACAGTAGAGTAGGTTGCAGAGATCTTCACCAAACCCTTCACTGAGAGTAAGTTCCTTCAGTTGTGAGCTCTCTTAGGGGTGCGGGCTATTCCATCAGGGGGGGTCACATGACTTCTCTATTCTATCTTATGGGGGGGATCTTTTCCTCATATGAGGTCTTCTCTCTCATATTCTATTATTGTATTCATCTCTCTTTTTGGGGGAGGATTTTTCCCATGTGGTTTTCCCTCTTTCTCTTCTTTATGAGAGATTGCATTATTCTTGCATATTGTATATGGGTACCTAACATGGCCTAGTAGCTGGGACCCATCTTGCATTGTGAGTTTAAGTGCATTCCCCTCAGTTGCACTTAAGGGGGGGTGTTGATGTAATTAAGTATTTACTAATTACACTTTACTTAAGTTTTCTTAGGATAATGCATTTGCATAATTAGTTGTCTTTGAGACACCTAGGAGTTTGCATTTCTTTTTAGCACATGGTTAGGAGAATCTCCACTTTAGGTGTGATAGTTGTCATCACATACCTCTTTGTGTGTGAGATCCACCTTTAGTGCTCTTATCACATTATCATCCTCTCATTGTTGCACATACTTTCATGTACAATGGAGGATGATCCACCTTTGGTGGACATGTGATTCCACCATGTCTAGTCGATATCTTATCACTTGCATAACTTCTAGTTATAATGTGTTGCCTATATATTAAGGCATTTCTACATTATATGTAATCAATCTATTATCCATCATTTGATCATTATTGAATTCTTCATTTGATCATATTATCTTGTCTCTCTTGTTTGTGCTATCTCTTGAGCTTCTAGATCTTGGTTTCTATTCTTTGCCTTAGGCAAATTCGTACAGTTTTCTTATTCTGACTTTCAAAACCTAGGCCAACCGTTGTTTTAGACCTGTGGCCAAAAAGAGCATGATCGAGTGGTTTGGCTCTAGCATCTAATCTGTGACTGAGAGGACAATGACCTGGATAGCCCATACTCTTGACAAGAGTGTACCCTCTTCCATAGACCTTAGGAGAGGGAGAGAAGTTCCCATTATGCATGTATTTGTCTTCTCTATAGATCCAGTCCTTGACAGCTACCTCTTCTTTTTCATCCTAGATGGGCACTAAGGACTCTACAAATGTATCAAATAGAGTCATTATTGAAGATGAAGGACGCATCTCTTGTGAAGGTTTACCATAGGACCTAGGTGAGACTGGTAGTTTTGTAAAGGAGTTAATTTGATACCCCCCCATACCAAGGTCTATGGCTTTAAACTTATTCTGGCATTGTGTTAAAGTGGCATCAAAATCCTCTGCTTCTCTATTGAGAGGAACATGAGTTCCTGTTGAAATTACATTAACAGATAATGTGCTATCCCCAGGTATACAAACTACTACTCCATTATAGGGGAACTTAACACATTGGTGGTAGGTGGATGACACTGCTTGCATGGCATGGATCCACGGTCTACCAAGTAGGATATTATATGCTAAAGGACCAGCATCAACAATTTGGAACAAAATGTCCTTTTCAATGGGGCCAATCCTGACAGGAAGGACGGCCAAGCCTTTGGAGCTTCTCTCTGCCTCATCATAGGCTTTAATAGTAATTTTCTTTCGAGTATCAATAACTTGCTCAGAATAACCTAGTATTTTCAACAAACTCAAGGAACAAATATTGAGCCCAGCACCCCCATCAATCAACACATGCCTGACACAGGTCTTGTAAATCATGACTTCGATATGAAGGGCAAGATTATGTGGATGGCTCAAGGCTTTTTCATCTTCTTCTAAGAATGTGAGGTAATGAGGGTTGGCAAGGTGGTTAACCATGTTTTGGAATTGGTCAACATCTATGTTGTGAGGAACATTAGTTGTACGCAAAGCATCCTCAAGGACATGCTTATGTCTTGGGGACAATTCCAAGAGTTCAAAAATTGAGATTTGAGTTGGCGTTCTTTGTAACTTGTCAACAAGATTGTAGCTCATTTCAGGATTGACTGTTGACTTAGTGGTGACATTCTTGGATGTCACTTGCTTGGGTTTGTTGGACTGATTGGAACTAGGACCTCTAACAACCACAAGACCTTGACTTTGGCTTTTGGTGACAACATTAAGAGCTTGGGATGACCTTTGAGAATGAGGACCCCTAAGCACCACCATAGGTTCTTCATCAAATATAGGAGGAGAGCCCACATCATGACCATAAGAATCTTTGTTTCGCATCATGTTGACATTTTCCTCGACAATCTCAAGCATATTAACCACATTTTATGCACCTATGTAGGTATAGTTGACTTTGGCCTTGCCATTCTTGGGTTTAGAGGTTTCCCCCTTTTCATATTTGGGCAAAGGCTCCTTAAATGCCTTGTGGTCTACATTTGTATTCAACCCATCAATCTGAAGTTTGCCACTTTTAATAAGATCTTGAATAAGGTGTTTAAGCTTCCAGCAATGTTCGATGTCATGTCCAATGCCATTGTGGAATTTGCAAAAATCCTTTTCATTCCACCAATGTGGCTTAACATCAGGTATGTGGAAATTTGCTGGATCTTGTGGTTGTGCAAAATTATTGGCAATAAGGGTCTTGAAAACATCCTCATAGGAGTCACCCAGTTTAGAAAATTGTCGCAACTTTTTCTTGGGCTTTTCTTGATACTTGGGTTTATGATCTTGTTGGTTGGAGGATGTGTTGAGCTTCATAGCTTGCACTGCACTAGACAAATGGAGGACTCCTTGATCCTTGGGTTGGGAAGAGTCCACAACTCTGTTGTTGACTACTTGCTTATTCTTGTTCCAGTGTGAGTGTTTCCCTTTGTCCTTATTGGCATTGTTAGGATTTTGACCATTGTTGTTATTGATATGTTTGGTCAAAATGTCTTGTTATTTTAAGATGTCCTTAATTCGACATGCGGTCTCAACCATAGTATTGAAGGAATCAAAGACCATCTTTCGAACCTCATACTGCATTTCAGGCACTAAATTATTGACAATGATGTCAATCCTTTCATACTCAGGAATAGTCCTAGAATAGCAAGAGCACAATCGTCTCCACCTTTGCAAGAAGGTAACAAAGGATTCCCCTTGGTTTTGTTTCAAATTGCATAATTCCAACATAGTGATTGATCTTGACAAGTTGTATGCAAAATGTTGAATGAATTTGTGGACAAGTTCTTTGAAAGTTTTGACGGGAGTGGTTATGTTGGTAAACCACTCCATGGCTTGGACCTTGAGGCTCCTTGGAAATAATCTCATAAGATAGGAGTCATCTTGGTGAAACTCAAAACTCATGATGTAAAATTGACGCACATGATCATGTGGGTCACCATTGCTGTCATACTTGTCGTATTAGGGGATTTCAACTTTCCCAGGAAAATCCTTCATACTCACACTTTTTTTGAAAGGATTGGGACAAATAGAATCAATTGAAAAGGAACTTTTAGGTGCCAACACCTTTTCCATCATTCGTTTGAGTTGCTTGATTTCCTCTTCTTGAGAGGGTCTTTGTTTCTTGATTCTTCTATCCACATCAAAGTTGTAAGGGACTCTGGCACCCTTGTTAATCAAGCTCTTTAGGAACCTATCTTTGTTTTGATCAAGGTACTTCTCCACATATTGTTGGAATAGTGGCTCTTGTTGCATTATCATAAAGTCTTGATCATCAAAACTTTCACTACTTCCTCCATGTTGAGAGCCATGATGAGCTCGTTGGGAGGGTTGTCTTGAGTTCCTAGGAGGTGTTCGTCTCCTATGTTGTGAAATCCTCCTTCCTCTAGGACTAGGAGATCTTGAAGGGGTCCTTGACCACCTTCTACTTCTTGGGGTTCTTAAGGGAGTAGAGGGTGGAGAGTTGTTTCCACTGTTGGTACCACTTTTGTTGAATTGGTCATTGAGTTGTTGGGCTAAAAGCCTATCTTGTTCCTCCTGGAATGTTTTTCTTCTCAACTCCAACAAGGTTTGTTTTTCTTCCTCTAGGTGTCTAAACCTTTCTTCTTTAGCAGTTTGTTCATCCAAAAAGGCTTTCTTTTCATGCTCAATTCTTTTAAGCCTTTCATTAGCATATCTTGAGGTTGTTTTGAGTAGCGAGTTGGACCTTGAGTGTTTGAACAAGTCATTAGTGAATGCGGAATTCACATGAGCATCACCAAATTCATTGTTTTGGTCTTCATGTTGTGACCGTGCATCTTGGTGATCTTGCCCATAATGTCTTTTAGCTCTTTGATGGGCATCTAAATATCTTGAGTTAATAGGGGGTGATTCAGGTTGATTGTCATCACCAAACAACATGTTATCCCTATGTCTTTGGAAAATGTCATCAAGAGTTTGATCCATTGCTTCTCTTTATTTTCTAGTCAAAGTGTATCTCATGTCCATATTTGATTGAGAAGATGGTAAAGAGGTACTCAACTCACTAGGATTTCTCTTTGGGTCAAACCAAGCCTTAGACTTGCTCCTAGGTGATTGATCAAAGATGGGTTTCTTCCCCTTTCACTTTTGACGAGTTTGGACTAAGGGTAATTGTTCAAAGATAACTTGAGGTCATTTTCCTTAACTAACTTGGTACCTTGTCGTAACCGACATGAAAGAAAAAGACCCTTGGTGATAAGATGACCTTATGAAACATCAATACCAAACTAGGATAGTGAAAGTGTTCAATTGTCCAAAAAGAGACGGTAAGAAGAAAGCTGTAAAAGGTGCAAACCAACACTACCACAGAGGTGTATAATAAAAGTATGAGTATCCTAACACATATGGACCAGGAGGATGGATTTGCCAAATATATAATTGAAATTGAATTTTGATGGAAGTGAATTGGACAAAAGAGTACTGAAACTCTCCAAGCGTGTTACCAAAGAATCTAAAGGTGTACTTTTTCAACAAGGATAATTCCTAACTTATCGATGCCAAGCAAGACTACTTTGTAAAATCAGAGAACACTAATTCAAGGGGCCTAAAATCAGGAACCCAAGGTACAAACAAGTTTCTAGCAGTAGAGTAAGTCACCTACTAAAATATAGTCGACTAAGGAAAGACTAAAAATTGTATAAACCAGATAGGTAGCAAAAAGACTCTATGCGACATTTTCTAGGCTAACAGTACAATAATTTCTAACCAGGCAATATTTTGCAGTAAGTAGTGCAATAGTTTCTAGGCAGCCTATGCGATACTTTCCAGGCAAGCAGTGTGATAGTCTTCCAGTGACGAACTATCGCACGATAATTCTCAGTACAGTGTGTGATACAATTTTAGGATCGTATGACTCTTGACCAATGAGTGCTAAAAAACTTAGTTTTAAGGACAGTTTGGTCAAAATTTTAGTTTGAAGGTTGGATTTTTCAATTTCAAGCATAGTGACAGCAGTAAATAGACAGGTTTGCAAATAGTAGGTGATCAAACATGTCATAAAGCACTTGCACAAGGGCAAAAGCAACCTTGCCAAGACAAGCAATTTGTGATATTAAAGCAATAAAATCATATGAATACTACTGTGATGTTTGATATTTGAGAACATTTACACAGGTAGATCATAGTGAGAACACTTCAAGCACTTACTAGCCTAAAAATACAATGGCTCAATACTTAACAACTTGGCCCACACTTGATGTCCCATTGCCTCACACAAAGTGGTTGCCCACAATAGATATTGGCTTTGTCATGGAAGTGCCAATGACATAACCAAAGGAACACAGATGGTGAGTAATCTTGGGGTGATTCGGTTTAGTCCACTAGGATCAATCCTTGCACCAAGAAGCTAAGTGGAAAAATAGGGTGGCTTCTATCTATGGTTCTTAATAAGGGCTTCCGTTCATAATACCCCTGTTGCTCCCCAAAGGGACTTCTTACCTTGCGAAAAGTAACGGACCTCGTGGCCACAAGAGTACCTTAAGCATTCTTGCTCAACATTTTCCTCATGGTCACAATCCCACAAGTACTCACATCAAGCGAAGACAAGTACTACGTCTACCAAGGTTTTGTGTCCTTGATAGCCTTGAGTTTATAGTGGGTCAGAATAACTGGCAAAAATCTTGTCCCCACTTGGGTCATTCCTCTTGATTTCTTGAGAGCAGGCCCACTAAAGGATTCTAAAAGCTAAACAAAGAGTGGATCAACCTTTGAGTGTTAGGATTTATGTTTTACCTCAAGGGTGAAGAGCATAATCTCCTAGCTCAAAAATATCTCCCAAACACACCAAGCAAAGCTTCAATTACCCTCTTGCTTTCAAAATCTAAAGATGGGTCAAGATTTTTTTGGTTCACCACAAGGGTGAAGACCATACTTCTCCTACCACCCAAAGATTCCTACAACAAGATATTAAGTGCCTATGAAATGAAACAACTAGTATATGCCACACTCAAAAGAAAGTAATTAAACAAGCACTTGATTGGTTTTTATGCTTTGGGTAGCCTTGCAAAAAATGTTAGTAGCCCTTGTGCATTTGGAGCTTTGAAATGCATTCTTTTAAGCAAATAATCAAGCAATAGGAGCACCTACAAGCATCACTTACTAGCCCTACAAGGGTTAGCACATCAAAAAACCAAATGAAATTTTCAAATAGACCCTTGTTCTACAACAACAAATCAGAAATCTGAATCAAACCAAGTAAATCTTGCAAAAAAAATGACAAAAATTGCTCACTGCCAGGTCTGGGCGATATTTCTATCAGAGAAAGGATCGTGCGATATTTCATTTTGTACTGGTGCAATATTATATCTCTGTGTGATAATTCCTGATACCTGCATGCGACAGAGAACAGAACAACAGTGCGATATAATCTGCCAAAGCGTGTGATATTTTAACTGGTAAAATATCACACTAGTATATAATAAACTATCATACGATACTAAAAAACTGTCACACGATAATTTTGTCAGAAAAAACCAAAGAGCAGATTTTGATGAAACAACAAGCAAACATTGACGAAAAAAATGACAGAAATGCAAAAAATGAAGGACAAAACAAGAATGTTCTGCCCCACGGTGGGCACCAAAAATGTACACACTAAATAGTGCACTTCTCTAAGTCATTACTTCCAAGGGAATCCATGAATGGGAAACCTTGAGAAAGTGACCTAGAGCTCCCTAGGCATGGAGTCACAAGGATGTTGATGGTGCTCTCAGCTAGAACTATTGAAGCATGCAACCTTGCTAGTAAACCACACAATGGGAGATTCAAAGAGACAAGGGCAAGAGTGCCAATATCCTCAAGAATCAATAATGGAAATGCAATGCAATGCAAGCTATGCTAAGAATGAAGATGCAAGCTAAGCTATGAAAGGAAAGTATTACAAACCCTTGCTAATTAAGCTATGTGAGCTAATATAAAACATAAAGGAAACTAGGCTAGATGCCATGAAAGCTATGATGCAAGAATGAAAGCTAAATGCATGAAGATCTCCAAAAGCTCCAAAGTCTCCAAGAAATCCTGCAACATAAGATTAGCATAAAAAGTTGGGATCTAAGAATGAGAAAAGAGCTCTCCTTTTAAAGGAATGGACCATGGAGATTAAGAGGCAAAAGATTTAATCAAGGGTGAAGCTTGAAAGAGGAGCAATCCATGTGCACAAATCTCCTCCAATGAGAAAATAAGAGTTGACTTTTGTGTCCATATGAGACAAAAAGTGTTTTTCTTCTTTTTATAAAATAAGAATAATGCTTTATTTGTGCAACTTAGGATAAGAGGAAAAGGTGGGGGCTTTTTATTTAATAAAAGGGGAGGAAATTCCTTTTAAATAAATAAAGACTTAGGATAAAATGGTTAGCCCATAGAAGATAATCGAATAAATGATAAAATAGGATTTGATCAAGGAAATTGATATAATTGAAAAATGTTGATTTTTGAAAATATTGATTCAGGGATTTGATAAATTGTTGAATGGGGGCCCAAAGTATAGGCGACCATTTTAGGGTGCATACATTAGCTACAGGATTAATACAAGTAATGATACTTATTTTTAAAATTCAAAGAGCTGAAGATAAAAGCCAAATTTGCTACAACCATGAATACAAAGTCACATTGTCAAAGATCGAGCTCCAAGTTCATTGCAAGCTATCAGAGCTCAATATAGACTCGGCTTTTTTAGATTTAAAATTTTAATGATGCAAGACAAGATGGAATGTATTATTTTCAGTTAGCAAAGGAGCTCAATATTCTTCAATGTATTCAAAGTTACCAGCAATAACAGAGGATAGTCCAAAATTAACACAAAAGAAAAGACAGTTGAATTCAAGCATTCATGTTCAAATCTTGCAAAAGGAAAAAAGAATGGAAGCCAAGACCAGGTTCATTGTAGTCAAGCTTGAATTTAATAGCCCATGTTTTGTAGGAAAGGAAGGCTGAGTTCTTTAAGTTGTGAGTTCATAGATAAAGTCTAAGTTTCACCAGGCAAGCTAAGTTTATTGTTACAATGGATTTCACTATTAGTTTAAGGCCTGTGAGTGCCAGCCTTAGTAGCTCGTGCTCCAATCTAGCCAAGATCTTCTAAATAAAAGCTCAATTCTAATTGTCAAAAACTTGATCCATGCATAAAAGCTTGAGTCTAACTTGCAGCACAGCCATGACTCAAGATCAAAGTCGAGTTCATTGTCAAGCTTAAGCTCAAGCCCAAGAAAGTCATCAATCAAAACCGTGAGAGAATAATAGTCAACACTAAGTTCAGACTATAGTTTGAAGCCATGAGTCTCAGTGATGTTGAGTTTGTTTTGAATATGAACTTTTAGATCAAGGTCGTAGGTTTCATGTTGTTTGTGCTGAGATGGAGAATGGGACTCCCAACAAGTTGTCAGCACAAAGTACCATCAACAAGTGGAGAAGAACAATGAGCCTCAAGTTTAGCTCCAGAAAGAAAGAGAGTCAAAGTAGGCTTACAATTAGCCATATGAAACCTTGAGAGAAAATCTAGAGCATACTTGGACTGTGTGATGGTGATCTCAGAAGAAGACTGAAGGATCTCAATCCTGATAAAGTAATGCAACAAGCCCAAGTTAGTCATCAAAAAACTGTCATGAAGGGAAGTTTTGACTACTCCAATGGTGGATGAAGAGCTCCCTATGATCAAAAATTCATCAACATACAAAACCAAAAATAAGAGTGAATCATCCTATTGCAGAATGTAGACAATGGGATCAAAATGACACTGAGTGTACCCAACTAATAGAAGGAAGGAGTCCATCTTGGCATACCATGCCCAAGGAGCCTTTTTGCGGCCATAGAGAGACTTCTAAAGATGACACACAAGTGAAGAATCCTAAAGGAACCCATGTGGTTGCTCCATGTAGATCTCCTCCTGAATTTCACCATGAAGAAAAGAACTCTTCACATCCATTTGATGTACTTCCCAACGATTGGTTACAACAATGGAAAAAATAAGTTGGATGGAATTCATTTAGGTAACTAGCACAAAAGTATTAGAGTAATCAATCCCAGGAACCTGGGAGAATCCTTTGGCGACCAAGCAAGCCTTATGCTTGTCAACCGACCCATCTGCAGAATTTTTTTTTCAATATATCCACTTACACCGAACAAGTTTTCTTCCCTTAGGAAGAGGGAGAAGATACCAAGTATGGCTCCTCATCAAGGAGCTATACTCCTCCTACATAGTTGTATCCCACTTAGGAATACCAGGAGCATCATGAAAATACTATGGATCTAAGTTAGTAGCAATGAAGACATGTGGAGCATCTTGGAATCATGAACGAGTCTGTCTAGTATCTGATGGATCCCCAACCCAATCACCTGCAGACTACAAGGTCTATCTAGCCCAAAGTGGACCGAAAGATAGAGAATATAGAGGAGAATCATCAACCTCTAAATGATGACCAAGAGAGGAAGGAGGTGAGTCCCTTGAATCACTCTCTACATCGGAAGTGGAGGTAGAAGATTGCTTAGGTGAATCTGACTCGTTAAAATATATGTCATGTATCCCAAGTGACTCCAATGTCAAAATAGGAGTTGGAGAAGTGACAGAAAGTGAGCTTGAAGATCCCTCCTCAAACTGAACACTCCTCTCAATGAACAACTCATGTGTAGTAGGGTGGAGCAACCGATAACCCTTTACACCATCAGGATAAACTACCAATATGCAAGGTCTGCTCTATGGACCAAGGCCTTGCATTTATCTATAGGAATATGGGCCCATGTAGGAGAACCAAAAAATTAAAAGTGCTTAATTAATGGTTTTCGACCGCTCCAAGCTTCAAAAAGAGTGACTCCCTTTAAGGCTTGGTGAGGAACATGATTCTGGATATAAAAAGCATAGTTAATGGCCTTTGCCCAATACTGTGGTGCAAGAGATATGGAGTGAATCATGCAATTTTCCATTTCCTTCAAGGACCTATTCTTCCATTCTACAACACCATTCACTAGAGGATTCTATGGAACCGAATGTTGCAAATCAATCCCCTCTAAAGTGCAATACCTCTCAAACCAATGATTGACATACTCACCACCATTGTTAGTGATCAAAACTTTGATGGCTTTCTCGAATTGCTTCTCTACAAAAGTTTTGAAGTCCTAAAAATGATCAAATACCTTTGACTTTTGTTTGAGAAATTACACCCAAGTATATCGAGAAAAGTTATAAATGAATGTGAGGACATATCGAGTCTTGCTAAAAGAAGGATGTTGAAATGGACCAACCAAATCACTATGAACTAACTCTAGTATCTATGAAGCTCTCCATGCCTTATTTTTTTCAAATTTTTCCTTAGGATGCTTACCAATAATACAACCTTAGCAAACACCACCTAAAAACTGAACTGAAGGCAACCTTGTGACCATGCTCTGCTAGCTGAGCTATTGCAAGTAGCAGAAGTTTAGATGGCCAAACCGCTCATGCCATAATCTACTCACATCATTAGAATGAGTGAGAAAAATAGTTGAAGGAAAATAAGGAACAAAGTGAGAAAATAGATAGAGTCATGATTGATGATCTGCTCTCCCAACTGCAACTGTAGAACCACTGTGTAACTCATGAATTTCTACTAAATTGGGAGTGAACTCAACCCGCTTGCCTGAACCTGTGTGAGTGATCTAGTATACCTATAGTAGATTAGTTGACAATGAGGGAACATAAAGAACATCATGGAATGTTCCATCCCCAACATAAACATACCCTCTCCCACACACCTCAACTTGAGTGTCATCACCCATAAAAATAGAAGGCATAGAACATGGCTCCAAAGATGGAATCTCTTCCTTAGATGAAGCCATATGGTGTGAAGCACTCTAATCAAGAACCCAGGTGGATGGTGAAGAAGCAACTACAACAAGGGCCTTGCCCTTTCCTTTCCCCTTGCTATTTTATTTTTCTTTGTTAGACCCCTCATTAGAACTTTGTTTGATAGACTCGGGAACACTAATATTATTCTTCTCAAGAATGTGTGTCAAGTGATCAATTTGTTTCTTCAGACATTTATGTTCATCATGACTAGGTATTTTATAGTATGCACATTGGACCTTCTCTTTCTTAGGCTTGTCATCCTTGGAAGATTAAGTCTCATTAGTTTCTTTTGAAGCAACTGATATTTGATCCTTCTTCTCCTTGCTATTCTTTTGTTTCTTATCCTTACTAGTGTTGTTACTACTTTGTCCTTTTTGTTCTTTTGTGCCTTGGTTGGCAGCCATAGCATGTGACTTAGAGGACTTAAGAGTGGCCATATGGATTATCTTGTCCTATTCCTGAGTGAGATTGACAACAAAATATCTAAATATGGTGTGGTGAATTGAGTACCAAGTGTACCCTTAGTAGCATAGAAGGTAGAAACAAACACAAAATATGCTGAACTTGGTTTAGAGATAATACTAAGAATTAGTTGTTCATCTTTCTTTTTAATTCCGCATTGTTTTAACGGTAGCCTTAGTGATTTCAATTTAGTGAAGAAATCCTGGATTGTATTGAAATTTCCTAGACTTAAACTAATTAGTTCATTCTCCAACATATGACCCCTGATTGAATCTTGTGTGCCAAATAGTGTTACTAGCTTTGTCTAGATTTCATTTGGTGTATTCAAAGACTCAATGTGAAAGAGAAAATTAGGAGAAATAAACAAACACAATGTTCCATATGCCTCATCACATTTAAACCATTTAGGCTTATCTTCATCTTTAGCAGGTCCAGTTTCAAGTCCCATAGTTATACTATTTAACCCAACTTTCCTTAAGTAAATTGCCATGCATGACTTCCACTCAAAGTAATTGTATAGAGTTAGGATGGGCACATTTGTTTGATCCATGATGAAGAAATATAGAGAAAAAATGTCAAAAAGAAGAGAACCCAACCAAGACAACCCCCCTCTTTTCACTCAATTTAAAGAATCCCCCTAAGAAAATATGATTTGGGACTTCATATTAGTGTGTTTACAACTACCACTAGCAAGAAATATTAAGTGGTCTTAATTTCAATGCATTACAAAACCCTTATGAAGAGCATATGCTAAAAATACAATTTTGGCAAAATACTCAGAGAAATAAACAACACCACTGTGATCTACTCAAAAAATCATGCACTTTCAAAAAAAGAATCGCCTCGATATGAGGTCGTATGAGAAAGTTATGATCCTCCAAAGTTCTCAAAACAAGATCTGTGCAATGTCACAACTGAGAATCTACAATTTCTGAAAAATCTCTGCATCAAAATTAAAAAACTTTTGCACTATTGCATAGAGCACAAAAAAATAGTCAAAATTTAAAAAAAAAATCATGAGAAACGAAGTTTGTATGAGCAAGAACAAAGCATTTGAAAACTGCCTTAAAATCTGCAGCTGCCAATGGAGAGGGGTACAGTTGTAGCTTTCTGAGTTTGATTCTACAAAATATACAAATTTCATGCAAAATTGAAAAGATACCAGATGGTTTTTTTGTGCTGTGAATAAAACCCAGAAGACATTTTTCTTGATAATGTACAAAAGATGTTGATCCAGTGTAAACAAGATGCCTTTAGCTACAAAAATGACCCCAGCAACCAAAAAATGACATGAAAAGTATGAATTTGTTACCTAAGACAAGCTATGGCTTGCTAGAACCTGCAATATTGATTGAAAACACCAAATATGCAAGATGGTTGTCAGATTTGAGCTTTAAACCCCAGTTCTGCGTTTGTGTATAATGATCTCTGATTTCGGTGAAATGAAATCAAAATATGACTTTCTCAAGCCTCCTAGATGCGTTAGAACAACTACAAATGCTGCCAATATAACCAGAAATGCTGCAATCACCCATATTTCATAAAACACGTGTAAACCCTAGAGATTAAAAAAGTTTGTATCAAACTTTTTTGATTCTCAAGATCATCCGAAGATGCGAGAGAAGAGAATATTGGGTTTTTTGAAAACTATAATAAGATTTATTAGCCCCCCCCATAATCTCTCAAATATGAAAAACTAAAATCTACTCTTGCACATAGAACAACTCTGATACCATGTTAGAATCTGAAAAGATTATTAACCCAGAAAACTAGTGCAAAGAATAGATATCTAAACTATGAATGCAAATGATACAAAATCAAAATAGCAACATAGAGTTAGACTCCAAGGGATTAATGCAGATGCTAGAAGCAAAATAGCATTAAGAGGATGCAAAAGCAAGCAATATCAATTACAATCTAGGTAGCATGCTTATATACTAGACTAGGAAGAGAGAGGAGGTGGCAACACTGACCAATGAGGAGCAACCATCTATCAGACTAAAGATAGAAAAGTATCTTCCCAAGATAGCTAATGACTGCTCACATGTAGGAAGGTGATACCTCGCAACCACTCACCTAATAAGACATGCTTTATTAACCTAAGCGAGATTAATAAAAGTGTAGGAAAAACCTAATAATATAGGGAAAAATAAATAACCCACTAGGAAATAAAAACCTACTCTAACATTGTAGATGTTTTTGCATACTTCTTCCATTATTTCCCTATGCCTGGGGGTTTTGTATATATTTTTGTTTAAAAATGAGATTGCTTTTGTTCTCGGTGAATTTTTTAAGCTATGTTTGAGGATTCTTCTTCATTCGTATGTTTTTCAAATTATATTTGAATTCTAGTTATTTCCTAAATCAAAAATTTCTGAAAGAAACACCAAGAATTTCAATAATACTAAAAGTTAGAATTTCCCATTATTTGTAGCCATAGCCAGAAATTTTACTCACACCTTGAGAAATCAGTAATTCCCTTTCATTTCTAAGAGATAAGAAATTGTAGCAATATTTGTAACTAGCTGCATATACCTTGCAAAAATCAGTACACTTCATATTTACCATGTAGTTGTAGCATGTTTTGTGTTTCAATCTACATTTGTTTCCAAAATCCTAGTTGTGCAATTTTGTATGCTATGATATTCCAAAATTGGGATTTATAATCCTAATTGTAAAAACTACTTCATGCAATGCTTCACAAAATCCAAAGTGTAATTCCCCCCAAAAGTTCCATTTCATGCTTATCCACATTTTGAATTTCGGGATTTTCCATACCCATTGCATATTTCACTACATGTCATTCCATATGTAATGCAATATGTAATCACCTCAAAAATTCATGACAATTTTTTTTCCTAAATCCTTCCTTGTTCCAAAATCGGGATTTTTGAGACCCATTACATGTATTGTTACATGTAGTCAAAAGTGTAACTACCCCAAAAATCTACATGCTAAGTTTACCCAAATCAGAGGATTTTACACCAACTACATGTATTATTACATGCAGTCAAATGCACAGTCACATCTAAAATCTCCTACAACATCCAAGTTTGCCCTTTTTAAAAAAGTAATTCCTAGTGCAAATAGGGGATTTTTGACCTGACTGCAAGATGAACTACATATGCAACTACACATGCAATCCTAAGTGCAGTTGAGTTTAAAAACCCTGATTTTAATTCAAGTCTCATGTTTTTCCCATGTAGTAGGAAATTTTTGGTTCAATTACATAAAATGTTACAAGTTGAACTTCATGCAGTCAAATTTGCAGTGTCCCCAAAATACTCGAAATGCAACTTTTTCCACTTTTTGCTTTATCCAGTTTGCATACACAATTTGTCAAGCTTCAAAATCAAAGTGAGAATTAACGTCAACACTTTTTGATGTTACATTATTTTGGTCTTTTTATCTTGATAAAACAGGTGTTCATTTGGTGACAGAAGAGCTAGCCACTGCACCAGAGAAAAGAATGAAATTCAAATTCCATAAATACCTAACTTCTGTTGTTCCTACTTTAGTGGTCACGAATCTAGATGAGATTAAAGATACACAAGTTGGGCATGTGGATATGTCTCAATTTGTTAAGAGGACAAAGGTTGCAAATCCAAAGGATGAAATGCAAAAAATTCTCAAAATCCATATACACCTACTTTCAACTTTTCCTATAGCAATATTGGAACCCGAGTTCATAATAGCATATGCAACACATTTTGACAAAGAAACTCAGATAATCAAGGATTCTAAAGGTCATATTGTTATCAGGCTAGATGTAGAGGCCATTGAAAAAGTTTTCCATGTTCCTTCTGCCTTGGTATATGCAGATAATTACCCATGAGAAAGCTTTAGAGTACTACAATAAAATGGAAGATGACTGCAAGAGAGAAATCAATACTTTTGGTTTATTAAACCAAGGCAATCAATCTCAACCTAGTGGACTACAATGTTGTACATAACTAATTTCAAAGAAGATATCAATGACATGATTACTCTTCTTAGCAGAATGTGGGGATTGAAGAAGTCCAATGTTTTTGAGCCTTGGATGTTTTAGTATATTGCCATCGTAAAAAATAGAAAGAAAAAGATTTTCTGGGCAGAGTTGATCAGTGACTCCTTATGTGAGAAGTTGACAGAGGTGTCTACTACTCATACATTTTATATGAATCCATATCTTGTGTATATTGTTGCATCCTTTCGAGCATTACCAGAACTATCCTACGAGGGAGACATAAGTGAATTATTAGTATGGGGATACTACAACCAATTACCTATGGTTATAGGGAGACACCATTACCGTAGACTTCAAGATGCCTTCTTTAAAAATTTCATGTGTTTGTTTAACAAAACACTTGAGAATAGAAGGGTTTTAGAGGGAGCGTGGAGGAAGGTAAATGAATATGGATGTATGTTCTTACAGTTCTTGACTTTCACTTACACGAGAGTTAGATGTTTTGATTATCATACCTACATGTTGCCAAGGTATCTAACTGATAAGATTGTTCTAATGGAATTGGGAAGGCATCTAGTGTATGTACATGCTAGACAATCTGCATTTCATAAAATCGGATTCACGATCTCTACTCAACATCCCTTGGTAATTGGTAGGTATTCACTTACTTCTAAGGTAAAGGCTAAGGCAATGGAAACAAAAATGCGGGAGATTAAACTGAAAAGGTTTAAAATCATAGTTGATTTTGATTATCGGGGCATGAAGGACAAAATCAGAATATCTTTTACTCATGTTCATCGTATTGAAGATGTTTGGATAGATCTTTGTACATATAAGGATATCAGAAGGATGGACTATAGCAGGTTGTCCTTAGAACATATTATTGATACAGATCTTTCTGACAATCTGGAAGGAATGGAAGATGATAGAGACATACTAGATCTAGAGTATCAGGTAGCAATGGTTTCATCTCAAGATCTCCCTTCAATCCAATGGTCGTTAAAAGAAAACTTCTCCATAAACAATAGATTTTAGTCAATCATGGCTAATACTCATGCTTGACTTAAGCGTTATGGTATTAAGATGAGAAGGTTTAAATCAGGGTCAAATGATGATAGAATTGGACCTGTGGACTAGAAATCAAAAGTGAGAGGTAAGAACAGGGATAATACATCTTCTTTTGGAACCACAATAAAATTTAATTTGAAATCAAAGGAGAAAACTTAGGAAAGTTTAGGTAAAGAAAGGGAAAATGTGGTAATATAGGAAAGTCTTGAAGTTGAAGATGATCAACAAGAAGATGAAGTACATTACTTCTAGAAATAGCAGATACATGATCTACCTTGGCTGAAACTACGCAAGAGTTCATTCTTGTAGATGTGCCTGGTTTCATGATTGATCCTGATGTTGATTCATTTTCAATAGTGTTGACTCCTCCTATTCAGAATATGCCACATGGCAACATGGTCGGTGTTTTCTCTTATGTTTCTTGTCCATGTTCACCCATGTTTCCTTTAATGGAAGGATATTCTTCCCTCAGTGACTTTGACAGGTTCATGTCAGAATCAATGCCACATGTCACTACAAGATCTACTCCTACTGCTATACAAACTGAGGCACCAACCATTGTTATCATCACAACATGTATTCAACCTAGCACATCATGAGTTGCGTCTGAAGAGACTCCTACTATTCTATCTAATCTTCCTTTGTGCCTCAGTGATGTTATTCCAAAGAGAAAGAAACAAGAAGTTTACCAGATGTTTTTGACTTTGAGTAATTGAAACAGGTCAAGACCAAGGGTGTTAAGAGAGCCAAAATAGTTTCATTGGTTGTAATGGACAAAAAAAAACCAAATATGTAGAGATTGCAGAACCTCTTATAGAAAAATCCAGTGGCTGACTTTAAGATCACCAGGTTAGATTTGGTTAAACAGAAACACGCTGGATTGATCAACGATGCTCAAGAATCTATAGCACTTCTAGCACAGGAGTGCGATAAACTTAAAAAGAAGAAAAACCAGCTCAAGGAATAGAATGTGTTACTCATGACAGTAATTTGAAAGGTTACCAGAGTCTTAGAGCAAGTTGATCCATTAACATCTTCTATTGTAGAAGAATTTGTTAGGCATGTTGAGAGGGCTAGAGAGATGGCTACGACCATTAACATATGGGTGAATCAGATGATGGAAAAAGGAACAAAATTGATAAAGATAGCACTCCAAGTGATTAATTATGCTAGAATAGTGACATCCTAGTTGAGTGGACTTCTAAGAATTTTTAGTCAGAACTTGGAGTCACTTGGAAAAGACTTGGAGGTTTGGAATAAGTTTTTAGATTTGAAGCTGGAGATGCTATGTGAGAATGGGGTAATACCTTCTCATGAGAACTACATTAGATCTAAAGAGCTATTGGTGAATAGAGGTCAGGTCATTGAAGGCCTCATAATAGATTTAGAGGTGGCTATAAAGACACGTGCTGAAAAAGAGTAGGAAATTAGTACTCATTTTATGAAGATATCATGCACATTAGTAAGTAATGACCAAGAGGTAATGTCAGAAGATGATACAATCTCAAAATTCTTGTTAATGGCTCACCTAGAGCTTGAAGTAGATCATTTTACAATGGCTTCTATTCACAAACTCACAAGTTATCAAACTTCACTCAATCTTCTTCAAACTGTTCTTGAGGAAAGCGATGCCATAGTTTCCAGATGCTCAAATACAATCCTCAAGACAACCACACTTGCAAATAACACCATCATGCCAAATCCAAATGAAATTCAAGGGAACATTCACAAATTTTGGGTTTTCATGGCACATAACGAAGAAGATTGAAAAGTGCTTCAAGCACTCAAATAAATTTCTCATTGCTTTTTAGGATTTTAGATATGCATTTTGCTTTGAGTTTTGACAAGTTACACGTAAAGCATAAAATTGCAATTACATATGTAATGGCATATGCAAAGTAAAAATTTGTAATTATACATCTTGCTACATGTAATCACATTACAAAGGGCTGTAATATTGAATAAGTCAACCCTAGTTAGTTAGTTTTCCATATTTTTCTTGTAGCCTCTCTCCTATAAATACAAGAGGGCTCATTGTAAATATTTATCTTTATACATTGCAAGAAAACTCTGGTGAAATTGTGCAAGTTCAAACTTTGCTTTAATTTGTGCAAGTTGATTTTTGAGTGAATAAAAAAGCAAGTATTTTCAATCTTTGAGTTGATGAGACTCATGGAATTATTTGTGTTTTTATAAAGAGAGCCTTAAATCTGATTTTGTATAGTCTTTGTGCTATAATTGTCAATTTGAGTTAGTTAAGAGTGAATTCATAGACTTTAAGTTGTGGTTCATATTGATATTAAAGATAGAAAAGAAGTTTTATGTGTTCAAGTCTTTGTCCTTATCATATTGTTGCTTCATAGTTTAAAACCCTTTTCAGGATAGTGTATAAGTCTGTGAGCTTATATATATTCCTTAGTCTATAGTCAACTAGTATGCTTAACAATTAATCTTTCAGTTGATTTTGAGTTTATTGGTATTATTGCCCCAACTAGTACTTAGAGGTGAAATTGTAAAAGTCTTCAGTTTGTAAAGTGCATCGTTATGAAAGTGAAATCCTTGTTGAAGAAAGAGGAAGTGATACGTGAAACACCCAATTTTAGATTAAATTTGAGTTTCTTGTTACGTTTTAGTTGAATTAGTTACAATAAGAAGGGTTCCTCCCCTAAGTTGAGGAGAGATTATTTCTCATACATTGTGTCTAAATATCTCATTTTTCAAGTAGTGTGTCCATGACTACCTACAAAATATTTAGCCAACACTTGCAACCAAAAAGGAAAAATAGATGCACCTCTCTGATTACTTAATTGCCCAATGCCTTGGTTCCTCACATAATTCAAAAATTACTCCAAATGTCATAAAATTTATGGCACAACTTAGGAATCAGGAAGAACAAAACAAAAGGAACAATGATCATCCACCACATGTATCGATTGCCCCTCTTATGATTGTTCCTCCTATTTCTATATTTCCTCCAATGGTCATCCCACCTACAGTAGCTCATCTTCCTATTTTGGCTACAATAGTAGCACCTCCTCTCATTTGTGTAGTAGCAACAACACTTCCTAGACCATTTGCCAAAAGAGTTGTGTATCCCTACACACAAATAATCAGAGATGATTGTGTCCTTAGGTGGATGGAAGACATAGTTGGTTGGATCACTTGGATTGTGAGAATAGGAGATGATAAATACATAGATGGTTTATATTAGGCTAATTCTAGATTTTTGTTACAAATCCTTTTTGCTAGCATTCTCTTATCCGTGTTTTTTTGTATTAGATCTAAACTAATTTTAGATAGTTGATGTAACATATGGTATAACTTGCTCCACAAGAAAACACACAGTAAGCTCTCAAGTGTATATTTTTTTTGCATGGGGGTTACAATTCAGAGAATTAACAATAAACACAAGGAGAATAAAGGAGGTGATAGTTCCTTCAAATTTTTTGGTTGGGTTGGAGTCCATTCTCAAGTGGGTGATTCTAGGAAAGGGGATGGATTACAGTGAAGAGATAGAAGATGAAATGGGAAGATGGACTGCTAGTTTTTTGAAGATAATCTCATTCATAAGCTAGAATTCGGGTGACAAGTTTTAGTGATGTTTTTGCAAATTTTGATAAGTTTAACAATCTTAGGTGGTTTTTTGTCTGTAATGTTGTAAGAGATAGTTATAGTAGGGGTGCTTCTTTTTAAGTGAGGAATTTTGATAGTTGATGAACTATTGTAAATGGATCTTTTGGATGGTTTGGGGTAGAAACTTATTTTTGGTGGTGGTTAGAAGTAACTTTAATGTCTAATGTGAATATTTTATGTACATTTATAGATTATTAATAAAATAAATCATTATTACTGAGTAAAAACAAAAAGATTACTAAATATGACTAACATGCTAACTAGTCAACCAAATTGGTTGCGGTCGTAACCATGAGCTCAACATAGCATCAACAACACAATACTATGATCACATCACCTAACTCCCCATAGATTTGATAAACCAATCAAATCACTCATTGCCAATCATAGATTGTTCGAGCAGTTGCCCAATCACACTTCAATCAATCATAACTCACACAAATAATACATTCAATAATTGTGATTATATAGTTAACATCTAGAGACATCCTCAAGTCTCCCTTAAGAATTGTGATCACTGGAACCACTTTTCATCCTTCTCTCATACTTGGAAACACACTAAGAACACTAGATTAATACTTGACATCAATGACAAAATAATAACTGATCATCTCAATCACCAAATTTGTATCATCATTGTACCATCTCACCACTTACCATCATCAATTATGCCAAAAACATCAGTTATGCCAACACTTTTTTGGGTTGTTCCTCTCTATTCAATATTTTTTCATTTTCTTTGGATAGGTTGACTACATTGTTAATTAACATTTCCTTTTCCAACTCTTTTCCTTTCTTATCCTTAATACAATCCTTAGTAAGATGATCCACTTCTTTACAATTTTAACAGTTCTCAACTATCTCTTCGACCTTTATTTGTTGCCACTTGTAGACACCTAAAAAGCCTTTGCCAAAATAAAAATATATTTATTTTGCAGAAACCCCTAATGACATCATCATTTGTTAATTAATTAATTATTTAATCAATTAATTAGTTTTTATTGTCATTATCCCTTCTCCTATTTTAATTAAAGACATTTAATTAAGAAACGCTAGCCAAAAACATTTAAATCAAATTTAAATTATTTCCCCCTATTTATTGAATCATTATTTGATAAATAATGTCACAATCCTTAAATAAATTTAATATTTATTTAAAGCCTAAAACCCTAGAATTTTTTAGAGAATCCTAAACCATTCTAAACTTTCCTAAACTTGATTAGAAGGTGATTCCTGCCCTTTTTAGTCTAAACCACACTCCTTTGACTTTTGGTCAAACCCCCTCATTAATGAGCCTTACAAACTCATTAATGACTCCTTCAACCCTCATTAAGGCTCTTACAACCTCATAATGAATCCCATGACCCTTCTTCCATCTCAGTCCCCTAGGCACACTTCCCTAGTGTTTCTCACACATGTGTGAGCAACCCTTAACCATCATCCATCTAACCTTACCCCTAACCATACCCCAGACTCTACCCCAAACCCTAAATCTGACCCTAACTCTCCTTCCTAACCCAAGCCCTTAGGAAAAGCCTACAAATACTCCTCCTTCCAAGAGTAAAGTTTTAGCTTAGTTCATATCATTCATGCATTGTTATAATGCTCATTTCTATCTAGACTTAGCATAATAAATCCTAATTGTTAGATTTCATTTATCTTTCAAGCTTTCATAACACATCTTAGCTTAGCATTAATGGATTGAACATAGTTTATTTCATTGTTTTTCATAGAATTATCATCACATCACACTTCATTTGGCTTAAAACTAATCTAGTTTAACCATATTTAGCTTAATATGCATTCTAGCTTCATTAGGCTCCTTGAGGCTCTAGGGGTAAATTAGGTGTTCTATACCTGATTTTGTGCCACTACGGGGTTCTCATGGTCCCTATTTGATCCTAAACCTTTGTAATCTTCATTAGGGACATGCTCCATGTGTTTTGAGAGCACACCCACATCCCTAAATTGAGAGCAAATCGAACAGTGACAGGGTGCTCCTATTGAGCTCTATTTGAAGTGTCTTTGCAAATTGCTTTTACTATATGTTAGGAATATGCTCTTAAACTAATTTTTGAATGTCTACGCTTGTTCTGAATAGGTTAGGTTTGCTCTGATCACACCACCATACATTGGTCCATAATTCTACTACATGGAGAAGAGGGGGAAAGTTTTTCCATGAAATATAGATACACACACACACACACATGTTAAAATCCTTTTTCTCTAAAGCTGCATTTGCTTTAATAAATATCCCTAATCTATTGCTAATGAGTTTTAGGGTTTCCATCTCCATGTATTTTTGTGGGAGATTGTACAAACAAATCCATATTGCAATTTATTCTATGGAAGCTCTCAAAGGTTCAAAGTTGGAAACCCTATATTTGATTTAAAAGCCCATTCCACCCATTAAAAAAGGGCCATTATTTAAAATCCACTCCTTTTCTCTTGAAATTTCACATATAACCTAGTAAAAACCATCAGGTAGGTTTTTTAACGCAAAGTTATTACCTCATTGTTTGTCACACCACTTTTAAACTCTTGAAAAAGCCCACCACTCTCAAGTTCATTTCATAAAAATACTTTCTCCTTTAACAATTTGATAATATCTTTTCTGTGTTCCCTATTTGAAGGGAGACAACTCTATTTTGTGTTGTTTCAACTCGATCTTGATTGTCAAACATTTAGCTAGATTGGCCCTTTGGTCTCTAGACTTTAGCCTCCAAACTTCTAAATCCTCCACCTAATTTAGAAAAAATCTTCACAAAGCCCCAAACATTCTTCAAATGCATAGTGCAACTAGGAACCTCTTGTTGGCTTGTTTGAAAATCTTGGTTCCTTCCATTTGTGTGATCCTCCCAAGCCCTACCAGGTGGTCTCCATGCTTACAATTTTTTCCTTTGATCCAAATGACTATTTGAAAACTAAGAAGTTCAACCACCCTTGCAACCTTGAAAGCTTAGATGCCTCACTATATACATTTTATTCTCTTTGTAATGTTATGCATTAAGTATGTTTTATCATTATTTCTTGAATAATATCCTATATCTTGATTTAAAAATTGATATTTTTATCACTGTAGAGAGTTCTTAATATTTCATCATAAATTATGAAAACAAATTTAGATAGTTCAATAGACAAGAATATTCTTACTCTTGGACTTACCTTCTAGGATGCCTTGCTTTTTCCTAAATAAAATAATCCTTGCATTCTATGAAGCTTTGAATTTCGACTAGTAACACATACATGCATGCATGAGAAAATATATAACCTTAATTGAAACTTTACCCAAACTAAACCCTAAATGAATATTAACCTTATTTAAACCTTTACTCTAACATTAAACAAAACCCTAATACTAATTGTAATCTTTACAATGATTTAACCCTTACTTGAGTAAAAAATCTTTAGTACAATAAATAAATAACAATAAAACAACTAGATACAATTATGGATATTTTTAGAGTTAGAATAACTTTTAGTTTTTTGGTTTTGTTTATGGTTAGGCTTAGAGTTAGAAATAATTTTAGTTTTTTTATAAAAAATTTCATGTGATCATCATTATCATCATTGCCATAATCATTGATATACTGCAAAACTTAAATGCTAAGGGTTATGGTTTAGTTACTTGAGGGTTAAAGTTCATATATGGTTAGGTTCCATAACAATAAGGAGAGATGCTAAATACAAAGGAAATTGAGATAACGGAAAGATGAAAATGTTAGGATGATGGTTGGTAGTGCGCTTTGAAACTTACCAATTGCAAGCTATTTATTAAGGGGCTTGTCCTAATATCTTAGTTTTAAATTTCCCTCAATACACATTAAGTATACTATTAGGGATCACTTGTGGTGTAGTAGTTTACTGGTTGCATTGTTAATGGTGCAACCAAGGTCAAATCCCCACTTGGCCAAAATGGTGTTAATGCCAGTTTGGGATTGGGAGTGGGCCCTAAACCCACTATTTACCTACCAAAATAATGTGTGTGTGTGTGTGTGTGTGTGTGTGTGTGTGTGTGTGTGTGTGTGTGTGTGTGTGTGTGTGTGTGTGTATGTATGTATGTATATACATACGTCTACACACACACACACATATCTCTCCGTGTGTGTGGAGAGAGAGCGCTATTACATAAATATTATAATTGTAACTATAACAACAATCTTAATTGATTATTACTATATAATAATATTTAACCCTAACCTTAAGTTTATGTTTAGAGTTTGTTTTGGATAGGGGTTCAATCAAGGTTAGGATTTAATAAGGATTGTTTTATTTTTATTTTTTGATTGGTGATCGCTTTTGATTGGAGCTTTGAACCAGTGGGGTCACATTTGGGGCCCCCCATCCCCATGGTGATTACATTGTGAGCACTTTAGGCATGAACACCTTTGCTAGTTTTGTTTCGTGCAGTAGCTACGACAATTCATGTGACAACGACTTCGCCTTATGTCTCCCTTTTGTTGTTCACATGTAGACACCACCACCAACCCTTATATCTCCCAGCTGATGCATCACCTTATGTCTCCCGTTTAAGCACACACCTTATCTCTCTCCATCCAAAGTAGACCCTTATATCTCCCTTGCTTTTGCCGCCACACCTTATCTCTCCAACACCAACAACGACCCCTTATCACTCCGTCTACGCTCCCAAATATCTTTGTGTAGCTTCACCTTATCTCTCCACTGGCCACGTCAGACTTCCCCTTATCTCTCCACTTGGTGAGCAAGTAACTGCTGGTCCATGTCCCAAAGAATTGTCGTGTTCTCCTGCATGGAAATGAACCTTGATTTCTCCAATATTTGCTCTGTCATCCTCCATCAACGGTCAACGAGTGTGTGTAGGTTTCTAGTTGTCCAAGCAAACCACAGGCCACCTGCAGAGTTTCGAACACATAACCACCTCATTAATAGGGCCTGCGACTATCGTTGCACCGCAGGGACATCCCCCAATAAGGATTATTTTATTACAACATACTAAAATCTATTATTCAATGAGGGTTAAAATAACTTATGATCAGGGTTAGGATTTAGTTATGATAAGGGTTAAATGAGAATTAGGGTTTAATAAGTGTTTGGCTTAATGACGATAAAGTTTTAAGTTCAATTCTAATTTTTGTTAATTTATGATTATGGTTTGATTTTAATTAGGTTGAGATTTGAATAGGAATTAAGGTTTAATAAAAAATTGTATTTAATTAGAATTAATCAAAATGTCTAATTTTCATCTTTTATATTTGCATACATGTGATTGTAAGAATTTTTTTAAGAATACATATAGTCAATATCTTTTGCCTTTCTTCATTTGAACATTTATAAATAATATTTTAAAAAAGACATTTGATTTAATAGTATGTTTTAATTACAGATTTCTCTACCATTACACCTCTTTTTATACAAATGCTAATTTTATTTAATCTCCTCAGTAAGTAGATGCGGAAGCTCCTTCGATGAGACCTGAACACCAAGACTACTCATGAAGCCTCACAATTTCCAAATTCAAAGGAAATTTCAGCGAAGACCGCCAAAGGCCAATGACAACTTCTCTTGAGTTTTATAATCCATAACAAGCAGGGTATAAAATGGCGCTTTAGAAAACAGAGAGTACCTTCAGTTGTAAATAGTGCAGCCATGACAACGGAGGCGGGTATAAGCGGGCTTCCACTGCGAGCAAGAATGAGCTCCACCGATGAAAAATGGAGGAAGAAGAAGGAGAAATGGATGGTTTTGATGGGTATCGTGCTGCATGCGGTCTATATGATGAGCATCTTCGATATATACTTCAAGAGCCCCATTGTACATGGAATGGATCCCGTCACTCCTCGCATCACTCCTCCTGCCGAACGCCTTGTTCTTTTCATAGGTACTAAATCTCCTAATAATTTCGTGTCTATAATGACTGGCATGAAAGCCCGTACGAACGAATTCCTATATTGAATTGAACTCACTAGGAACGCATCTTACTTTACCTTTCTATATCTGTACTCGAGGAAGAGATGCTAAAATTGGTTTTGATGTTCTTCAGCGGGTTTACTTAAAATATTAAACCCGTTTTTGTGGACCATTCCTATGTTTTGTTAAAGGAGATCCTTGTTTCTTTCTAGAGCACAATGACGCATTTTGATACATAATAAACATTTAGACGATTTTAAAAGCTTTACCAATCTAAAATAGGCTTTCTAGTGAAAGTCCCGAACGTATCAGCATCTTTCTGCTCTCTATGATCAATAGCACTTCGAAATGCTCATGTGCTTGGTTGGTTCCCATGTCGTGTGATAGTACTAATGTAAATGAAGGAAATGGATCATGAAAGAAATGATCGCTCGTGGAAATTGGTCAATAACAGATGATACGGTTGAAAATTTACAAAACTATAGTATCTAGCTTTGGGGGTATTTTTTCTGTTGTATCTTGCTTTTCATTATTGACTAGGTCCTTTGGCAATCTTTTTAATAAATTGATCCATTGGCTTGTAGAAAGAATACAACTCCATTTGAACTATCGATGACCCCTCAATTTGGGAAAGCAACGACTTGACATAGATAATCGATATCTTAAATATGTTATCTTTCAATCACAAAACATGTTAATTTTAACAGTAATTTAAAAATTGAACCAATGCCAGTACCATTTTTTAAAACTAATTGTTAAAACAAGGCATTCCACATGTGGAGTGATAATCTTACTCTAGTTCGTCTGATTATCCAGATCCAGTGAGGTTTAAGTCCTGAAAAATGCTTATCTGGTCTCTCATTTTGAAAGTTTTGAAATGTTTATATTTTGAAAACTGCTTATCTATGATATATTGGCCCACGGGGATGTCAATCATAGGTTTATGAGAGCAACAGATTAAAATTATGATGATCTGCAGATCATCCAACAACAACTATGCAATCCAAATATTATGGAAGAGTCTCCAAATCTGCATTAATTCAATTGCTGAATGAAGCTTACTTTTAAAAGATGCAACCCAAGACTGATTTTGATAATTGTCTGCTAACAACTATCTGCTTGTTAACTAAACAACAATTAAAAATGTTCATTATTCTTATATTCTCCTCCAAAATGAACATTGAGAAACTACCTCAAAAGGAAAAATGTTCATTGATATGTCAGTAATTCTGCATAATGAACATTGAGAAGACACTGAGCAAAGCTCAGTTTCTGAAATTGATTACTAGCAAGGGACATCATAAATATATCGGCGTGCATGCCTCAGTAGGACAATTTTGCAAGTTCAATGAAACCTTTTTGAACCAGCTCTCTGATGTAGTGGTTCTAGATTTTAATATGCTTATTACTGTTGTGGAATATCAGATTTTTACTCATTTGAATAGAACTCTGATTATCAAAATGCAATATGTTGGACCATGCTATATTTGCTGCATACCTTGTTTGATTCTTCTCAACCAACCTACTTGGCAAGTGGTGAAAGTGACAGCTTTGTACGTAGCCTCTGCAGTAGAAAGGGATATGGTAGACTATTTCTTGTATTTCCAAGAAACTATTGCAGAACCATGGCTGAAAGTATAACTAGAAGTAGACTTCTGATTATCAATAGAACCTGCCTAAATTGAATCAGTATATCTGACCTATCTAGTCTCCTCTAACTGCTGAAAATAGAGACCATAATCAATGTCTTTGAAGGTACCTTGGAATCCTTTTAGCAGCACTCCAATATGTCTTCTTAGTTTTTTGACAAGAACCAAAAGATCGAACTCACTACATATGTTATATTTGGTCAGGCAGTAGTTAAATAAATCAATCAACTAATTGGCTTTCTATAGAGTGGGTTTCTTTAAAGTAGTCTCATTTGAAGTGGACAACTTAAGTCCAACTTCAACAGGGTTGCTATTTTTTATAAAAAATCTCTGGAGAATATCTTAAGCGTATTTTTATTGACAAATAATTATACCATCTGCACGATGCATGCTTCTAGACTGAAAAATGATGCATCCACCTCAAATCAGTCTTCTCAAAAACTGAAATAAGAGCTGTTCTAGATTTTGCAAGTAAAGATGAATTGTTTACAATGAAGATAAGATTATCCACAGAGAGCACTTGGATAAGAATATCCTCAGCTGAGTGCTTGTGATGCAATAGCATCCGGGCTCACAAGCAATCCCGCATCACCCAATTTTTTTTTTTGATCTATAACAGTGAGATTTTTGATAGTAAATAATAATTACATAGAAATTAATTATAGATTGTCTCAACTATTCACCTTACTAAACCTATCCAACAACCCCATATATCATCTGTAGACCTGCCCACACCCCTGCACCTTTGTTACAATAAAGTCATCTTATAAACAACTTCAGACATAAAGCCCTTTCATGGCTTGATCATTACACTTACAGGACAATGACAAAAGAACATCTCGAGCCAAAACAGCAGAAACCTGGTTGAACATTGCCAAAACACCCTTTGACGCCTCACCATCATTCTTCAGCTTGCTAAACCACGAGCAAAAATGACCACCATTGTTCAATCTTCCTCAATCTTCCTGGCCATGGCAGAAAAAAAACTTCTGCTAACCCCATCAGGTACCCAAAAAAGGCATCCAAAAAACCTCCTTCTCCCTTCACCCTTCAAAATCAAACACTCCTTCGCTTCCGTGACACAACATCTGGGAATGCATGCATATTTGCCTCCATTGCAGCCTCATGATCCTGAATGGATTTCTTTAGTTTGCCCCAGGCCTTGGCAATCTCTTCCTTATAGGTCTGCTTATCCACTTTTCCCCACCACTAAACCAAAGGAACACAACCAAAAATCTTGGCAACCTCTTCGTCCTCAAAACTCTCTGAGTAATTGAAACCTAAACCTGGAATCGCCCACTCCAAAATGGAGTCCAATCCCAGCAACAAATCATTGTCAAAAAGAGTGGTTACCACCCATTTCACCTGTGAAGGATCCTCGCCAATTTCAAGCCCCCAAGCAACAATCATGGAAATAACATCCACATTTACTCACCATTTGCGCTTCCGTTCCATGAATTGCTTCCCGAAAACCTTCAACATAACTTCAATAATGTTTTCATCTTTATATATTAGATGTCCATTCAACCTGTCCTTCTTGACCGGGCCTTTGAATCCCTTTTGTTGCTTCTCAGTGTCCACTGAGGCTGTCGCTTCCATCAGCCTCAATCGTGCTTCTAACCCTCACAGACTTTCTTCGCAAACTTCACTCAAATCTTCCCAAACAAGTAAATTCCCTACTATCACTCTGTTACTTAAGAGAATGAGCCGGCACACTTTCCGGTGGTAAACAATTATGGATGAAATAAATGGCCAAAAAAGGCACAAAGCAAATCTACTTCCGTAGATTCTCTGTAAGAAACTCATAATCACTCCCATTCCACATGCTTGAACCACCCATCTTCACACACACGCAAAAAAACAGCCACCTTTATATAGATTTCATCCGCCTCTGCCATGTAAGATTAATAATAATGCTGCTCCAAATGCCACATCCCTTATTCAAAATTTATATTTTGAAAATATAATGCCAACTCTTATTTTTTCAATTCATATTAAAATCAAATGATAAATCTCTAAACTCTTCCACCTTTATTTCATTCTCCATAGCAAAGTTAAGCGCCCATTTTGATAATATATCCGCTTCAACATTACCCCCTCTTTTAATATGGCTTATATTGAATTCATCATAGGAACCTAACAATTCCCATATAGCATTGATAAGGTTCTGCAAATGCCAAGCTTCCGTTTTCCTTTTTTGAATAGCATTTACAATAATTTGTGAATCCCCTTCAAGATGCACCTTCCTCACATTTACAAGCTTACCCAATCTCAAAGCTAGCAAGACAGCTTTGGCCTCTGCCGCATTATTTGTCCCCTCCGGTAGCCTTTGTGCACATATTGTCAAAGTATTTCCCAACCAATCCCGCATTATTGCGCCAACACTAGATTTCCCTAGGTTGCCTTTTGCAGCCCCAACGAAATTGATTTTTATCCAACACTCCTCATGTACTTCCCATTTCACTATTTCTTTCCCCTGTGCATTATTTCCACCTTTCTTTGAAATTATTCTTGGTCTAATCTTAATTTCTGGCCAGCTCTCCTGAATATTTTTATCCATATTAGTGAAAACAATAGAAGAACTTACCCGAGAAGTTGCAGCACTCACCACTTCCTCAATTGAATTGTTAATTCTTAATTGGATCCTCTCCAATGGCTCCACTTTATCTTGAAAAATTCTCTGATTCCGTTCTTTCCAAACCTCCCAAATTACAATTGACGAACTAATATTCCACACACTTGAAAGCATTGTTTTCTTTTGAAAGAGAGGCTAGCAAGTAAAAACTTCCTTCACTGAATTGAATTCGGCATAGGTCCATACCAACCTAACTTCCCTCTTAACATCTCCCAACACTGCCCTGCAAATTTGCATTGTAATAACAAATTATCAACATCTTCCTCAGCTTCACCACATAACACACATTTTGTAGGTCCTATAAAGCCATATTTCTTCCTCCTTTCAGCAGTTAAGATCCTACCTTTCATAGCTAGCCATGCAAAAGAGCCAGCCTTAGGCAGACACTCCCCTCCCAAGCAAAGTTTTGTAGGTCACCCCAATAATTCATTACCTCTGTCCAAAATCCTATATCCCAATTTCACCAAATATTTTCCACTCTGAGCAGCACACCAAATCAACTTATCCTCTTCGTTAGTCACCACAATATCCCTGTTCTTGAACAAATCCTTCATTAGTTCTACTTGCACATCCAAAAGACCTAGATGCTCAACATCCTTCCAAACCCATTGTTCCTCAAACCAAGTTTTCTTAAGTTCTATATAGTCACAAACTTTCTCACCCCATCTATCTAAGAATTTCTTTTTTAGATCATGATAAGCTGCTGACTCCTTGATAGCTGGAAACCCATTCCATGAATCAGTCCAAATGGATGCTTGTCTCCCATTGCCTATTTGCCAAGTTAAATGGTCTGTTATAACCTTTCTACAATCAATCAAAAAATTCCATACTGCAGACCCTCTAGGAGGATTGCAAATTGTAAGAATTCTTTGCCCATCATCAAAATCGAAGTATTTTGCTTTCAGGATGTTCACCCATAACAGATCAGGATTAGTAAAAACATTCCAAATCAATTTAGCACCTAAAGCCAAGTTCATAATGTGCCAATTTCTTATTCCCGCCCCCCACACACACTTTTGCTTTGCATATTTGGTCCCAAGCCAACAAGGGGATTTTATCTTCATCATGTGCCCCATTCTAGAAGAACTTCCTCATCTGTTGTTCAATAAACCTTAGAATCTTTTTAGGAATCTTAAGACAACTCATAGAATATATGGGGATAGCAGAGATAATAGACTTAAGCAAAAGAATCCTACCAACAAATGATAACCATTTGCTTTTCGATCCTTCCATCCTCTTCACACAACTATTTGTTAATTCTTTCCATAGGCTGGTTCTACACGTACTTTCAAACAAAGGAATACCTAGATATTTACCAGGCAACTTTTGTAATTTCATCCCTAGAATTCTACAAATGTCCCTTTGTATCGGCCTATTAGTATTGAAGAAATAAATGTCAGACTTCTGCCAGTTTATCCTCTGTCCAGATACCTCACTATATTTGTCAATAGTAGATTTTATCACTCTTGCTTCCCTTAATGAGGCATGCCCCATCAAATATGCGTCATCCACAAATTGTAAATGAGAAAGGGGATCAACCCCTTCAGCTACCCTAATGCCTTTCCATTGTCCATCCACCCGTTTACTGACTATTAATCTTCCTAAAACCTCCGCTATAATAATAAAAAAGAAAGGAGATATCGGATCCCCTTGCCGAAGTCCTCTGTTTGAATCAAAAAAGCCTTAAGGGCTGCCATTAACTAACATTGAGAACCTTGGAGTAGATATACAACCTTTTACCCATTTTATCCATTCAACACAAAATCCAAATCTTCTAAGCACGTGCAGCAAAATATCCCTATTCACATAATCATAAGCCTTTTTTATATCAAGTCTTATCATCATCTTCTCCAATCTAGCTGCCCGAACTGAATGAATGGCTTCACGAGCCACAATAACACCTTCATAGATTGATCTATTAGGTGCGAATCCACTCTGCTCAATAGAAATGATAGAGTATAGCACATTTTAAAGCCTGTTTGCTATCACTTTAGCAATGACTTTATAAATAGTATTACAAAGGGATATTGGTTTGAAATTATCAAAAGTAACTCTCTCTGCCTTTTTAGGGATGAGGGCAATGAAAGTATTATTAAGATCTTTCAACACAAAACCTCCAATCCTTGATTCCTCAACCACCCCCCATATATCTATCCCAACAATATCCCAAGCCTTTTGGAAAAAATAGCCAGGAAGCCATCTGGCCCAGGTGCCTTATCTGCCCCTAAATCAGAAAGAGCTTTTTTGACCTCTTCTAAAGACACCGGTTTGATTAAGGCTTCATTCTGCATCTGTGAAATGCAGCAAGGGATAATCTCTAGACAACTGAAATTTGCTGGGTCCTCATAAAAAATATTAGAAAAATAATTTACTGCCTCCTTGTTGATATCTTCTGCATTTTGGATGACTGAGCCATTAGAATCCTTTATAGAAAGAATCTTACTCTGTGATCTCCTTAGCTTAACCGAATTATGGAAAAACTTAGTGTTTCTATCACCTTCTTTTACCCAAATCTCCCTAGATTTTTGACGCCAATAAACTTCTTCCCTTGCTAACACTTCAGCATATTGTTTAGAAAGGACCTTCTCTGCAACATAGTCCTTCTCATCCATTCCAGTAGCTATTACCTTAGCATGTAACTCAGCCAAACTGTTTTCCAACTTGAATTTCTCTTAAAAAATATTCCTAAACACTTCTCTATTCCAAACTTTCAGCTAGTCCTTCAAGCACTGCAATTTTTTAAATAAAATAAAGGCCTTATTACTTTTCCTAATTGGGGCATCAGACCACCATTGAGCAATCAAATCCATCAACCTATCATCCTGACAAAAATGGGGTAATGATCCGACCCTGTAATAGGTAAGATCTCAGCTACACATGTCCAATCCTTCATCCCTCAATCCCCAGCCAGCAAGAACCTATCTAATTTCTCTGCAATATTTAGAAAACCACTCCTTCGGTTAGTCCAAGTAAAGTCACCATTACGAAGATCCACATCAACCAAACCATTTTCCAATATGAAATCTGCAAAATCCTTTTGACTTTGGCTTGCCCATCCTAAACCGCCTTTCTCCTCGGTTGGACTAAGAATAGCATTGAAATCACCTCCCATCAAAAACAAATCCTCCTTATTACTGCTAAAAACCATGGACAGCTCGTTCTAGAGGTCGCGTTTTAGAACTTGGCTATTGGGTCCATAAACATTCAAAGCAAAAGACTTATCCAACAGTTGTTTATAGCAAACCTCAACCCACTGCCAATTGCTACTTTGAGTAATAAGGCTAACCTCAACAGTAGAGTCATTCCATAAGACCCCCAGCTCTCCTGAAGCCCCTACAGCATCTGAGAAAGCACCTTTCCATCTACTAAAGGTTCTTTTGAATAAATCCACATCACTACCTTTGAATAATTCTGCATATAAACATTTCATATTTGATGTGTTAGCACATGCCTTTTTGTGTGTCTAAAATCTAAACTATTAAATGGCACGAGGAAATGCATTGTCCTTGAGGTTCTTCAAAAGATGTTGGAAACATACTTTGCATCTTCTTTCTTTTTAGTTTATTCTGTTCCTTGAATGCTATGACATAGGCAATTCCATGTTTTTGTTTTTCAACCTAAAACTGAGCAGGTAAGATATTTCACATCTCACATCTAAAGCTGGACATGCAATCATCTTATAGCGGGGTAATTGCCTACAAGCCAGTCATCCTTCTATGATGAAAAGTCTATATTTCATTGATTGAACAAATAGGATATATCAAGCATTGTACAATAAATGAAAGTTTTTTTTTTATTCGTATGATATGGGCTGCATAAATTGGCGCATTCCTCACATATCATTTTTTGGTTTCCTTGCAGCTGATGGCTTGCGAGCTGACAAATTCTTTGAGCTGGAGTCTGTTAAAAAACCAAGGGCCCCTTTTTTGAGAAGTATAATCCATGAAAAAGGGCGTTGGGGGGTTTCACATGCACGACCTCCCACTGAATCTAGGCCTGGGCATGTAGCAATAATTGCTGGCTTCTATGAGGATCCTAGTGCAGTTACCAAAGGTTTGATGCAATCTCTTATCATGCTATGGAGAGAGGTGATCTATGTATCACTAGTTACAAATATGTTAAAGGGAGCATTCTTCCTTGTATGATTTGGTTGTCATCCCTTGTAAAGTATATAGAGGGGTATCTTCACAAATTGTCTTTCAATATTTATTTATGCTCTAATGTGCTAATTATCTGATTTACATTGTTTTATATGTTCTTTTAGGCAAAGAACAGTGCAATGTGAAAGTATTTTAATGCAGTTTTCCACTAGAACTTGTGATGGCCTTATATGAAGATTGAGGAAATCTGCCACACATTCATAAAAAAATAGAGATGCATAAATATGTATTATGTTATTATTTTATTTGGAATGCAGATTTTTATGAAGTTTTTATTTTGACATAATGATAATTTTTTTATTTTGATGTAATGAAGTTTTGAAATTGTTAAGGTTTTAGGATCATTGCAAATGTAATAACACTATCTGATTGTATGTATTTTCCAAATGCAACAATCTCTTGCATTTATATTGAGAATGAGCCGAGAAAAGACATGTCCCTTCATGGGACATGTCTATTCATTATTATGTAATTAATATAATGACAATTATGATTATATATATACATATATATATATATATATGTATATAATATCTCTAATATTTACATAATATATATATAAGTATATATATACATCTCATATATATATATCTTCACTAGTATTGACTCATAGTATTTATCCAACTAAAGCTACAAAACATCAACACTCCCTCTTAGCCAAGGGAGGATAAACACATGGTTAGATTTTACCTAAATTTAATATCAAGTTTATAGAGATATCATCTCATGATATTAGGAGTAATGGCCACAGAATATCAAGTCACGTGATATTCATCATGTACTCAGAATACTGGCCTACCAACATAAAGTCTCATGATGTCCACCAAGTACTCAAAAGTTTATAAAGATATCATCTCATGATATCGAGAGCATTGGCCTGCAGAATATCAAGTTGCATGATATTCACCAAGTGCTCAGAGTAATGGCCTACCAACATCAAGTCTCATGATGTCCACCAAGTACTCAAAAGTTTATAAAGATATCATCTCATGATATTGGGAGCATTGGCTTGCAGAATATCAA
This sequence comes from Chamaecyparis obtusa, assembly GCA_027943335.1. NCBI lineage: Eukaryota > Viridiplantae > Streptophyta > Pinopsida > Cupressales > Cupressaceae > Chamaecyparis > Chamaecyparis obtusa. Next base: position 491,962 of record BSBK01000231.1, read on the forward strand.
GTCGCATGATATTTACCAAGTGCTCAGAGTAATGGCCTACCAACATCAAGTCTCAGGATATCCACCAAGTACTCAAAAGTTTATAAAGATATCATCGCATGATATTGGGAGCATTGGCCTGCAGAATATCAAGTCGCATGATATTCACCAAGTGCTCAAAGTAATGGCCTACCAACATCAAGTCTCATGATGTCCACCAAGTACTCAAGTGTTCATAAAGATATCATCTCATGATATCGAGAGCATTGGCTTGTAGAATATCAAGTCTCGTGATATTCACCAAGTGCTTAGAGTAATGACTTGTAGAATATCAAGTCTCATGATATCCACCAAGTACTCAACAAATGTTCATAGGTAATGTGCACTTACCACAAAACATTCACATCATCTATTATGATCTGTTTCAGCCATCACAAGATGTCTATCACAATAGAAGATCAAGTTATTGTAAGATCGTCACCTTCCAATAACTTTTGCAAATACAAGTGATAATCATTTGGAAGTCGTCACTTCCTCATGATTCATTAGTATAATAATCAATTATATCAAGTTTACCTTAGAAGTGTTTCACCTTCAATATTGAACTCCCTCTCAATCAATATGATCAAGATTGTCACAAGTTGACTGAACCATCTGCTCCCTCTGAAGCTCAAGTTTATCAACTTCTTGACCTCTTTTGAAATGTCAGACTCCCTTTGCATCTAGTCTCAATCATCAATTCGTTTGCAAGCATCAAGTTCTTTCTCCCTTGAATACAATTATCTTGTGCTGATGTCCTGAAGGTATGTCAGAGAGAGATTACAAATAGCTCACTAAACTATCTCAACTAGAAATACCAATGATAGAATCATACAATATTTTACTAACCGATAGTTTAGCATGAATTACAAAATAAAAAATTATGTGCATTAATAAAACATGAAATACTTATCTTTTATAAATTTCAAGTATTTCATTCTGTAAGGTGAGCCCATATAGAAAATATCATGCAATTCACAAAATGATGTCGCCGTTCTTGAACATTACCATAATTCTTCACATGACCTGTCTTTAATATCCAAAGGTTCTATACACTATGACAACCTTCAATATGATCGGATCTCCCTTCAAGCGGTTAGGCTTTTAAAGAGGGAACCTCGCTCTTTTACAGATTTTGCATAGACCCGTACACAGTCGGTCATAACTTTTGAACCTGACATTTTCTTTCCAATCACTCCGGTGAGATTCTTCTAAATTTGTTTATCACCAACATATCCAAAATTCAGCAAAATCCAATGGTGCATTTGTGAGATATGGTCCTCGTATTGAGACTGTATTTTCTGAGACAATCACACATTCACCATCAACAAACTACTCTCTTACGTTTGCAACTTGGCTCTGATACCGTGTTAAGGTTTTAGGATCATTGCAAATGTAATAGCACTATTTGATTGTATGTATTTTCCAAATGCAACAATCTCTTGCATTTATATTGAGAATGAGCCAAGAAGAGACATGTCCTTTCATGGGACATGTCTATTCATTATTATGTAATTAATATAATGACAATTATGATTATATATATACATACATACATATATATATAATATCTCGAGTATTATATGTCTAATATTTACATAATATATATATATATATATACACACACACACACACATATCTTCAGTAGTATTGACTCATAGTATTTATCCGACTAAAGCTACAAAACATCAACATAAATGTCTACATGTGACACAAACATCCAATAAAGTAATATCCTCTAAATTGTGTTCATTACAAGCATGGAAGACAATCTAACCCCTTGTCCCCATGCAATTGCTTAAGTGCAATTTTTGCTTAAATTTAAGCAGCTAGAATGTTCCCATGTAAATTTTTAGCTAGGGGAAAATGATAAATTACAATCTTTTCCTACTTTAGTGGAGCTGCTGCTGCCTATAAATTGAAAATAAGCTTTAAAATAAAGGGAGGACTAGAAATAAGCAACAATTGCTTATTGAGTGATGCAGGAGCATCCAAGGTGTAAGAGCAATCTTGCATGACCCAAAAATATTGCTTAGTTTCAATAAGGGCAATCTTTGGATAGGGTTACTATTTTTAGTAGGTTGTTCAAGTACAAATTGTTCCATTTGCTTTCCTGGAGGTTCATTTTGGATGTATAAGCCTGCTGGTAAAGTTTCATGGCAAGATCAAGTCGGGTTTTGAAGTTATTGCATTTTCTGTTTGGGTGGGGTGATACAAAAACTTTGAACTTAGTTTTGAAGGCTTTAGAGGCTCCGAAAAGGGGTCAAACTTTAATTGGTTGGCACTTCACAATTACAAGGTGTAGAGTGCTTTGTGCCATTTTCGAAATGGGGTTATAATAGCCAATCAACTCAACGGTTCACAAGTTATGGTTTTCGGAAGTTGGGCCTTCAAGACTCTAGTTTCAATACAAGCGAAAAAGAGAAAATTCACTTAAGGTGGGAAATTGAACTGCGGGGCGCCAAAATGGGAAAATTTCACTTTCTAGAATATTCTATGGCGGTTAGTTGTGCTACTTATATAGGGCTAAAGGGGAATTTCGGGGTTCAGTTTCAGAAGTGTAGATTGTGGCTACGTCTTGCAAATTATTTTAATGAAAATGCTCATGTGGCTGTAGCATGTTGTTTTCCTGAATATTGTAATGTCATTTCATTGGGGATAATAGAAAGCAAGTGCTTCTATTCTTGCCAATAATCTGTTCTTGCAATTTTTCTGTTTATTTTCCTGTTGTGTTGTGTGTGTTTGGTTAAATAAGGGGGGTACCCTTCATCATTGAGAAAAGCGACACGTGTATTCACCATTTTTTTCATCTCCTTTTTATTTGCCTACAATTTTGCCTTCAAATTTATTTGTAAAAATAATATTTAAGAGGGCTGCTTAAAAATAAGCAGCAAATGTTAAACATCCATGGGGCCACCAGCTCCACAAATTGTTCCACAAAAATTTGAGCAGCAGCTGCTAGCAAAAATAAGCTAAGCAGCAGCATGGGGACCTGCCCTAAGTGTACTTCATATTGCAGATAGCTTTTTCTTTCACTAGAATTGCTGTTGAACAATGTACAGTATGGGCTTCATTTATGCTATACTTCAATGCAGTTGCCCTGATGTCTGGTAGCAGTTTTGATGCTGATGATGGGACAATCTTTAACTTTATGAACTACAAATATCAGATGCAACATCTGAACAGACAAAAAATGGTTTTGTACAAGTTCAGCAATTGAAGTGCACATAACCAATGACCACAGTGGGATTTGATGCTGTCATGATATAAATATCATAGTTGGTTTCCCCTATTAGCATCCATGTACGGTGCTCACTATGAAAAATAAAAATCAGTGAGGGTGCTGATATGAACTTGGCGCCTTGTGAAATTAATCTTTTTTAGCAACATCCATGCAGCCTGTGAGTCAGTGGGGCCTTCCTACAAGAGTATAATATTTGATTGAAACAAAGAGAGGAACACCTAGCCTTGGGATAATGTACTTTGTATTGCAGATAGCTGTTTCTTTCGTTGGAATTGCTGTTGAACAATGTACGGTATGGACCTCGTTTATGTTATACTTCAATGCAGTTGTCTTATGCCAATATATGAACTATACCATATCAGATACAACATCTGAACAAATATTGAAATAAATAATGGTTTTGTCTAAGTTCAGTGATTGAAGTACACATTGCCAATAAGCAAAATTAGATTTGATGTTCGCATGATATAAGTATCCTAGTTGGCTTCCCCTATTAGTATCTGTGTATGATGCTCACTATGAAAACTAAAAATCAGTGATTTAAATTTTTTGACAACAGAATCTGCTTATTATGATCTGAAACTTAGAGAGTTAATTATTGGTTAATGAGAGCACCTCAGATTCCAACCCTCAAAGAAACAAAGTGATTTTAAAGAAATCAGTTGGACGGCCTCCACTAACATTTAAAATAATAGGACATTTTGTTTGTTACACCACCTTATTTAGAAAATGAGGATTCAAACAATATATATGAAACTGCTTGTTTGTTGTATACTGAGGCTTTCCAATATAACTAAATAGCTGGGTTGTTATGGTTGAAGTTAGTTGAAGAAGAAAAGATGATATAAAATGAAACCAATACAAAAGTTCAGTTTGAGGAGCAATCAGAAATGTTTTTTGAAAAAATGTTTCTATAAAGACAGGTTTTTAACATGGTTACTCATCAGCACAAGCTGTTATTGCAAACTTAGAATCCATACAAATTACAAGGCATATGAGAATTTGGTTGCCAAATTGAAGATGATATTGGATAACTGAATGATTTAGTGTGTCAGAGAATGAAACCATGAAATTAACAATGGGAATTGAAGAAATTGAAAAATCCACCCAAGGGGATTGTTCTATTTTGAGCTGCAATGTCTAGATCTTATCACTGTGTGATATCTAAATCTAGTATACTAGGGGTTGGAGTCATTACTTTCAAAGTGTCAAGGTTCACAGAACTCCAAAGCCAGGCAAGGATTAAACAAGTCCAGCAGGTACAGCCAAATTACTTCCCAATAAGGCGTAATCTAGTATAAATCCTTGGGGGCCTGGCCTGATGAGTTGAGTGAGGTGTTGAAATCTGCAAATGAGCCAGTCATGGCTCTTCAGGGCCAGCCGCAGTCAGGAAAACAATCTATTGCCACAGGGGAGTTGCAAGCTAATTAAGAAGAGTCCGTCTCATTCTTTTGGAGGGGATTGTGCAGGCAGCATACGGGGTGCTTGTATTTAACTATGGTTAGCAACAAGTAAACACTATAAAATAAGCTGCTGAAACATATATGTTTAAGTTAGTTATTTTCATTTTGAACCGCAGTCCTTAAAGTTGCAGCATTTATTAGAGCCTTTGATTCATTTAGGGACACTCTTTTGGTAATATGGTAATAGAAACTTATCTTTTTCTGGCTATATATTGCTCTTTTTTGCAATCACAACCAGTTGATCATTGTTGCTATGTTCTTCTGTACTTTTCCAACAATGAGTAAAGAACACACAATGCAAATACTAGCTTTTCATTTTTTCTAAGGACTTGTTCTTTTTCACTCCTTTTAATCAGATCAAACATTTTTTTGTTCTTTCACTGCAGTACTGTGGCATTGGCATTAGACAAAGCAGCATTTGCTTCTTTTAATTATTGCTCCACTTGTCTTCATTTCCTCAAAAGATTTGGCCAACCTTTAATTCTCCTTGCAAATTTCTTTGCCATTAGTGTGAAATATGATCATCACTTTCCATCTAGATCTTATCAACTCATGTAAGCATACCAATATCTCCAATGTAAACAATATTGCTAGATCTTCATCAATGATAATTGGATGATACTTTGTAATATATTTTTCCAAGTGCTGCACTAAGCATAAATAGCTTTTCCTTTAGTGTTTTAGTGGAGCAACTAACTAAGTGTGTTCTTCTGTACTTTTCCAACAATGAGGAAGGATTCATAATGCAAATAATTAGCTTTTCTTTTTTCCTAAGGACTTGTTCTTGTTCACTCTTTTTAATCCGATCAAACATTTTTTTTGTTCTTTCACTGCAGTACTGTGGCATTGGCATTGGACAAAGCAGCATTTGCTTCTTTCCTTATTCCCTTCAATGTCCCTCATAAGCCTCATGGTTGGGCCCCATGCCTCTCACCTCTCAAAGGGAATTTGGCTATGTTTTCAATTAACCTGTATGCTCTCCTGCACTGTGAGAAGAAATGTTTTTGATATATAAGCAGGGAAAGGGCCCTGATCCCAAAAGGTTTACTAAGAGAGCTTAGTATAAAACATTACATATTTAAACCAAAATGCAGGAACCTTGGTGCAGACAGAAGCCTAGAACAAAACAGAAGCTAAAAACACAAACAGAAAACCATATAAAGTCACAACTTATCCAAGAAAAAGACTAACTAATCAAATTCCAGTCTTAAGTAAGGGAGATCAGAGAGTCATCCTGCTGCCTTACCCTGAACCTGCATCTCTTTCTTCTTCTTATCTTCTACTTCCAGAGTGTCGCTTCTGTTCCCTTTTTCTTTCTCAGTTTTTTGATTTTGACTGTCCAAAGACAGTAGTAATGACTACTTTCCTCATAATTCCATTGGTCACGGAAAGCAGTCTTCCAATAGTGAGATCCATTTTCTGCATTCTTTCCTGGTATTACCCAATTAGGCTGTTGAGCTATTTCTATTTTCTTTCCAGTCTTGACACTGATTCTTACTGCCACTTTTTTTCTCTATCTCCTCCACTCTAATTCTAAGAGTCTCTAAATTAGCACTAAGAGCGCCCAAAGACAACTTCTGAGAAGGAATGTTATCTTCAGCATTGAAAAATATTTTCTTCTAAGGGCCCAGTGACCTCACCTCCTTGTTTCTAATGCCCCCATTATGCTCAACATCAATATCTTCTTCAGTGCCTGTAAAATACTGTTCGAATGAAGTTGGATCCATCTTGCCAATGTGGTTTCATTCAGTGCGTATATCACCTACAAGTTTATTTCTCACATAATCTGAAGTACTCGTAATTTCACCATTATTTCTGTATCTTATCTCAACATTGTTGGCATTGCACGAGTCTCATTTATTACCATCCTTTGTCCATTCACTAGCTTAGCTCCAGAAGGTCTGTCCTGTGTGACGTGAAAAATGCTGAAAATTTCATTTCAAGATCCATCCTATAAGCACTTCCTAATGTCTCTGACAGCTAAGTTTTAAGCTTGAGTTACACCTATTTAGTTTCCTGGTTTTTCCTTACAACCTTGTGATGCTCTTCAGATATCTTGACCATGCCAATCTCTCACATGTCACTGTACCTTCAACTCCAAAAGAAGTCTCCTCTGTTCTCATGTGCAGTAGTTTTCTACTTTAGTGTATGGCAAGACCTCTGAACTGATTGCACCATTGATCTCTCCTTGCTTAATTAACAATGCAAAATTATATGCTTCTTTGACAAGCCTTCAATGAAGACATTAGATACCTTTATCCCATTTAATGTTTATACCATATCACTCATCAGTTTCATAAAAGGATTTTATCAATGTTCAGATTATGAAAGATCCCAGTCTTATGATCTTATCACTTTGTGTCTGAAATGACGGAAGTTGGAGAATTATGTTCTATGGCTTTGGGTCTATTAGATTTTATTCATTTTCTCTAAAATGTAATAAAGTAATTAGAGATTATCTATATCATGCTTTGCCGATTTTTTTGGCTAGCATAACAATTCAATTGTAAAAGGTAGGTGTCTATAATGCCCATTCAATAGCTGTTTCCTTGGAAATAAAAATAGATATGTATTTGAATCAGTCAAATATAAAAAATTGTATTTGAATTTAAATAAAAGTATATATATTGAATCTATACAAGTAGTTGTTTGTATGAAATGCTCACAAAACAAAGAATAAATCATGAATAAATTATCCCATAAAATCATTCTTGTCCTGAAAAGGAGGTATAATAAAGCCAAATAAAACTGCTCTTTGGTAGTGTACAAAATTTTCTAGGCTTGTGGATTAGCAGTTTCATTTATACTTAACCTTTTTGCATGGTATCAACATTTCAGCTTACCGTTGTAAATATTTGCAGGATGGAAAGCAAATCCTGTTGAGTTTGATTCAGTCTTCAATAGAAGCAGGCACACATTTGCTTTTGGGAGTCCAGATATTTTGCCTATCTTCTGTGGCGGGTTAAATCACTGTAGCTGGAGTTCTTATCCACATGAATATGAAGATTTTGCCACAGGTTAGTAAAATTATGATATATGAATTTTCGCAGAAATGCAGTTTTTTTCATTTTTTATAGTCTTATAAGCATTGCCAGCATATTCAACAAGTAAGATTCCATCCAAGTTGCAGATGTGGCTATGATTGGTAATCTTCTAAACTAGATTTTGATTTTAGGTCTCCGGACAATTGGACATGAAGCTTGGTTGATTGTTCTTTTTGTTTGATCAATTCATCCTTATTGCAGCATCTTCTTTGCCTTATTTTTGATGTTCTCCACATGTGTCTTGTACGGAAATCAGTATTTTTTGCATTATAATGCAAGTAATAGTATAACCAAAATTTGCTTCTTCTAGTTCTAAGTCATAACATATGGTTGGACTTGTAAACTAAGAATATACCATAGTTTTATCATATAGGTGAAAAGATAAAAAACATTGGAACCCATCAGGCCAATTTCAAGCTGTGGCTTGTGAATTTCATTTATGCACAATTATTTGGGCCTCTGAAAATACAGAAAAAAGATCTTGGTTGTTTCAAATTTCAATGACAAATTACTCATTAAGGCCTGAAATAAATCTTAGATCACACGATTAGGCTCAACTTGATTCATTGAAATATTTCTCTATCGGTTGAGCAACAAATTCTTCAATAGCATGCTATGCCACAATTTTTTTTAACTATGCAGCATCTGAAGCTTGTTCTGGCATTTCTTTTTCAATAATCTATTGATATCTCTCTATGATGATAGCTTTTGGTTCGGCCTGGAAGAGTGTTTGACATGGATATTGAAAAATGCTCAATGCAGGTTATAAAATCTGATAAGAACTTTTCTTGCGTTAAATGATATTTTTAGTGGGGCTGAGTGTAATTTTTTTAGATTTATTGGTTAGGGATTTGATTTACTTTATCATTTTTTTCTTTAATCTGAATTCCTGGATTCTGAAATTCTACATCCCCTTAGAAACCAATGAAGACCAGTTGTGATGATCAAATGTCAAAAACTTTGGACGAGTGCAACAAGGACCTAATAACAAAGTAACAAACTTCATCTATAGGATTTTGGTTTCAGCAATGTCTGATCCATAGATTGAACTCTCACAGATATATCTGCGATATTTCAACTTATCGCAATAAGTTTTCCATGCGGAGAAATCATGCCAAGTTCGCGCACCGATATTTTCTGAAAATCTCGCCAATAAGTTTGGAATTTATTGCCGATATATCGCGATACCTTGGCAACTTATCTCACCTATTCTTTTGACTTGTGTTTTGCAGTTAGGATATGAACTCCGTTCTACTATTGTTCATGAAAAGATGAATAAACTTTAGAAGGAAAATTTTGAAGTAAAACGAGTACCAAAGATGAAGGTATTTGCTTATGTCTAGCTTTTGAACCCATGGAAAGTTAAAGGTCTTGGTCTTTTAATAAAACTGTAAGATAGGAAATTGTCTACTCTAAAATCTCTGTCAAATGATTTTGCATGCAGTTTAGTGCTCATTTTCCTAGCATGTTTAGGATCACTTTTTTCATGTTTCTAGCCACCTTGGTGGTCACGGGACCCTACAAGAGCCTTAAACTCTAGAAATCATACCCAAACTCCATAGAAAGTTTCAAGATCATAACTCTCAAGGTTCCTGACTCCCTAGCAACCTTGGGCCATGGCGTCCACTAGTGCTAGGGCCCTTGTTTGAATTTGTACAACAACAATTTTTCCTTTCTTCTATGCCCTAATTTTGTTGGGTTTCAAATGGTCATTAACCCAAAAACTTAGCCAGGGTTAGTATAAAAGCTTCAGAGTTCAGACTATTAGACTATGGCTACGAGCCATTAGCATTCCACACGAGGATGGGATTTTGTATCCTGTTTGCATTTATATATATCTAGATCAGCTTGTTTGTTGTTTACTCATTTACTGACTCATTAGATTCATCTCCTTATTGAATTTTGTGAAAAAATGCATTTCTAATTAAATTTAAGCAATTTTTAAGTTCTCGATTTTTTCCCGAGAAGATCCGGACTTATCTCCGATATTCGCCAATATCTTTTTTTTGCCGTCGGCGATAAGTTGCCGATAACGATATTTTGTACTATGGTTTGATCAATGGGACAAGCAGTTTTATAGCAGACGTTGCCTACACAACGACTCTCAATGTGGATGTAGAGGATTTTTTATGGGTTATTGGGTATGGGAATTGAATTAATTTATACCTATTTGTTTAATTTGAATTACAGGGTTTTGAAATTCTTAAACCCCTCAAAAGACCAGTTGTGATGGTCAAATTAGACCTGTCAAATTTTTTTGGATGGTGCAACATGGATCTCATAACAAAGTAACTAGTTCCATCTATAGGATTTTGGTTTCAGCAAGTTAGTGACTCATGGGATAATCAATTTTATTATAGTCGCCGCCTGCACAATGGTTCTTAATGGGGATGTAGCAAAAGGGTTTAACACAACCAGACGACTTTATTAAGGAGACCTTCTCAAACCCTACTTATTAATTCACCCATCAATTTGTAGAGGCCAAGGAATGAGGAACAATCTATGATCTTCTTGCTACGACATAGTTTCAATGGTACTCTAATCTTCGCTTGACTAATGACAAATTGATATTTTTTAGTTTCTTGCTCAGGGAAATGAGAATAAATTAACAATCTATTGCAAAAATACCAGTTGGGATCTGATTAACTTGTAAATTCATGTATCAAATTAAGATCCTTTGGATGGTCAAGTTCACAAAAATGCACCTCCTAAGGGCTTATCTTTGATTTCCATTTCATTGAAAAGTTGGAGGCCTGCAGATAAGATAAGATAAATCTATTAATGTCTAACAAGAGACCACAAAGAGGGTCCAAGGGGCTGCTGAAACAAAGTAGAAGGCCAGCCCATAATAGGAACACCAAACGGTGTTCGTGGAGAGAAAACGAAACAAAAACCAAAGCAAGAAATAGCAACCAACAATTAACAACCCACTAGCTGCCTTGAACAGCAGACAAAAAATCCAGAACCGAATGATAGGCCATAGAGCGAGGAGGGACCACATGCCGTCTCTGGGGAAGAAGAAGATGACCACTGTTGTATGGAGTTCCTACGTGGCCTCATGGATTTGGTATGGCTAGTGGGAGAGGACTGAGCTGTTGCTTGGTACCATGTGCAGGGGATACCTCTGTGAAGAAACAGGTGATGAGCCGCCCGGGGTGCGATCTCGCGGGGAGTTGATGTTGTAGAGAGTGGTCCCGAAGTCTCAAGGCCTCCTGGAGATAAAGTGAAAGCACCTTTGGTCAATGTACTTGAAGGAGGATAGAGACCGATTCTCTCTGAACAAGTAGTAGAATCACCTTTGATCACATAGTAGATAGGACAATGGAAGATGAAATGAGTCTCAGTCTCAGTCTCACCCATGCTACAAAGATGACAAATCTCGTCCTCCTTGATTGTCAGATGGTCGGTCTAAATGCATAGCCGATGTGATCCCACTTTGTAGGAGCCAAGGGAGATGTGGAGAGCATGCGACCAGCGGTGGGAAAGCTAAGAAGGGCAGACAATGATCCCGTCCTGAATCTCGAGAAAGTGCTTAGCATAGAAAGCCATCTTTGGATGAAGCCCTCCATGGTGATCAACCCAAGTGGTGTGGATATACTGTTTGTAAATGTCCAATCTGATGTGCCTATTCAGCTTCTGCCAAGTTGGAAGAAGATGAGAGGGGGCTTCCAATGAGTATTGGAAAGGAGAAAGTTGATCAATCTCGATCCCAATTGAACCTAGGAGAGTCGCGACCTGAGCAAACCAGCACCGAGAACGAACCGAGGTGTTAGAGACCGCAATTGCCTTCAAGGAGCTGTAAGAAAGATAGGAATACCTGTGACCTCACTCCGGAAAGTCCGCAAAGCATCCAAGGAAGTGTAAGAACCAAACAAGGTCAAAGATAGTACCTAGTCTAAATGGGTGGGTACCGAACTCAACAAGGACACTACTATGAGGGGTGTACTAATTGCATCTAATGATGCGCCGAAGGAGGGTCTGCACCCACTCGAATGAGGTCCAGTTCGTCTCAAGCAGAGAGGGCCCCCAAACAAGTGAGCCATAGAGCACCATCGGTCTAATCAGAGTGTCCAAAAGGGTCATCTTGAATGCAGTGTCCTGAAAGTAATGCCGAAAACAGTCTCTCTAGAAGGGCCAAAAAGCCATACCCTTTGTTGATGCGAGGCTGTAGGGTCGGTTGCATGCTGAATCGAGGTCTCGAGAACTGACCCCCATATATGTGTACGAAGAGGAGATCTCCACCTCAACACCTTGGAAAAAGAAGTGGAGGTGAGAGGTCTTAAGACCATTGAAGATCATCACCTTAGTCTTACCAAGGTTAACTGTCATCTTTCGCGAGTTGCAGAAAGAAGCAAGGCCATCAAGAAGTCTCTGCAAACCCTCCAGAGAGGACACTAGGAGGGAAACATCGTTCGCAAAGAGCAAGATAGAAATCAAGACCTGGAAGCGAATGCTCATGAAGAAACCCCTTTAGCGCAACAATATACAACCCAAACAAGGTAGGGGACAGTGGGCAACCCTACTTCACCTCGATGGTGCTCCGAATGAAATCTGAAACCCCATGAGGGGTCTTAATGCGACCAACAACCATCTTGTAGAGTCTCATCCTGGGAGTCAAAAGAGTCATGAAAATACCAATATTGCGAAGCCTCTGGAAAAGGGCCATCTTGGGCTTGAAATCAAAAGCTTTGCGGAAATCCACAAAACTACAGTAGACCTTTGAGGAGCACTGTTGAACCTCCTCAATAATAGCCCCGAGAGTCAAAATGTGGTCCATGGTCTGATAATTTGATTTGAAACCAGCCTGTCCTCTAGCCCACGTCTGATGTTGATCTAACTCCCTAGAGAGAATGGTGTGCAAAACTGTGGCATACAGTTTAGAGAAAGTATGCCCAACCATGATAGTCCAGTAATTATTGGGGTTTGAGACGGGGCCCACCTTGTGTATCAGATGGATGATATGTCGTGACCAAGAGGAAGGGAAGCCCGTGCACACCATGTTGTTGAAAAGGTCGGTGAGGAAAGAACCTAACATTGTGATGCCATACTTGAAGATTTCCGCTTGGAACCCTTGTTTGCTGCCCATTGTTGTTCAAGGATTTGACTGCCTCCCTAACATTGGTGCAGGTGAAAAGATGGTAGTAGGGGGGAGGGGTGACTAGGATTGAAGGCTGATTGGGAAAATCCTACAGAGTGGTGGTATGGAAAACCAAAGAATTGTGATCCAAAGCGGGGGAGATAGGGGACCGATGAGGAAAAAGGGTGGGATAGAAGGTTTTGGGGGACTGCATGAGCGAGGCACGCAGGATTCTACTGCGATGCATGATAAAGACACGCTTCTTGTGGCAAAGGAACTGGCGGTAGGCATTTTTCAGCCAAGTGAAGGAAGTCGGGTGGAGAGTGGAAGCTATGCACAACGTGCGGTGGAAGGACTTGTAGTCGTCATTGTATCAACTATTCATAGGGTAGGTATTCTTACCCTTGGGGAGAGGGATCATTGAAGTGGTATGGTGAGGAAAAGAGAGAAGGGAAGCCTCCCAAATAGTAGTGGAAAGACAATAAAAAATGGCGGAGGCGCACTGGAGGGTGGAGAAGGAATTTGGGGGGAGGAGCTGTTGAAGGTGAATGGTGTAGAGGTCCTGGTCTCTGTTGGTTCCTGAAAAGGGTTTACACTACAAAATAGAAACCAAGTTGATCTTGCAATTTCCTATGGAGAAGCCAACTCCAATAATAAAAAATCTCTGAGACTTGGACCAACTGACAAGGATCAAATAAACCCTTCTGCACTTTGGGCTCTGCAAAACTCGGGAGTGTGATCCCTTAATGCCCTTAAAATCACAACACTATACTTATAACTAGCATTAACATAAAGCAGATGAATCTCATATGAAGGCTCAACATAATAAGGAGATACTAAATAATGGCTAATTATTCATTGATCTGCAACTTACATGGAGCATGAGATAAGAACAACATACATGAATAACAAAGATTATGGTTGTTTTAGTCATTTTTATAGCACGAACAATGTAGATGTGAACACCAAACCAACTGTAAAACCAACAATAGTTTAGATCAATGCCTTATTCCATTGGGCAATTGAGTCTATGAGAAATACAACCACATATGACAGAGTTTGACTAATAGCATAAGATCTAAGAAATGTTGTCTTACAACATTTCCCAACAATAAGCCCAACTCAACCTATTTATTAGAATCCCGACACAATTTCAGGAAATCTGTAACTCTATACAAGCATTTAATTGACCCTTTAGATCAAAGCATGAACATGAAATTACATATCTCACAACAAGACACTAAATGAGACAAACCCTTGATTCATTTTATTTAAAACTTGACAAAATTGTACACTGGAGAGAGTTGAATAAGAATTTTATTTCTATAAACATCCTTTGCTACCTTTGACACGCAATAGTCACACTACTTAATCACTCAAAACCTGCAAGAAATTGAACACTTACTCACCAATGATGCTCCATAAAATAGTTTTACCAAGCTGCTCATACCTAGCTAGACACGTTACTGGATCCATACAAAAAGATCCGACCCTAACAAATGAGAAGGAAGAAGAATAAATAGAAGGGAAAACTCCAGATTGCATCTGTTGTTGACACTTGTCCCTCTTCTGATTTGATTTGCAAAAATATTCTTCACATGCCCAACAAATTGAAAATATCTGATTCATCTAGTGATCTGTCCTCTTTTACTCACCAAGAAATAACCACTGCCGATCTCTATTTTACCTCTCATGAGTAGGAAAGAAAACAGTAACAACATTTTACCCTCATAGGTAAAACACATCTTCATCTGTAAATAAAACTTCATGCCCAGATTCACCCAACCACAAGTGATTCTCAAATAACAAATACAATAACATTCCCCTTCACACTTTGTTTCACTCACAAACTCACCTCACAACTCATTTTGCAAATATGTTCCTGCTTACCAAAATACCCATTACTTGCTGTGCATGAAAACATAGATATAAAATTGGTTTAAAATTCCCCTTTCACATTCTCATCTCTGCGTATTCCACATCACTAGCCCAAACAATAATTTTTAATTACTTGTGACAGTTAATATTTTATTTGTTTACTTGGAAGAAGTGTAGACAAACCTAACTCTTCTCCCGCTCAAATTCAATCAACTCTGAACCTTGTTTACTTGGAAGAAGTGCAAACAAACCTAACTCTTCTCCTACTCAAATTCAATCAACTCTAAACCTGTGCCACATGTTATATCCCTATTGGCTCTAGCATCCATCCTGGCACCTCCTCAAAACCATGCATCTCACGACCTGGCGACAACCACTCGCCAGCTTGTGACCTCTATTACTAATCGCCAACTAAACCCGCGATCTCGCGACTACTTACTCGCCATCCTGCGGCTTGTATCCTTGACCATCCACTTACCTCGCGATTTGGTGACCACTCGCTAGCTCGCGGCTTGATTTACTAACCGTTTGTTAAAATCGTGAGCTGGCGACCACATTTTGTAACTGCCATCTGCCTTTGTCAACATGCCACATGTCACAATCTCGTGATCCTGTGTTCCTTCTCTCTCTTCAAGCCTCTTCTTCACGAGATCATGGGATGTTAACATGTGGCAAGCCAAACCCGCTCATCGTCTGCATCACCATTTTGAGCCACGTGACATCTCCTAGTTCGCCCATTGATCTGCCAAGTCACCTGCCATGTGGGAACGGGCCCACAAAACTTTGCTAAGTCAATTGACAACGAAACCAATAGCATATGACCGTTGACAACGCCCCACCTGCCAGGCGTCGCGTGATGACCCAAAGGCGCTTGTCTTTGGTCAAGTGATATGTGTGCGCAAGTATATAAAAAGGGCACAGTAATGTTGCGCAGGCACAATGTGGGATAATTCCCCTCGTACAAACACAAATATAGGGCCGTCGAGCCATGCCCAAGTCTCTAGAACCTACTCGCATATCTATGTTGTGCACTCGCTGCACACAAGCTAATCCATGAGATGACATTTCCTTGGTGAACCCTATCAGACAACGTGCCCTATTTGTCTTTAAAAGTGTCATTCTATTTGCCTCTGTTCAACAAATCATTTTGAGCCTTATGACATTGATTCATTCTCACTTGTCCCTCTTCTGATTTGAGTTGCAAAAATATTCTTCACCTGCCCAACGAACTGAAAATATCCGATTCATAGTGATTTGTCCTCTTTTACTCACCAAGAAATAACCACTACTGGTATCTATTTTACCTCTCATGAGTAGGTAAGAAAACTGTAACAACATTTTACCCTCACAAGTAAAACACATCTCCATTTGTAAATAAAACTTCATACCCAGATTCACCCAGCCACAAGTGATTCTCAAATAACAAATACAATAACATTCCCCTTCACACTTCGTTTCACTCACAAACTCACCTCACAACTCATTTTGCAAATATGTTTGCGCTTACCAAAATACCCATTACTTGCTGTGCATCTAAACATAGGTATAAAATTGGTTTAAAATTCCCCTTTCACGTTCTCATCTCTGTGTATTCCACATCTCCAGCCCAACCAATAATTTTTAATTACTTGACAGTTAATATTTTATTTGTTTACTTGGAAGAAGTGTAGACAAACCTAACTCTTCTCCCGCTCAAATTCAATCAACTCTAAACTTGTGCCACTTGTTACATCCCTAGTGGCTCTAGCATCCATCTTGGCACCACCTCAGAACCATGCATCTCACGACTTGGCGACAACCACTCGCCAACTCACGACCTCTATTACTGATCGCCAACTAAACCCACGATCTCACGACCACTTACTCGCCATCCTACGACTTGTATCCCTGACCATCTACTTACCTCGCGACTTGGCAATAACCACTCGCTAGCTCGTGGCTTGATTTACTAACTGTTTGTTAAAATTGCGAGCTGGCGACCACATTTTGTAATTGCCATCTGCCTCTGTCACACGCCACGTGTCACAATCTCGCGATCCTGTATCCTTCTCTCTGCTCAAGCCTCTTCTTCACGAGATCACGAGATGTTGACATGTGGCAAGGCCAACCCACTCATCGTCTGCATCATTGTTTTGTGCCACGTGGCGTGTCCCGATTTGCCCATTGATCTACCAATTCACCTGCCATGTGGGGATGGGCCCACAAAACTTTGCTAAGTCAACCGCCAACGAGACTAATAGCACATGACCGCTGACAACGCCCCACCCACCAAGCGTCATGTGATGACCCAAAGGCGCTTGCCTTTGGTCAAGTGATATGTGTGCGCAAGTATATAAAAAGGGCACACTAACCCTGGACAGGCATAATGTGCGATAATTACCCCACATACAAACACAAATACAGTGCCGCCGAGCCACACCCAAGTCTCTAGAATCTGCTCGCATATCTATGTTGCGCACTCGCTGCACACAAGCTAATCCTTGAGATGACATTTCCTTGGTGAATCCTGTGAGATGATGTGCCCTATTTGTCTTTAAAACTGTCGCTCGATTTGCCTTTGTTCAACAAATCTTTATGAGCATTTGATGGGTCGATGCATTTCACAGGACGCCTATTCTTTGATGGATGTCCCTGCTTGGATCTACAGCTCCCAATTTGCCACACGCAAGAGGGTGTTGATGTAATTTGCAACGGCTCTTAATTTATGGTGCACACGGGGTACGCTAGTAGAGATGTTTACTTGAACTTCTAAAAGTTTTCAACAAGCCCATCAACCCTTTGTTTAAAACTCCCAAATTGGCACAACACAAAAGACACGACAAGGGGTAATGAGTCGAGGGCATCTGCTTTGAAGTTTCCAAAGCCTTTCACAAATCTGCATATAGGTGCAACCCATATTGGCACACAAGAATGTATGCTGAGAAGGGTGGTTGTTCATAGTTGTACAACTGCCAATTACATTTGGTGGAAGACATCAAAAGTTCTCTCGTTAAAATCCATCTTGGCACATTCCTCAAGCCTTGTGATGAATTTCGGGTCCCCACTTGGGCCCGACCTAAAAAATTTTCATTTTCATTTAGTCGACCTCTGAGAACACATTTGGACAACTTCACCATGCCTCTAAATTGATTTTTTACACTCTGATCATTAAAATCTTGGTCTCAAACAATTGCACAAAGGTGTTACTTCATGCCGTCACAAAATTTTCATCATGGTATTCTCAATTTTTTTTGAGTGTTGCAACAGTTTGCATTGTCAAAGCAAAGGGAAGTGCGCGGGAAGGGGTGGGGCGGCGATGAGGGGGGAGGGGTGGGGGGGGATGGGAAGGTGACGCGCGGATGGTAAGGCTGAGAATAGCATGGTCGGCCAGGGGAAGGTATGTAATGGAGAAATGGCTGACGGAGGGGATGAAGGAGGGGTTGGTGAGGGCATAGTCCACCGCGTTCGCACCACTGTAATACAGGTTGGATTTGACACCTAGGAATCAAGAAAAAAAGTGGAAACCCACAATTGGCAAAACGAAACTCAAACTTGTGATATGGGCAGATTATTTTTGTCTTGAGCTATATGTTTTCATAGCTACCATGTGGAGAAGTGGACGAAAAATTCAAGCATCCACAAGTATCATAAACCACAGCCACCAAACATTAAAATATGGAGGCCTAAATATAACAACTGGAAGGACTTTAAACAAAGCCATGATGATGGAAATGGTACAGAAATTCACTCTATAATTCTGTATAATGGAGCAAATATATGAACACCCAGCTTCTAGAACCACTACATGCACAATGGAAACCATCTTAGTCTAGGGAGACAACTGTAATGAGGAAAAACTAATTTCAAAATTCATTCTTGTGAACTCCAGTACACCTTGCAGGAAAACAGATAAAAATAAGTGGCAGTTACTTCCAAACCCAACAAGGAATTGGTGTGCTCTGGTTCTATCATTGTGGAGGTCTGTCTTGCTACAAGATAAGCTGCGACACAAACAGAACAGAGATACAGTAAAACTTGAGCATTTACCTAACACAGTGTTAATGGTATATATTTCTTTTCTCTAAACCAGCAGAATATTGTATGCAACGATAAATTATGCAGTCAAGAAACCCTGATTTTAAAAATAACTTTAGTGCTGCAGTGATCTAATTTTTTAGTTTTTTTTTGGGTTAAAATTGGGCACTCTTGCCTGCAGGTCCAGGTACTTTAAGTACAGGCAGATTTGCAGTGGGCACATTCTGAGTGACTTGATTGCCCCTGTGGTATGCCTGAGGTGTACCTGTGGGTACCTCGGGCGGACTTAGGTCAGGTATGGAGGCCATTTGGGCTAAATCCAGTGTCTTAGCATTTTAGCAAAGATAATTCAAAACTCAAGGTCAAAAGCTGTTTCAAACTAAAATCTCCTATATGTTTACCATGATACTGTCTAAAAACTCACCACTAGTTAACACTTAACTCTACAAAATATCAGTTGGATATAATTTATAAGTGATACAATGCAATCAAAACAAAGGTTGTGGTCTGTGTCTATCTTGACAAACAGGCTTATTCTGATGATTGCAGTGTATTTAATTTCGGCCTTTGTAGTCAATAAATCTTATGATGGTGTCAGTTCAATATTTTATCCTTTTAGGATATCTTCAATATTCATGCATTTGTTTTTGTGAATTGGTCTCCATATTATTTCAAAGTCACTGAATAGGTAGTGTGAAGATTCTCTCAACAACATTGTGTATGCTTAGCAGAGCATGCTTAATTTAATTGTTTGAACTGTAAAGGAATATTTGTTGGGCTTCTCTAGATAAATCATGCCTTGTCAATGGAAAATCATGAACTTGATGTGCAATGAATTGTAATCCTTACTCTATGAAGGACTGGAAATCAATAATTATTTTCTATGGAACGTCAAAACCCTTAACATGTTAGAAGTAATGTCAGCATTAATTTTGCTTTCCTCAAAAAGTCATATGTTGGTTTGCAGATGCTTCATTCCTGGATGAGTGGTCATTTGATCACTTTCGTGGCCTATTAAACAAATCAAATGAGGATCATGCATTGAAGCAGTTGTTGCATCAAGATAAATTAGTCATATTTTTACATTTGCTGGGTTGTGATACAAATGGCCATGCACATCGCCCCTATTCATCAATCTATTTGAATAATGTTAAGGTTGTTGATAAGGGCGTCGAAGAAACATACAATCTTATTGAGGAGTACTTCAAAGATAATCGGACTGCGTACATTTTTACTGCAGATCATGGGATGAGTGACAAAGGTCAGTTTAACATTACAGACTTTTAAGATTTCTTTTTTACGTTGGTAAGATAATATTTAATGGCCACCTTATGTGTGTATAGCCTTGATATTCTGATAGTTTTAATAGTTAAGGTTTCATTATGTGCGAAGAATATCTATTTTTATTTCATTGGTGGTCTCTGATCATATGTTAGAAATTTTAGTTTTCTTAATGGTTTTTAAATTTAGTTGTCCATTTTCTAGTGCGATTTAACTCACATGTAGGTATCATTTTCATTTCTTATTTGATTAAAATATAGTGGAAAATACCAAACTTTTTTTTCTATGTAACTTCAACCATATTTAGTACACAAAATGAAAGAAATCATAATTAAAATTCTGGACCTCTTTGATTGTCTCTTTAATATTTGTGTGGATTGTTTTTGCATGTCATGTTGTTATGCAACATAGTGGAGCTCAAATGACATATAAGAAAAGTAAGTACCAGTCTATATCTTTGATTGCTAATTTTGATATGGAATGTCTTCCCTTTTGGAAAATCATTTTCATGAACTGAGCCTTATTAACAAACAAGATTGGCTGGATTCTCACCTCAAATGGTTTGTATAATCATACCTGAAAATTTTGTACTTGTCAGTCCAAAATTTTTACTTGGACTTAGTCTCGGATATATATCTGCAAACACTCAGCAAAAACTGCATAGTTACACAAAAGAAAAAACAAAAATTAATACGTTTAGAGAACACAAATCTATTCTAATCATTGATTTGTCATAATTGAAAGATTAAAAGACGTATGACCTAAAATGCTCAACATTTGAAATTTCAAAGTTTCAAAGTCAAACAATACATTTTATGGTTGCATAATAGTAACTATAGCTTCTAAATAATAATTGTTTGGTAATGGACACATGCCATAAGCAGGCAAATACAATTGACATCTACTTCTTTCCCCTCCCAGTACTTGTACTTTAGAGCCTCAAATTAGAAGGTAAATTGATATCTACATGACTTAGTCTTTCTCAAATGCCTTTGCCTTTGTTGATGCTCTCTCCACATGGTTGAGACTTCCATTAATGCATATCATTTTTTTTTTTGGCATTCCAATAAACAATATGTCATCCAAGTCAATGGCATCAGAAGAAGGATCCTCCACCTTTTTGATGTTAAAGACAGTACTAAACAAAGACAAGGTCATTGAGGCCCCTAGTTCAATCTGTTTCCCTTCTTGGTGTGAATTCTCTCAAATAGGTTCTATTTAAGTTCACACCAATAACTGCTATAGGGCTAGACAAAATGCAAATAGCTAGTCTCTGAAGATATAGTGTTCTAGAAGCATCATAAATCTCTCTCACCACAAATCTACAAATAAAACATCTGTAATAAATTCAGAACCTAAAGTTAAAACTTTCAGTTTTCTAATTTTTAGTACTGGACTAAAAGTTAAAGGACATTTTTCATGTCTGGCTGCTGCTTTTCCCTCCTTCGAATGGATTGAGAAAAGGTAACGAGCCTCAAATTTGGGTTTAGGTTGTAAGCCAAGGCATACATTCATTGGTGGAGTTGGTTTGTCCATCTACAACAATATGTGTATGTACATAGTAATGCAAAGGGTTATTAACTCTTCTCTTTGTCCCAATTGATGGCTTCATAGAGGTAACCATAGTAATGCTAAGGGTTATCATCGCCTCTCTTTGACCCTATTGATGGCCTTGTAGAGGTAACCTATTGATATGCCATCCCATTATCATAGAACTTGACCAAAGGTTTTATCACTCAAAAACTGAAAAATAAATTTTGAACTTTTAGGAAGAAAACAATAACTCAATCTCATGTAAGGAAAAACAGAAACAACAAATAGATAGTTTTGCTGCCTTATCTTAGTTTTATAGAATATGCAGAATCTATGTAGGCATTGTTGACATTTGCTTGAGAGAAGGAATTGAGGTTACAATGATCTACAAAGATAGGAAGTTGGTGGCAAATTGTATCACCCTTGGTTGCGCAAGCTCCATGCCATTTATGTGCTCTCTCATCAGAATAAGGATCCAAGTATGGTTGTATGTAAATTTGGTGATTTGTCTAGCACCTGCAAGCATATTATTGACCCAAATAGTCTTCCCAATGTCCTCAAGCTTCAAATTTGTTTAATATGCAGCAAAAGTACTCCAACAATGTAATGTCCCCTTTTTGGGATGATATGGTTTATGATTGGATTAGCCTATTATTGGCCCTCTAAGGCTAAGACTGATGGTTAGAGTGTCCTAGTTGGCAGCGCGTGAGGCTTATTTCCATTTCGGAGGTCAGAAGTGTTCAGGATTGCTCTTCGTTTGGTTCAGTTTGGCATACTTACTATTTATAATAAGTGACTATTTCAGGAAAAGTCAGGATTACTAATTATAGTAGGGCACCTTAACAGGCTATGTTTGCAGTGTCAATCTCCTAGTTCAGTTGTTTTGGCCAATTGATGAGTATTTATGGAGTTATTATCATTCAAGTCATTTCAATGATAATTATTAATAAAACATTATAAAATCATAATATAAAGTTTTATGTGCACTTTATATCAAATGGGGCCATGACCCTTCATTTAAGTGACTTAAAGTGCAATTAATGATTTTAATATCTGAGGCCCATTATTGATGCACTTTATAAAGTCAAAAAACAAATATAAAGTATGTTTTAAAATGATTATAAAAACATTACGTTTGAGGGGCCATTTATTAAAGCATTCAATGAAGTTGAAAAGAAAATAATTTATATTATTTTAAATGATTTAAAGTGCACATGAAGGAAATTGACCTCTTGAGGAATATATATAAGGCTTTGAAAAGGAAAAAGAAGGCATTCACTCATTTTGATAATTGAAGGCTTTGAAGTTTGTACTTGTGTTCTTCTCACGCAGAAGTAGAAACCAGAGTTTGTTGGTATTGGCATTGGAGAACGGAGATTCTTCATTGTTTTAGCATTCTGAGGCTGTGAAAGACCATCTGAAGTTTGCCTGTGAGATTGGCTTCATCCAGAAGTCAACATTATGTTTTATTGGAGATTTTATCAAGGGTTTTGAAGAATATTTAATTGCTGATCAGAAGTTTGAGGATTAACTTTGGGAGAATACTTGTTGCTGGTTGTATGTCAGTCTTCTTCAGCACGCGGGGTTTATATTGTACATATTGGGAGCAATTATCTATAGAATTTAAAAAGGGTTTTGAGCAGATTTTTGGTTGTTTGTTGAAGAAATTCATCTGCTACTGATATTCATCCTTTCAGAGGGTTTCAAGGCATGTATTACTTGTGAGTTCATTAATTGTAACTCCTAGATTTTCTAGGTATTGTTGTTTTAGATAATAGGGTTATTTAATGAACTGGGTTATTATATTGCGAAAAGTTTGAGTAGTCAAGCTAGTATAAAAATCTGGAATTTTCAGCTTTGTATTTTCAATGCAATTTTAGTTTTGAGTTGGAAAAATTATTATTGCGATACCTTTTATTTGCTACATTATATTGTCACATCAAACATTGCAAATATACCACATTCATTCATAAAAAACAAACACAAACAAGACAAAAAATTTGTATTTACAAGAATCTGCCTGGAGAGGGTTCTTACAAACAAATAGTCACATGCCTTTGCTAAATAAGTCTCCTTCTGAACATGTATATTGTTGTTTGTTTGTGACAATTTGGACAACATTCTCAACTCCAACCTTTTGGACCAATCCTTACAATAGTTTGCACAAAGTCTAAACATTCTTAACTTTACGTGAGCCATCTATAGACTTCAACAACACCAATTTGCCACTTGAAGCCATAGAAAAGCTAACGAGAATTATGTTCCTATCATCTATCTATCCATCATATATAATGCTACAGAGTCATTGACCTTTATTTGCCATACTTTCTTTTGATTATCGACTATAAGCTGTTATTTTTTGATAACTCCCTTTGGCTATGGGCCACTAAGATCCTTAGATGTTGGAGTCTTAAACTCCTTACTAGCAACTGCATTTAATGATCCTTACCAATATGAGCTGTTAACGATATTGGAGGTTATATTATCATAGTACCAAATGTTTGCCGCTGCCATCCTAACCTCACGATGTTTTTCTTTGTTCCAAACAGTATGTTCAAGCAAAGTTTATGCTCTTGAACACTATGAGAAATAAATGAATTTGTCGACGAATTAAGATGGCTAGAACTCTGATTGCGTGCAGATTCTATGTGTGGGCCAATGAAAGAATCTGTAGATGAGATGAGCTTGGAACTCATCACCATTGCCATTCCTTCCAGTGTCCTCTTCTTGTGCATTTTATTCATATAATAATAGGTAAGAAGGGCATCCATGTTTGTCCTCACTTCAATAGGCTCTTGAGGAAACATCTTTACACATGTCAAGGAATCCGTGCAAGGTGAAAATTCAAGCTATTGAGTTCTCCACTCACAGGAAACTCACAAAAATTATATTTCAGCACGCCCTTAGTCTCACCTGTTGTGCCTTTCTTCCATGTAGGGTCTCTCCAACCTTTGCCTTGCATTGAATAACCATAGAGTACTTCAATGTCAAACTATAAAATGTTGAAAGCTTGTGAAACCAAAAAGAACATGCTTAATGACCTCTCCTTTCATTGTAATACTAATAAAACACACTATTTGTATTTTGATGCATTGGCTTTTCCATTAGCACATATCCCATATGACTAACCCTTGCAGAGTGTCATTTCGAATCTGCAAATTATTAAATAGGAATGTTGGGAATAAGGTTTTGACATAAGCTTGAAGTTTCCCTAACCAATATAAGTGTGTCCTTGATCTAGACATAATTTCATTAGACTTGGAAAATGGAGTGTCCTCTCTAATTTTTAATGTAAATTAGAAATGTTTCAATGCTTCGTCCGATGTCATGTCCCCTTTTTTGAATTAAGATAATTAATAATATTCTTGAAGTTGGGCCCAATAATCTCTAATTTTAAGGACAAATATAATTATAATTAAAATAAAAGATGTTTTTAAGTAGTATTATTAAAATAAATGTATTTTTAATATTTAAAAAATAGATAAAATTAAAAGTTAAAAGTTTTTAAATACTTGGAGTGAAATTTAGAACTGTAAAACCCCTAGGAATATTTCTTCTAGATTTTTTTACCAAATGATCCACATAAATTTTGCAAACAATTTGCGTGCAATTGATTTCAATTAATCCAACAACACTATACTGAAAATTATAAAATATCAAACTGAAATAGAGATTCTGAAATGAGATAAGAATATTGACTTTAAACCTTCAGTAGAGCAACAACAAAAATGTCCAATTGTAGCCACATAACTTACAGTCAGATTGGATAACTAGAAATATGAATTTGAAGCACAAAGTGAGAAACCTGAGTGATATCTCCAACAGACAATGGGTTTTTGTCCACTGCCTCCAAGATCGAGGGTTTTCGTCTTCAAACCTACTAAAAATCAAAGCTTCCCTGAATTCTCCAAGAGAAAAACCCAAACATAAAACCAAGCATAATTTAAGAGCCTCTCATTTTTCTTTTATAACAAACTGTTGAGACTTTTGGCCTTCCCTCTGCTTGTTTCTTCATTTTCCTTTTGTTTGTCTTTTTAATTTTCCCTCTTTTAATTTAAATTGAGTTTACGGAATAATAAAGTGACTTTATTAATTTTTCACTTAATTCACCATTAAGTCACTTAATAATTCATTAAATTAATTAAATAATATTCCACTTATGATTTACTTTTTAGGGATAATATTAAATAATTAATTTAATTACGTCCATGATCTTATTAAATATTCATATTTGAAGGTTGCATTAGAAGGGGACATTACAGTCCTCCCTTCCCAAATTGCTTGTCCTCAAGCAAATCAAAATATGTATGATGATACTAGGATACCATATCAAGCTCAAAAGAACTTCACAACCAATCTGTTGCGCCACTTTGATAAAAACATTACTACGCCTCAACTTGTGAAGCAACTCATCATGATCCATAAGTAGCACTGCACCAATCATGTCAAATCCTGGATCCCAAACCAATCTATGTATCCGGCCATGGGAGTAGAAATAGATGACTATCATTATACAATCATCATGTATCATCCATCTGAATAAGTGGTCCACTCAAAAGATGTCAAAAGTAACTCCAATATGCTCATAGCTCAACTTATTAGGCCACCAAATGTAGCTGCTATAACTCAGGCCAGAAATAAGAATGATGTTGATGGTATCATTGTACCCATGCATAGGAAAGATATCCATCTCATGCACAATTTCCAACAAAAAGACATGTCTCCCTGCATTCCCAAACAACTCAATAGCTATTGTAGACTAGGCCAAATCTGAAAATGCAATAGAAACCCAAGTAGGATAGCCACTAACAACTGAAGTATCATGAAAATAAACTATTGCTGTCCTGAATGAGAATTCCGGGCTCCTCCCCTATCACCCAAACTTTACTTGTCACATGCCCTTCCCAATTGATTAAAGGTGGTAGTGTCTCAAATATTTTTTCCTTAAATGACATCACAAGGCTGTGAGGTGTTCCCTTATAAAACTCTTGAATCCTTACATCAACTTGTTCAATTCCAATTCCTCTTGCATTGTCAATCTGCACCATTGTAGTGGCTGCTATAGTGGACTGATTTCTTGGTTTGTATAATGAATTATGAGACAAACACAACAAACAAAGACAAAGATTCACAATCTCCCCATCTCTATTTTTCACCAACTTGGATAATATATGCAATGCCCCATCTATTGGCCAGCTCCAAAGCTTAAGACCAAACTTTCCAAACCACATGATGATGCCCATGTCATTTCACTCCAATTGTAGTCTCCATCTATCTTCTCACTTGCAATTTTCCTATCCAGTGGTCTTTTGGGAGGGTATCCAACGACTTCATAATGTCCAACTACTTCATAATGTGAACTAAGATTTATACCAAGTTGAAAATCAGACTCCAACTCAATTCTAGGATCCAATTCAATGTTGCAATCAAGAGTACTCCACCAAGTGCAATGCTGCAATCAAGAGTACTCCTATCACCCAACTCAAAAGATGGGTTGTCATATGTATTCTCATCACCCAATTCAAACAATGGGTTATCAATAATCACCTCAGATTGAATCTTCCACCCATGTTCATGCAAATCAAGAGAATTAATGCTATGCTGTATATCAAACTCAATCCTATGTCATATCTGTCAACAATAACTCCATAGCTGTCTCCAGTCACCTGTACCTCTCTGTTAAGAAGATGCTCATCTGTTCCAAGATCTGCACTAATGTCATCAACTTCATTTGATTGTTCTGAATGTGCGCCAAAAGTTGTTTTTATCAATTTCATTATTTTTATCCTCATGCTTAGTAGCTGTACTTTAAACGAAAGAATCATCTTGAAGTTCCTTATGCTCCATGGTAATCTCTCCATCAATATTTATTGCATTCACCTCCTCATTAATTAAGGTTTCAGCTTCACACATTGCTTGAAAACACTGCTAACCAATTCATATGTAGCTGTAGAAACATCCCGTTCTTGTCTCATAACAGCCAATAATATAGATATAAGAGGTTGAGAGATAATTTCACATTCATCAATGATTAGGATCATAATGGTTTGCATGCAAGAGAATATATTTTCTTAATGGTCCTTACTGATTGCGGCTATGAAAATTTGAAACATATTGAGAATGAGATCATCACAACCCAAATCAATAATAAGAACACAAAATCTGACACTAGCCATTAATTCTAGAATTTTCACCCTCCTATCATAAGAAGAGCCTCTGGTATCTCGTAGCCCATGAAAACTACCAATGATCAGTTGTAGAATCTCCCTCATTATGTCATCTTTATAAGGAACATTAGGAGCTGAGATCCTCATAGTGTCACTAAGACAAGTGCTAACTGCAAGTCTCACATCTTCATCTGAATGCCTCACCATTTGGGACTGAACTAAAACAACCATAGGAATGTCTGTTGCATACTTCAAACCATCGAAATCAAATTGGTCAATTTTTGATAAATGCATTTCCATTTCTTCCAACTTCTTAAGAAGAGCATTCTTGGATGGATAATGTTGTTGATTTTGTGACAATCACTGCAAATGTAATAGCACTCCTGATTGTATGTGTTTTTCAAAGGCAGCAATCTCTCTCTTATTTATATTGTGGATGACATATGGATAGACATGTCCCTTCATAGGACATGTCTATTCATTAACACATACTCTTTTAAGTAATATAATGACATATATATATATATATATAATATTTCTGTAGTCTTATTATATTAATTTCTCTAACACAATAATACTTTAGATATATATAAATTTATATCTCATATATAATGAATATATATATAAATTATATCTCATATATATATATATACAATAGTATTGTCTCATAGGTTTATCTGACTGAAGCTACCAAACATCAACACTCCATCTTAGTTGGGGAGGATAAACACATGGCTAGATATTGCCTCAATGTAATATCAAGTTTATAGAGATATCATCTCATGATATTAGGAGTAATGGGCACAGAATATCAAGTCACATGATATTCACCATGTACTCAGAATACTGACCTACCAACATCAAGTCTTATGATGTCCACTAATTACTCAAAAGTTTATAAAGATATCATCTCATGATATCAGAGCATTGGCCTGCAAAATATCAAGTCACATGATATTCACCAAGTGCTCAAAGTAATGGCCTACCAACATCAAGTCTCATGATGTCCACCAAGTACTCAAAAGTTTATAAAGATATCATCTCATGATATTGGGAGCATTGGCCTGTAGAATATCAAGTCGCATGATATTCACCAAGTGCTCAGAGTAATGGCCTACCAGCGTCAAGTCTCATGATGTCCACCAAGTACTCAACAAATGTCCATAGGTAATGTGCACTTACCATAGGAACATTCCTATCATCTATCATGACTGTTTCAGCCATCATAAGATGTCTATCAAAATAGAGATTCTGAAATGAGATATCAATATTGCCTTTAAACCTTTAGTAGAACAACAAAAATATCCAATTGTAGTCACAAAACTTACAGTTAGATTGGATAACCAAAAATATGAATTTGAAGCACAAAGTGAGACACCTGAGTGATCTCTGCAACAGACAATGTGTTTTTGTCCACTGCCTCCAAGCTTGAGGGTTTCCGTCCTCAAACTTGCTGAAAGCCAAAGCTTCCTAGAATTCTCCAAGAGAAAAAACCAAACATAAAACCAAGCATAATTTAAGAGCCTCTCATTCTTCTTTTATAACTAACTGTTGAGACTTTTGGCCGTCCCTCTGCTTGTCTCTTGATTTTCCATTTTTTTCTCTTTTTAATTTTCCCTCTTATAATTTGAATTGAGCATAGGGAATAATAAAGTGACTTTATTAATTTTTCACTTAACTCACCATTAAGTCACTTAATACTTCATTAAATTAATTAAATAATATTCCCCTTATGATTTACCATTTAGGAATAATATTAAATAATTAATTTAATTATGTCCACGGCCTTATTAAATATTCATATTTGGAGGTTGCATTAGAAGGGGACATTACAAGAACCCAAGGGCCCAATTTGGGAAGGTATATCAAAGGAGGTGCCTATGTTCATTTGAGGATCATTCAAGTTATTCATTGCATCCAATCTTTAGATATGGGCACTTTGTTCAATCGAGGGCATGAGAAGAGAACTCTTCTGGATTCTACATATGGGATCAAGATTGAAAATCCTTACTTTTAATCTTGAATGATTCTATTTTGGAATCACAACTGTGCTAGTTTGTGGAGGATTTGGACATTTTCTCAATTTGCTACAATGTAGCTACAATACCACTACAATGTTCTATGAAAGCAAACAACATCATATATTTGCCAAAGCATAATTGAGGGTTTATATATTGTTTTTTAGATTTTTGGAGAATTTTGAGCATCATCTACAGTTATATCTAAGTTGTTTCAGTCAATTCTAGCTGAGCACCATACTGGGAGAGAGAAATCCAGTCATTTGGGTATTAGATCAGTCACATGAGCTGCTGGTTGCATTATCCCTACCATCGAACATAAGTGACAGGCCTATTGGAGTGAAGTGCCATCATTTCTAGGAGGATTTAAATCAGATCTGGACATTTTGTATGTGTTTCCAGGTCCCTTTTGAGCTGCAATACATATCTACGGCCATATAAGTTTGGGTGACATCATTTAGAAGGTGGATCTACCAACATTAGTTGCTGTTCCATACTTGTCATCAGCAAACCTACATGTTTCCAGACAATAATAGACTGTTGTTTCCACCTAGCTGCGCCATTGGGAGGATACATTTGACAATATACTGGTGTTTCAACACTATTTCTGGCAGATTGCTTCATTTCTAGTGAATTACAGCCTTTTCCAGCATTGTTCTGGTACCCATACATATCCAAACAGCAGCCATACCAATCACCAACCTCTATTTGTTATTTATAAACATTGCAAGGTCTGATCTAGATTTGACTTGCATGTTTTTAACAGGGTACAACATTTTTTGAGTGCAAAAATATCTCATAAATTCTGATTTGTACTTTCAAGCATCTTCATTCATGGTATTTTGGAAGATTATTTGGCTGCCGTTATTCATAATTGACTTCATCTAATATTCTATGGTATTTATGATATAAATTGGCAAAGTTTGGTGTTGTTAGTTGCAATTGTGGATTGTTAGCAGTAATGTAAGGGTTTTGAAAACTGTGTTCAGAATTTATACTTCTTGTTTGGATTCATTTCCTTCAAAAAAATTCAGAATAAATAAAATACAGAGGGGAATATTACATGCAATTCTCGGGTGAGGGCTTTGTGCAGCCAGTTCTTAGCCTCCACCATGAAAGGACTGGGTTGGGCCATGTCATCCTCATTTTGAGCTCTATGACCTTCAAAATCTCCCTCTTGTACCATTGCTTGCATCTCTAGTTTTGTCAGTGAATCTAGAACTAAAATAGTAGAGCTTTTCCTCTCACTCTCCGTTGTAATCGTGCTCAGCCCAGGATCTGTCATATTCTTGTTGTGTGCTTGCATGACATGGGCTTTGAACTCAGTTTTGGCTATATCTATGAATAAACGAATGTACCTAGTGAAACTTGTGCTCAAAAGTCTATGCCCTATCTAGAATCATAGGGGATTGGATTGCGGACCTAGGTTAGCGGTTAACTAAATTTGATGCAAGGATTTTTCTAAACAAATCAGTAGCATAGGAAAGGAACAATAAAGCATAGAAATTGGCAATAGCAAAGCACACACCAGATTCATAAGGTAATTTGTCAAAGTCCTGGATTGTATCTAGGGTCACAAGTAGCTTTTATTTTTAATTGAAATTTATTAAAGTACCATGACTTTTATTTTTCATGAGAATGTCATTATGACAAAGAATCTTGTAATAGAGGTCATTGTTTGGGTGCTATAAAGGATCTTGTCATAGGAGTTGCAAAAACTAATGAGTTGTAAAACAACATATGCATTACATATAGTCTTGATGTAATGAGTGAATTGCAAACATCTAGTATCACATTTAGGAAAAAAAAGTTCTAAGGAGGCTTTGGGGCTTAAAAGAATAGTTTGTAATGAGTGTTAGGCAGTCAGTCTATGAAGGTAAGCTCTAGGCAAATGCAGTGTCCATGTTGGCATTGTCAACCATACCTTTACAAGAAAGTGTCATTTTTTCTATGGGCAATCTGATAACTTGTTTAAATAATAATATATCAGAGTTGCTGGACACTTGTTGTTCCTTGTGTGATACATATATCTACATATCGGATACTCAATATGGATATTACACTACTAGACATGGCATGGATAGTGTAATCCAAACATATCCATCAATGAGCCTATCTTTGGCTGCTATTCAATACATATGGCTACACCACATTGTTTGTGTTGTATTTAGTTTAGGTTTTACAAAAACATCAAAAGTTGCAAACAAACCATGCACACAAATATAGCCATTAAAGACAAACATAATATAACAAAATAAATTTTGTAACTAAAATGTAAAATAATATGTAATATTTTGTTGAATTTATAGTGGATGGTCATTTAGTGAAGATTGAGCTAAGGGGCTCACTTTTTACTTGGTGCAATAGAATGGATTCCAATCTATTCCATTGACAAGTTTTACATTTCTACCAACTGGGTTAATTCAGCCAACTACTGTTTTTCAACTCTTTTGAGGATTGGGTTTGATCACAACCCTCTACACCCGAGTCTTTGAACAAGACTGCAGAATTGGTAAGTACCCTTTGAGATTTGAAATCACGTGGCTTTCACACCTTGAGCTAAAAGATAACATTAAAAAAATGGTGGAACATTGAAGGCAAAGGTTTGGCTATGTTTAAGGTGGCCAAAAAATTAAAGTGGAAATATTGAATTCAATCAAGATACTTGCCTAAAAGAAAAGGATCTTCAAAAGTTCTTGCATAAGTTGATCAACAAAGAGGAGGGTTTTCGGAAAGCCTG
Organism: Chamaecyparis obtusa; assembly: GCA_027943335.1. Lineage (NCBI taxonomy): Eukaryota > Viridiplantae > Streptophyta > Pinopsida > Cupressales > Cupressaceae > Chamaecyparis > Chamaecyparis obtusa. The sequence goes on from BSBK01000231.1 coordinate 524,439, forward strand.
AGAGGGTACAGATCAAAATATGGCACATTGTTTGTATGCTAGTAAAATTTCATTTAATGTGACTCGTTCTCCATATTGGCAAGAGATAGTTAGGTCAATCAATGAAGCACCGAGATAATACAAAAGCCTACGCTACAAGAAGGTTCATACCACCCTTTTGGCTAAAGAAAAAAATATATTGATAGACAATTGCAGGTGATTTGAGCTTCATGAAAAACCTCAGTGGTTTCTATCATTTGTGATGAATAGAAGGATGCTAGAAATAGGTCACTAATCAATGTGATTGCAATGAGCCCAAAGGTAGCATTGTTTTCGAAAGCAATGGAATGCAATGCTAAAGAAAAAGATACCCAATATATCACCAACATTCTATTGAAAAAAATCAAGTCAATGGGCTAGAGAGTGTTGAGGTGACGGCAAATAATGCAAAAGTATGTAGAGTAGCAAGGCTGGTCGTAGAAGAAAGATATCCATACATTTGGTGGACCCCTTATGTAGTTCATTCTTTGAACTTAATGCTACAAAAAATTGGCAAAATTGAATGGATACAAATGATTTATGTAAAAGAAAAAGAAATTCAAATGTTAATTTTTAATCATCACATTTTACAAACCATTTACATACAATTTGTTAAGCTAGAGTTGTTAAGGGCAGGTTTTCTTTTGTATTAGAAATATGCAACTAATTTATTTTATTTTTATTAAATGCTTTTTTTGAAATACATGTAAGATTTGTGTTTATAAAAAATATTATTTTTGAATTGAAGATGGTTGAGACATGCTTTGCCACACGCTACATTTTTCTTAATAGGCTTGTGGGTGTCAAACAAGCTTTGAAAAGTATGATGATTAGTGATATTTGGGTAGTTCGGAGGGAATTTGAAACAAATCGAGCAAATAATATAAAAACATTAATTCTTAATGCAGATTGGTGGGCTCAAATAGACTACTTACTATCTGTCACTAAATCAATATACACTCTCATTCATTGGTGTAATATTGATAAACTAATATTGGGTGACATCAATGATTGTATAGATGCAAGGGTGGAACAAGTTAGAAATATTATTATAGCAAAAGAGTAAGACTCTATATTATTTTATAGACAAATGTATGGGTTCATCTAGAAGAGATGAGATAAAATGACATTTCCTTTGCAACTTTTGGCATATGCTTTGAACCCCAAATAGGATAACACCAAATATGAATGTTGAGGTTGTTGATGGATATAAAAATCTTTCAAAAAAATGTTAACAAATCTTAGAGTTGTTGCATAGATTTGAGATGAGTTTGAGACTTTTGCATCCTTTGATGGAACCTATGCAGATATTAATGCAATGACAAATAAAAAAGCAATGGACCCTATAAAATGGTGAAACTTCCATGGTGTGATGACTAAACATTTGAAAAATTTGGCTATCAAACTTCTATCAAAGGTTTAAGTTTATATGAATCATATTCTAATTTTAATTATTGTTATTTTTAATTTTTATTTGATTGTTTGTGTCTTTGTAATTTTTAAGTTATAATATCATCTTTTTCTACAGGTTTCACATTCTTCAACATCTAAGAGGAATTGAAGTACATATGACTTCATCCATTTTGTGAAACAAAGAAGGCTGGCATCTAGCAAAGCAAAGGACCTTGTATATTTGTATTCCAATTTCCAATCTTCGTCTTCTTCCATAGACTGCATGAAAGGGCCTAGTAGACTTTGGGATGTACAACCTAAGATGAGTGACATTGATGTATCCATAAATGCATTCGCACATCTCAATTCCATTGCTGAGGATTCTAACATAGTAGGAGGATCCTTTGGTGAATCTTCGGTTGGTTTTGATCAAGTTTCAAAAACTCAGACTTGCCATGGACTTAGCAAACCAAAATATTGGACTCGGACTCAGACTCGTGAAAGACTCACGAAAGACTTGGCAAAAGGAAAAAACCGTAATTTTACATAAAAACACAAATAAATTAATGCATTTAAAGAATGTAAGAGCCATAATTGATACATTACACATGTCATATGAATCTCAAACACTCAATATATGAAATATCATCATAGTTGCAAACTTTAAAATGTTTAACAGAAGCATAAGTTTATAAATGTTTACAAAATTAGATATAATGATATATCCAAATGTGAAAAACAGCAAACTAAAGACTACATCCTCCTCTTTCCTCTTCTAATATAACTCAATTTTTGACACCTTGAACTAGTAGGCATTGTGGTATGTAAAAGAGGAGTTGATTCTTCTTCTTCAACATCAAAGTCCTCATCTTCGTCATCCTCCATCTCACTAGAATCAATCAATGCTGTTGCTTCTGCTGCTGCACCTCTCTCTAACTCTGCAATATCTTCTTCAGTAAGGAGGACATCATCACCTTCATCTTGTTCATTGACCGTCCAATCACCATATGGATCAATTTCGTCCAAGTCAATGGACTCATGTGAAACACCTCCAACTTTCTAGTGCGAAGGCGAAGGTTATACCAAACAAAGACAAGATCATTGAGTCTCTTCTGGCTCAACCCATTTCTCTTCTTTGTGTGAAAGTTCTCAAATGTGCTCCAATTCCGTTCACAATGAATCATTTGATAACAAAAAATTGATAATGAATCATTTGATAACAATAGTATTCAAAAACAAGATAAAAATGCAAGGAAATCAGTCAAAAAGATAAATAGAAAAAAATTTGCCAACATTTCCCCTTGTTTTTCAAGATTTTCTTCATTTCTAATGGAAGGGAAAATCAAAAAAATAAATAAGTAGAAAATTTCCTTACCTAGATGTAGTTTGCAGATTTGATGTTGATTCTTCAACCTCTTCCCACCCTAAAACCCTGTTGTGAGCAAGAACAAAGAGCAAATGAGAGGAAAAATGAAAAAAAACAACTTTATGCATGTGCTGGGCGTGTTTACTGGACAACGCGAGTCCAAGTCAATGACTCGCGAGTCCCGATGAAAGACTTGCGCGAGTCCAAGGCAAAGACTCTCGAGTCAACTCACTTGGACTCGTCTTGCCATTGGACTTGCGAGTCCAGACAATTTTTTGATCTATGGTTTTGATAGTCTAGTTTATGGTCGCACTCAATCCAACTATCCTAGATCTTCAGAGAATCTTGATGGTTGAGAACTCCAATTTTAGGAGAGCAGTGATAGCATGTGATTCTACCAAACTATTATTGTATTTGAGTTTTGTTTTAATAATAAAACTATATTTAAATGTAATATTTTGGAATATGTCTAAATTGTGCGTCTATATTTCTTTTACAATAATGAAAGTCTTCATCAAGAACATAGAAAATTGTGTTAAATACACGTGTATGTGTTTTTTTATGAATGCTGCATCTTGCTGTATCAATATGAGAGGTCTTGAAAAATGGAATACTGTATTCGTGCCCGTGCACCTTTTCTTTTTGTGATTGGTTGGAGTTTTAGTTTTATATATGTCAATATGTTCAGTGCTTTCTATGTATTCTATATTGTGTTTCTTTGCAGCCTGGTGCCTTTTCTCTCCACATCTCTTTAAAAGATGGTCATATGGGTGCTTGGGCCACTAATGTATAGTTTGTCTATCCAAATATGAGATAAAAAGGAAAAATTGCGAAACTATATAACTTAATACCGAAAATCTAAGTTACTGGGTTCATACCCATAGGTCCCGAACCGGGTTCGGGTACACACCTAATACAGGTGCATTTGTGGGTACTTGTCTGTTTTCATAGCCTTTGATGATTGATGAACATTGAATCATATTTCATGAACTATATTTTGTATTTTAGTAATTGTAATGATTTTCATTGGAATTGTGAACATAGACATATATGATATCATTGATATGGCTTATTTGAATATTTTTCAACTATCAATTGGCATTTAATATTATCTTTGGTATTTGGCATTGATCAATGATCAAGTATCATACTATGAAATGATTTAGTTTTACAATTTTGTATATTTCTCTTATTTTTGTATATATAATGCATATATATATTTATATATATATACCCATGTACCCAAACCCCTAATTTTTTTTTCACGTACCCACTTACCGGGTTCATGAACCCGCACCGGTAACTTAGCCAAAAATAAAAAAAACAAGCTTTGCTTTAAAGTCAAATTGTGGCAGCTCTTTTTCCAATTTGATATTTCCTATGTTACCCCGAGTTTTTAAGACAGGGAGATGGGGGGTCGGGAAATGGATTTCCATGATGTTTTTTTTTGCCAGAGCAGGGGATGGCTATATATATATATATCTGAATTTTCAAATATATTCATGAATTTTAGAATTACATAACATTGTAACATTCATCATAGCAACATAATTATCAATGTCATTCATCAAATCATCATAGAAGATAGCATCAAATCGAATCATCATAAAATTATGTTATTATCGTACTGTATAATGCAAAAATTGAAAAATGTGAAATATAAGGAAAAAAATTAAAATTAGACTTTTCATGCTTTAAACTACATAGAAATTAGAATTTTTTATTTTTTTTGAGACTATGATTTAAATTTTAAACTGACATAGTGATTAAAATTTAAAATAATAAAACAGTAAACTACTAAACTATGATCTTAAAAGCATTGATTAATGTTTCAATGGTTTTGTTAACCATTGATTATCACTGATAAATTGATGATCAATGGTTAACAAAACCATTGAATCATTTTAACCAATGGGTTTTTTTAACATTTTTACCTCTGAGAATGACTGCCGTAGCAGTGAGAAAATTAATATTTATTATTTCTCTGCAAGTGCAAACTCTCTCTCTCCAAACGCAGCTTCCTTCTCTCTCCAAATGCAGTGAAAAGTTAAAATGGGCTGAGCTTGTGCAATCACAGCTGCCCTGTCTCTCCAAATGCAGCAACAAACTCAGCTTCCTTCTGTGTTTCCTCAGCTCAAAACCAGTGACAGCATGTAGAGGGATTGCAATGTTTTAAAAGTTAAAACTTTATGTTTTTGCCTTATAACTTATGAGTTATAAGCTTATAATATATTTTAATATATTACTCTTAGGGTTGCATTATGCAGGGTCCGCAAAATTATAAAAAAATTGCAAATTATTTTAAATAGATGTTGGAAACTCCAATCCGTCCCTAGGACGGTCAAGGGACGGCTTTGCTGTCCCCGACTGTAAGGGGGACGGTCAACAAAAGTTGGAAATGGTCAACAGTGTTTCTGGGTTTTGGAAACGGTTTTCGATTTTGTTGACCAATCAGGGATGGCTTGGAAACGTCCCTGGCCGTCCCCCGTCCCCAAAATGGTTTCCATTTCCGAAACTTGCCCATAAGGGGGGGGCGGACGTGTTTCTAGGTAACATAGATAATTTCCGAGTTTAACGGCTTACAAATCCATTGTAGAACTTTCCTTTGTGGCTTCTTGTTTACTCACTTTCAGTTTCTTGTATGTAAAACTGCTGGATTTTGGAAAGAATGTTCAAGAAGGAACATTCAATATGATAAAACATCTTATATTGAAAGTTAATATGGTATATTGAGAATTTAGCTGATTTTTTTTCTCAAGTTGGCAAAAATTCTGTTATGTTTTAGACTTTTAGTGGAAAATGATGATCATCTGATTATCTAGTTCTACATTTAAGAATTTCCTAACTATTAAGTATTTGGTTTTATAACAGGAAGTCATGGAGACGGTCATCCTACAAATACAGATACACCCCTTGTAGCATGGGGAGCTGGTATACAGAAACCAAAGCTTGCGACTTCTGAGAGCACTACAGATATAGGCTTCAGATTTGTTGATGAACATACAGATGATATGCCTACACCCCCTGCATGGGACCTTAAAAGCATAGAACGAGTAGATGTTAACCAGGCTGATATTGCTCCTCTTATGGTAGAAATATTTTTTGCAGCCTTTTGTATGTTTTAATTTGAATTGAGAATCAAGAAAATAACTTCCTAGTTACTATTTCTGATGTGTTTTTTATTTCTTTTATGTATTGGTCAGACAACTCTTCTGGGCTTACCTTCTCCACTGAACTCTGTTGGAAGTCTACCTATGGAATATTTAAATTTAGATAAGGTAGTGGTCTTGCTTTGCTGGTAAGCTGATTGGAAGTAGTTCTAGAAGAAATTCAGTTGTAAAGGATTGATATACTTAATCTATTGTTTAAGTCGTTTGGGACCTTGATGATAAATTAGCAGGGTTTGATCTTGAGGTTTTGAAGTTGAACTCTTCGAGTTTTTAATATTTGATACTATGGATATTAAAATCTGTTAAGTTGGTACTTATGAAGTTATAAACCAAATATTATCTTTTTCTTGTGCATTTTTTTTCAGGAAGAACAAGCAGAAGCTGCTTTTGCAAATGCAAAACAAATTCTGAATCAGTTCCTTCGCAAGTCTCGTATCCAAAACAAATAAGAAAGAGATACAGTAATCTATTCGGATAAATAGTAAACATACTAGCAATTTGATTATCAGAATTCAAAAGATTTTAGAAGGCTTCTAATTTATTTTGCATGGCTTGATATGAAAGCTAGTCTCTATTCAAACAAAATTAGTGGCTTGAACTGACTGAGCATTGTTTTTACAAAAATATTTTTCTTCTAAAGCTATCAGATACCTCAAGTTGTAGCCTTGCTACTATGATTTATCTGCGTTATTCCTTCTTTCCATGTAATCTTATTGCCTATTTTCTAGTCTGATTGCTCCCTCATGGTTTTTTTCTTGGCTATATGGAATGCCATTTTGGTTATTTATTTTCTTTTCTATTGGGATTAATAGTCATCTGTTATTGGGTTTTGTATTGTACCATCTACTGTTTTCTTGACAGAATGAGGCAGAACTAAAACAATCAAGATCGTTACATTTCAGACCATTTGGACCTTTGACTAAGCATCATATCTTTGTAGAAGAAATTGAGAAGCTTATATCTTCCGGGAAGTATGAAGCTGCCCTACACTTTGCACAAGATCTCATCACACTCTCTCTTGGAGGCCTTCATTATTTTCAGACATATGATTGGTTTGCTTTGATGACAACAATCACAATGGGTTACATTGGCTGGATGGTTTATATTATTCTTCATGTCTTTAAGTGTTATACATCTTTTCTTGCAACTCCATATGAGACAAGACTCAAGGCTGGAGTTAATGAAGTCAGAAATAAAAGAGTAAGATATCTTTGTTACAATTAGTAGCAATTATAATTGTAAAAAAAACTATGTGACTGAAACTCTCGGGAACAAAAAACTTGGTCCACAATTGATGCTTTCCCATGGTTACTTCACAGAAAATTTCTTACTGCAGACAATATGCTGAAAAATGGGTAGATTAGTCTGAACTAGTTCTGAAACTGCCACAAGAATATTGAAATAATTATCATCTCCTAATCCACCATTCATATAGAAATTAAATTTGGGCTGAAATGAGTACTTTTGAAAGATTTGTCCCTCAGGTTAAGGAACTAACACATGATATCTCTGTATAGAGGAATGCGTTGCTGAAAGTGTAAATGATTCAGATGTTGCAACATCTTAAATTGGGATTTATAATATGGAATCTGTGGGAGGAAAGAAACTTGAGAATATTTGAATTTGATGAAAAAGATGCAACCCGTTTGGCATGTGTCATCAAAAGCCAAATTATATCAATGGCCAAAATCTAGATGAAACTTGAAAGAATATCTGGATAAAAATCAATTTCTATAGTCGGGTAACTTTGGATTGCGAAAAGATGGCGTTTTCTCTTCCACCATATTTTTCATCTTTCACATATGGAAAAAGTGAAGCGGTCCCTCCTCTTTTGGACTTGCATAAAATAAAATTTGATGACACTCCTATCAAAAACATAGGCACTGCCAGTATTGGAGTAGTAATTTGCATTAATATGGTGATTGCAAACATTATATGTCAGCAAAACATTGCACGCAAAACTAATAATTATAAAGAGGCTTTTTCCTGCTACATGGGGTATGGCTTGTTTTAGTCTTATGCATATAAAGGCTAGAAATTGAAGGAGACTTTGATGTTGTTATAAAATTGGTCCACAATGAAAACCACACAACATGAACCACCATGACAATGGAAAGGGTCTAGCTGGATTGTTGCATTATTCACCACTACAAATTCCTTCTACTTTGTTTCCTATATTTTACTACAGCGTACACCTTCCCTTTCATACCTCTACATACCGTAGCTTTTTCAGTGTCATTTTAGAAATGTATATTGAATTATAACTTACATACTGACCAACACCATGTCTCTATGTTCATGACTACCTCAAACTTCTTATCTCTCAAGTCCCACCTACCTACTGTACAACCTGCACCTCCTAAGAGCACCCACACAAGTCCGCTGGGAGTCTGAACAAATACTCTCCCAGTAGAAAAGGTCAAATCCATTCCCCAACATGACCCATTGACCCTTTCTTGCCCATTGAATCTTTTAAAATTATTGACAATATTAGCCTGCTGATCATCTCCACCTAGCCCTCTCATTTTCTTCAATAATCCTCTTCTTCCCCCAACATCTGTTATTGGCCTCTTTAAGATCATTCTACCACTGTCTTTCTCAGTTCTTCCCTTATACAATGGTGTATGGCACTCCTCACATGTTTTGTACTGGGACCTCCAATGATAATAAAATACAACGCTAGCACATGACTAGGCATTTGCACTTATGCCAAAAAGAACATACATGTGGCCTTTGTCACATGTGCTTACAAGTGTTTATGATGCTTATCTTGAATAAATGAATCAAACATTTTTAGCCCCCACCAATAACTTCTTCATGGCCTTGACTCTAATGAAATTCAAATTGGACACACTTTTTGACAATCTCAACTAGGTAAGAACAAGCTTCTTCCTGAAGAGCACACTGTTATACTAAAATGGGGCGGGGGTGAATCGGCATACCAACTATTTTTACTAATTTAAACTTCATCCATCACAGTAGCATGAATTACTAAATTTAGCAATCATGCACATGAGAACACAATAACATAATGTTTTACGTGGGAACCCCAATGGGAGAAAATCATTGCAAATCAATGCTTTTATATAATTCTTCTTTTACAACTTGTTTGTAGGCACCAACCTACTAGAGGCACCAACCCTTAAGTTTATGAGCACCAACTCACCAGAAGCACCAACTCTCACAATTTGTAGGCACCAACCCCCACTCTATTAGAGGCACCAACCCCTCATTCGAATTTCCACCTTAGTAATGTTGCTTACTCAACTGATGGTGGAATACCCTTTTTTCAACTTTTGCTATTAATCCTTTCAAATCCTTCCACAAATCTGCTATGCACATTTCTTCAAAATCTGCTATACTCTTTTCTTCAAATCTGCTATGAAGTCTTGGGGAGTGCATGGAGTTTGAACATCTCGCGAAAGAATAACTCTGAGATGCTATGAAGCTGGCTGCGATAGAGAAGAAGTGTGCACACGTCGTCAATCTATCCACAACCACATAAATACAATCCTTCCCTTGCACTCTCGGAAGACCTGTAATGAAATCCATTGATATACCTTCCCACTTCTGATTTGTTTTGTTGACAAGTCACACTCTCACGCACATGATGCAAAGACATCATCCTTGAGGCCCTTCCAAGAGAACTTCTCTCTAATCTGCCTGTATGTATTGAAGTACCCCTAATGCCCTGCAAGTGGTGGGTCATGGACGGCTCGTAAGATCTGCTCCTTAAGTTTTGATCTAGGAACCAAGTAATTTATGTTTTAATAGTATATAACATCATCAATCACTGTGTTTTTGTCATCTTGAACCAACCCATCCATGATCTCGCATTCAAATTGATTCTTGGAATACTCAACTAAAAGTTGAGATTTCCAATTTGCTGAAATCTCACTCAAGGAGCAAAGTGTAGCAGATGTAGGCCTCCTAGAAAGTGCATCAACAAAAATGTTCTTTTTCCACTTGACATACTCGATGTCAAAATCATATGCCTGTATCTTACTGACCCATTTATGTTGGCACTCGTTAACTTCTTTCTTCTCCAAAAAATATTTCAGACATTTGTGGTCAGTCCTCACCACAATCCTCCCACCTACCAAGTACTGGCAAAACTTCACCAATGCATGCATGATGGCAAGCATCTCCTTGTCATAGGTGGAATGAAGTTTCTCATTATCCCTTAGCTTCCTACTCTCTTAGGCAATAGGATGACAATTCTGCATAAGAACCGCTCCAATACCCTCTTCGGATGCATCACACTCTAACACAAAGGGTTGAGAGAAATTTGTAAGAGCCAAAACTGGACAGTTGCTCATAACCTACTTGAGCCTATCAAGTACAACATGTGCCTCATCTGCCCACTTTAAAACATCTTGTTGTGTGAGATCTGTCAAAGGGGCTGCAAGCTGTCAATAACCCTTCATGAACCTCTTGTAGTATGCACATAAGCCTAGGAAACCTCGCAACTCTGAAATGTTCCTAGGTGCTGGCAGTCACGTATTGCCTGGATCTTCTTGTCATAAACCTTGACCCCATCCTGACCAATCAAATGCCCCAAGTACAAGATCTTTGTAAGTCCAAATTCACATGTGTACATCTTGGCAAGGAGAGACCTTTCCTCCATATGCCAAGTACCTCATCCAAATATCTCATGTGCTCCTTCGAAGTCTTGCTGTATATGAATATGCCATCAAAGTACACAAGTACAAATTTACACAATTGCTTATTGAATATGCAATTCATGCATGACTGGAAGGTACTGGGTGTGTTAGTGAGGCCACATGGCATCATCAAGAAGTCATAATGCCTGTAGTGACATCTAAATGCTGTCTTATGTATGTCATCATCATGAACCTGAATCTAATGGTACCTTGAACAAAGATCAATCTTCGAAAAGAATACTGCACCATGAAGCTCATCCAATAACTCGTCTATGCATGAAATAGGATACCTATTCTTAATTGTTTTCTTATTCAATGCACATTAATCAATGCACATGTGCATGGTGCCATCCTTCTTCTCCAACACCATAGAAGAAGCAAAGGGGCTAGAGCTAGATCTGATATGCCCCATATCCAATAGCTCACAATGGTCTTCTCTATCTCATCCTTAAATTTCTTAGGATGATGATAGGGAATAGTAATCATGGGCTTAGCGCCCTCCTCAAACTCAATCACATGCTAAAAACCTCGGTCAGGTGGTACCCCAAGAGGAATGTGACCAAATACAAGGTTGTGCTTATCCAATATCGTTTGAATGTCTACATGAAATGTCCGCTTGTCTTGTAAAGAAGGTGACTTGGACAAAATGAAACACTGTGCCACACAAACAACATCTTCATGTCTGAATAAAGACTACATCCTACAAGCTGAGACCAACATTAGTCTTCCATCAGAAAGTGCCTTAAGCACAACCTTCTTACCACCTTCCACGAAACATAATTGCATCCTCTTGAAATCCTATACATATCTTCCTAGAGATTGCAACCAGTGGATGCCCAAAATTGTATCAATCTTGCCAAGTCCCACAACGTAAAAATCATCTGTCAATGTGTAATCATCCATTTGTATGCTGAGTTGTGGAGCTTTCTTGGTGCACAAGTGAATCCATCTGCAATTGTCACTAAATCCAAGGAAATCCTCTTCTTGCAATCCCCGTCTGGCAACTAGTCCCTCATCTATAAAACTGTGTATCCCCACTATCAACAAGGCAGGTCACACAATGTCCCTTAATCACTCCCTTCAGGCAAAAGAGATGGATCCTAGGAACTCTTGAAAGCGTGACAATAGTACCTTGGGTCATAACCACAACATCATCCTCTCCAAGCTCTACCTACTGAGCCTCGTGCTCACCCCCACCACTGTTGTCCTCTGAACTTGTCTTGTAATTGCTCATCATCCACATCATAGGTAACTACAATGAGATGTGCCTTAACTTTCCCAAGGCATCTGTGTCTTGGCTCCCGAGGCTCCTTACATGAGAAGCAAAGTTTCCTCCACAACTCATTACGTGTCTCCTGATCCATCCTGGGAGGTGGTGGTGGCACACTCTTGCACTGTGTAGAAGCCTTTTGAAAAGGCTTGGAGCCTCTGGAAAACTTCTTATCCTACTGATAAGAAGGGTGTGGTGTAGTATCAAGCTCAAGTGTAGTTTGAATAGCCTCCTCCAGGGTCTTTGGCTTAAAAGCTTTAACCAAACCTCATAACCTCTCATGTAACCCCTCAATAAATAGCATCACTACACGTCTGGGGGGCATCTTTGGAACCATGATAGCAATGCATTGAAACTCATTAATGTAAGTCTCAATGTTCCCAATTTGTGTCATTAATGCTAGGTCTCTATAATATAGCTCCACATCCTTACGATCAAATCTAGCAATAAGCCATTCTGTTAACTCCTTGTAAGAATGTATAAGCCCATGGTTTTGGGTGACTAAACCATGATGCCACCAATCATAAGCCACACCCTCTTAAGTGTAGCACAACAAATTGGATGACCTCCTCCTTAGGCATAGGCTTAAGTGAGAGGTATATATCAAGTTCGTGCCCCCAAGCTCGTGCACTAATGTTCCCGCTACCATCAAAAGGAGATAAGGTAAGTTTGTGGGTCACTTGCTTAACGTCTCCATTTTGCTGCTATTTGGGCTGTCGATCTCCTCTAGCCCTCAAACTATCCTTGCACTAAGCACAATACCGGGGTAGTGGGAAAGCATCTCTGGCATGGTGTGGAAGGGCTCACCACTCATTAGTGGCTTCCATAATTGAGTCCTTGAACTCAACGCCCTCTAATAGATCCATTGGTATTTTCTCCTCTCTAGAAGGGAAATGTGGTTGTAAGGGTCTATCCGCTATACGTGTGCGAGTCTTCTCCTGTCTAGGGTAGCTAAATGCACTATCATTCGATGAAGGAGCCTTGCTACTCCCACGGCTACCTGTAACTGAAACAGATCTACTCACTCTGTCTCGTCTGTTCATTAGTGGCTTCCATAATTGAGTCCTTGAACTCAACGCCCTCTAATAGGTCCATTGGTAGTTGCTCCTCTCTAGAAGGGAAATGTGGTTGTGAGGGTCTATCCTCTGTACGTGTGCGAGTCTTCTCCTGTCTAGGGTAGCCAAATGCACTATCATTCGATGAAGGAGCCTTGCTACTCCCACGACTACCTGTAATTGAAATAGATCTACTCACTCTGTCTCGTTTGTCACGCCTATCTCTATGCTGACCCGAGTCCAACTGATCAAGGGTATCTTGTAACCTGTCTAAAGCCTATACAATTTGTGGCTGTGTATTCATGAGAGTTCTAAACAACTCTCGGTCAGGATCCCCTTGGTAGTTTTGTCTTCCCCTCTGTCAAAGACTCCTATTGCCATCATGTAAATCACCCCGACCTGCTAGATCTTCCGTATTAAGATCTACCTGTTCTTGTGCTCTCCAGCAGGTGTAATACTTGTATGCCTTAAATCTGCCCACATGCATAGAAATAAACTCAAAACCCTTAGGTTAGCAAGATTATGCTCTGATACCATTGAAAGATACCCAATTGGATTTCTAAGGCAAAATTTTGTTTATTTTTCCTTGACTTTGACCAGCCGCTCAAAGAAGTCTAATTTTTTTGGTTTTTTGTAATTTATGTTTTTTTGAAGTTTCTGATTTTTTTTGGAATTTTTTATATTTGGGATGCAAATGCTAAAAAGAACGAAAAATATTGGAGAGAATTTAACAACAAATAATTAACTGCAAACAATGACTAAATTCTGATTTTATTTCATCAAATAATTATTATCATATCTGTACCAGGGCTGTACGGCCTGTAGCAAGCTTGATCATCAAACCAATTGACAACAATCAAGTTCTTCTCCTCCAATTTATATCTGCTATCCAAATCTATGAGGTCTGATCCAACTTTAAGCTTTGAATTACCTTGAGTTACGCCTCCAAACCCTACGTCCACCTAGAGGATGATGTAAATTCTACCTGGGTTGTACGGCTGGCTCCAATAGCTCAACAAAAGATTAAGACTGCTGAAAAAGTCACTGATCTGCAAGCTGTTGAAGTTGTTTTTCCCAAAACAAACTGCTGCAATTATATTTCTCCTCCCACAATGGTGTCAATGATGGTCCCAACTGGTGCTGAGAGGGGAGGGGCGAATCAGCACCCACTAAAACTTTAGTACTAAATCTGATATACTCTAACCAAAACTGTAAGCATAAAAAATTCTATCACAGAAGTAGCAATCACACAAACAAATAGTAAACAACACCAGATTTATCATGTAGAAACCCAAATCGGGAGAAAACCACGGTGTTAGGAAACCTCACAAATTTTGCACTCTTGTGAAGTGCGCCCTATAAGGAGCCTTCCCTGTTAAAGGATTACAAACACACTGTTAGATGCAACCTGGTTAAGGGATTTAAGAAATAAGGCCTATTAGAACCTGCCTGGTTAGAGGACTTAAAACACCTACACAGATGTCACCCGGTTAAGAGATTTAATACAAGGGACCTGTTAATGTCCACCCAAAATACTGAGATTTTGCTATTGCAATTGTCAGAGAGCAATAAAGATTTTGATCTTTTAAGAATGGTTTTGCTGAGCCTGATAAGATCGCTGTTCTTCTTCAATTGAGAATCATCATCGGTCACTACAAGTATATTCTCCTTGGCTGTTGTGCTTCCTCGCACACACTTCTTTTCTTCTCTTCACCTTTGTAGCTTCTCAGCATATAGGTTCACTCTTTTTCTTTGGCAGAATGAAGGCAAACCATATTCTTCATAGGTTGAGGAATATATAGGCTTCTTGCCCTTTCTTCTTTTTACATGCACGACCTATTTGAAGATCACCTTCAGATCCATCGCCCAGTGGAGTCTCATTTCACTAAGGAAACACTCGATGCTTGCCATGTGCTTTTTTACTTTATGAATGAACGACAGATGCAAGTCGAAAGCTTTCCTTCACAAGAGATTTCTTCATGTTTTAATGCCATAAACTTCGGCATTAAATCCTTCAATCGCGCCTTGCACCGATCTTCTTGATAACACAAAGTCGTCCGGATTTTGTGCAACAAATCCCGGTCAAAGAGTCACACAAGTGTTTGTCAACTGTGACTTTCCCTGGTTCATCAGTCTTGATGACATCTTTACTGATCGGTTTTTATCCTTAGGTTGTGCATAGGTAAAAACCTTCACCTTTCACCATTCCTTTCTCTGTTTGTACTAGTTGAATCATCGGTCCTGGTAAAACACTTTATCGGTCATAGTACTGAAACGTTGATTATGGGTGCGTCATTTACCGGTTGCTCTGATGATTGGTTAGAGCTTTAACACTAACCGAGACAGTGCCTCTTCTTACTCACTACATGTCCCTGGTCTCCTAACTAGTCTCTCGCTTTGCGCCAATTGTACCACTCCTTGGTTTTTGACTGAACTTAGCAGACACCTTTGTTTGCCAATCAATGACAATACCTCTTTACCATGTACTAGTTACATCCTTACCGATTAACGCCAACAATCTTCCCCTTTGGCATTGATGGCAAAACACTACTATCCTTGTCCGGTCCACATTGTCACCGGTCATAATCTCCCCCTTTGACAATAATGCCAAAGGCTAGTCAAGTGACTACCTTTTTTTTGAAATCTGCTTCCCCTTCGAGCAGGAGTCCTTTATCACCAATCCTGTTAAGATGAGGCTTAATCCTTTGTTGAAGCATAATGGATTGATGAACATCTCTAATTAATCCTTTGTCTTATTATTGAAGATTAAGAAGGGGCACTACCCCTAATTTACTTTTGAGATACTCAAAGGTACTCTTCGGTAAAGGCTTTGTGAATATGTCAGCAACCTGTTCTTTTGTGGGACCATATTCCAATTTCACTTCTTTATTTTGCACCTGCTCTCTCAAATAGTGATACTTTATAGCAATGTGCTTTGTTTTAAAGTGCATGACATGATTCTTAGATATATTTATTGCAGTTGTATTGTCACAGTAAATTGCAATCGGTTCAGGTACCTGTTCTTGGATTCCTTCCAATACCAGTTTGATCCAAATCACCTGTGTGCAATTGATTGCAGCAACAACATACTTAGCTTCTGCTGTGGACTGTGAGATGCAGTTTTGCTTCTTACTCGTCCATGACACAATTATTTCTCCAAGAAAGAATGCACCTCCACTAGTGCTCTTTTTGTCATCAATATTACTAGCCCAATCTGCATTAGTGAATACCTTTATCTCAAAACCTCCTTTGTGAGGAAACCATAGACCATGCTCCTCAGTACCCTTTAGGTATCTAAAGATTCTCTTCATTGCTATTAAATGTGTCTCTTTTGGGTTAGCAGAGAATCTGGCTACAATGCCTACTGCATGTGCAATATCAAGTCTGCTATGCACAACATATTGTAACTTGCCAATCATTGACTGATACAATGTCTCATTAACTTCTTTTGCATCCTCCTCCTTTGATAACTTGTAGTTAGTTATCATAGGTGTGGCAACCGGTCTAGATTCTTCTAGCCCAAAAGATTTAAGAATTTCCTTAACATATTTGGACTGAGAAATAAAAATACCTTCTTTTAGCTGATTGACTTGCAGTCCAATAAAGAATTTTATGGCTCCAATCATGGACATTTCAAATTCTTTCTTCATCTCCTCAACGAAGTCTTTGCTCATTTTGTCATCTCCTCCAAAGATGATGTCATCTAGAAAAATTTCAGCAATCAAGTTCCCTTCTTTGCCAGTCTTGAGATACATATTGCTGTTATTTCCTATTCTTGTGAATCCTATGGTCAGGAGGTATGAATGTAACCTTTCATACCAGGCTCTTGGGGCTTGTTTCAGCCCATAAAGTGCCTTTTTCAGTTTACAGATCACACCACTTTTCTCTGTTCTCTGTGGATGAGAAGCCTTCTGGCTGTTCTATGTAGAGTTCTTCCTCCAATATACCATTCAAGAATGTAGACTTTACACCCATCTGATATACTTTGAACCTTTTATGAGCAACATAAGCGAGTAGGATTCTTACTCCTAGTCTGGCCACAGGGGCAAAGGTTTCTCCATAATCTAGTCCTGCCTCTTGTGCATATCCTTTGCAGACTAGCTTGGCTTTGTTACTTACCACCTTTCCTTCTTCATTTAATTTGTTTCTGTACACCCACTTGGTTCCAATGACATTCTTGTCTTGTGGTCTTGGAACAAGAGTCCATGTTTCATTCTTCTCATTTTGCTCAATCTCTTCTTCCATTGCCTTGACCTAGTTCTCATTGTCCAGAGCCTCTCTGGTGGTTTTGGGCTCTATACTCGAAAGTAAGCAGATATTTTCTTTAGCCTTTCTCCTGGTCAGAATATTAGCATGTTTATCACCAATAATGTTATCAGTGGAATGATATGTGACATACCTTGGTAAAACTGGTCGGTGTTCCTGGTCAATATCTTCCGGTTGAGCACTATCTTCAGCAAGGTCATGAACAATTTCTTGTTCATCATCCTGATCTCTTCTAGGTTCAGGTACATTACCCTGCTCCACGGGTTTGTTTACTTGTTCTTCTTCTTCATCAACAACAATCATTTCATTATTAAAGTCCAAATGATTTTCAGCATCTTGTTCTCGATGAGAGTCTGATTTATCATTTCCAATCTTTTCCCTTGGTTTTGAATATTCATCAATTTTTACATTGATGCTTTCCACTATTTTTCCTATTCTTTTATTCAGACATCGGTAGGCCTTGCTTTTGGTGGAATAACCCAAAAATATGCCTACATCACTTTTTGGTTCAAATTTACCAGAGTAAACATCTCTTTTGATGTAACAATTGCTACCAAAAATTCTGTAGTATCCCACACTGGGAGTGTGACCAAACCACAATTTGTAGGGAGTGTTATTGATTACTTTCTTAACTTGAACTCAGTTCAGTGTATATACTGCATTGCTGATAGCTTCTCTCCAGAAGTGATGGGGAAGATCCTTTTGAATCATTAGAGTTCTTGCACAATCAATCAGAGTCCTGTTTCTTCTTTCAGCGACTCCATTTTGTTGTGGGGTTCTCGGTGTAGACAACTGCCTTTTTATCCCCTGTTCCTCATAGTAGTGAGTGAACTCTTGAGAGGTGTATTCACCTCCTCTGTTTGATCTCAGACACCCAAGCTTTTACCAGTTTCCTCCACTCGAGCCTTATAGATTTTGAACATGTGAAAGGCTTGTGATTTTTCTCTACGAAAGAGTGTCCACATCATTCTTGAAAAATCATCTACAAAGAGCATAAACTACCTATCTCCATAGAAGCTTTTCGTCCTCGTAGGTCCACACAAGTCTGTGTATACGAGATCCAACATGTTTTCAACAGAAAAGGATTTACTACTGAAGCTTGTTCCTGTCAGTTTTCCTAACTGACATTCTTTACAAATACCTCTGTCAGGCTTTGTAATCTTAGGAAACCCTCTAACTGATTTCTTCTTACTTGCTTTGACAATACTATCAAAGTTTATGTGGTAGAGTCCCTTATGCCATAGCCAACTGTTGTCCTCTTTAGTTATGAGACAGATTTTATTTGTCTCATCTTTAGTTATGAGACAGAATTTATGAGACAGATTTTATAAATAGTAAGTCCCTCAAACCGAGCCAACTGACAAATGAGTTACTCACTGTGCATAGCATGACTCCGGGTGCTCCTGCCAGATATAGCACTGACCCTAAATTGATTTACTATAAATAGTAAGTCCCAAACTGGAAACTCCGTCAATGTCACCACAAATCCATATCGCTAGCAAACTATCCAGGTGCCCTGCTAAAGATAGAAACTCTAGCTCACCCAAATAGACACTTACTATAAATAGTAAGTGTGCTGATCTGACTCAAACAAAGAGCAATCTTGAACATCCCTGACCTCTGGACTAGGAATTGGCCTCCAACTTTGCCCACTTGACCCTCTGAACAACTCCATTAGCCGATGAGGGTCAGAAAACAGGCTAATCCTCTAAAAGATGACACTCACGAAATTGGGGACATTACAGTTACATAGAAATAATTTCAGAATTGATATAATAACAAATTTTAATATAATTATTGTTGCTGACCTTTTGAAGATATTCCAGTATTTTAATCAGCACTCTAAAGACTCCCTTATTCTTTCTTCAAAGAAGTATGCTAGTCTTTTCCATGGGTACAACTGCTTTGAAATGGTACAACACCCAAATGACTTGTATGACTGCAATGAAGTGGCAGCTCCTTTGAATGTTTCAGTGCTACCTTTCTTGTTCTCTAGTGGCTGCAGTAGATTTCATAATTGTAAAAAAAAATACCTCGCATGGATATATTACTGCTTTCCTTTAATTATATGAGTGGTATGATAACTGTTTTGTCTATTTTCCTTGTTGCACTGGCTTATAATCTCCTCCTATAGCTGCATTGAAAGTTTAAGACTTTGTGATCTGTACTTTGTTGCATCAAACCTTTCCTTGCTTGTAATGTGAAGTGGTATGGCACCAAAGATTTCTCAATGAATTTGAGTCATACATGCTCCATGTCATCCCTTAATGCCTCCTCAATAATTCATAGACCGCTAATAATTAGACTTTAGGCATCCAAATAAGTAAATCGATCCACCTTTCTGGAGCTTCATAACTTTAAAGTGTACGGCCTTTGGTGTTACGGGTAGAACTAATACCCAGCAGAAGTAAACAATATATTATTTTGATGTATTCAGGCCAATCACCCAATACTCAACTAATTGCATTACCTCTAGAAATTTATTTCTTGCCTGCATGATGTCAAATAAATTTGAGTACTGATTAAACTTGCAAACCTGGAAAGATAAATTGATTTTCTGAAAAACCTTATCACAAACATTTAATGCAAAGGCAACATCAATATGAAATTGCCCAACAGAATTCAAAGATTTTCATCATCAAATTTCAAATGTTCAGTACGGCATCGATCCCTGATTGGAACTGCACTGCCTCCTGGGTTTTCGTTCATCATGAAGCCTTTGGGTTTTTTGACCCTCCGCTAAGAAATCTGGCCATAGACACAAATCTCAAAAAGAGAAATAAACAATCTTCAGAAATTGAATCCTTTTTTTCTTCTCAGCCTCCTTTTATAACTTAACAGAACTTTCCAGAATTTAATTATAAAATCACCTTTACAATGTTAAATTATTTTGCTCATAAAGTGACATTTTATTTTATATTACTTGGGCATCAAATCAAATCAATATTAAACTCATAGACATAATTAGTTAAATATAAGTTGCCTGAAAATATTAATTCAGACATTAATTACTGTATACAACACTATCCATGCCTTGCCATGGGGCTCAATAATGCGTTTATCCATTTTGTCTTAGAAGGTATCAATATTTGCACATCTCAAAGAGATAACCCTTGACCACAGGAAACCCGCACATTATATCTATTTTGAAGACAATAAATAAAAAGAAATAATAAAGGATCAAAAAGTGAAATTGTTTTACCTTGCTCTTCAAATCAACATAGATTAAGTGGAAGAGGAAGCACCCTTTATCGAGAGAAGGCTTTCAACCGTCTTGATTTGCACTTTAGATGAAGATGGTGGATGATGGAATGGAGGTTGCCTGTCAAAATGGTAGCATGGCCTTAGAATAGAATGTGAATGATCCAAATGGCTTGGAGGGACTTTGATTTATAGATTGTAGGAGGGATTGTTTAAAGGCTAGGATTTGATTTGAAAATCAATGGTGGAGGATTCATGCGAGGTTAGGTTTGAGGAGAAAATGCCAAGTGGCATCACTTGATTGATGGATTTTGGAGAGGAGGGGGTTGGAGAAAAATGAAGGGATGAGATTATGTTGGCCAAATCCAATAGTGGAGGATGAGTCCTCTCACATGTGTGAGAAGAACACATGGAAAAGAGAGCTATGACAGGTGTCCTCTCATACATGTGTGAGGACACATAGGGAGTAGTGGATGAGGATGAGTGCGTCTCACACGTGTCAACACACCTTGGAAAGAGAGGAAATAAGACATGTGTCCTCCCACATGTACGAGACACATTGGGAAAAGAAAAGGCGACAACTGTCCACAAAGACACGTGAAGAAGAGTTGAGGAAGACATGCGACTCCTCACATATGTGAGAGTTACAAGGGCTAAATAGAGGGTGGGCATTTCTTTGATCAAATAGAAGGTCAAGATTTTGTTGTTGCTTTTTAGGATACTTAGGTTTAGGGGTGATTTGTTAGGATTGGGGGGGTTAGCTTCGTAAATTAATTGTAATTAATTAAGTGATAGGATTAAGATGGAAAAATAAGAGAACAAAGGCTGGATAAAATTAATTATATGTAAATTTAAGTCAATTTAAGACTGAGGAATAAGGAAAAGGGATGAATTAATTAAATAAATACTTAATATATATTTAATTAATACTGAGAATGTGAGAGATTTTAATTTGGTCTGGTGTGGACAAATTTAGGTGTCTACACATGTAGTTGAAATCATCACATCCATGGTAGTCTAGAATTTATCAACAGATAGTAAAGTTCCTTGAAGAGGAGATACATTTGATTCTCTTCTACCTACCATTTTTCAGGTATACTTAACAATTTGTGAAACAATTGACTACAGTCATTCCAGTTAGACATTGGATTACTTGTTTCTAAATATGTACAGTTGTGTGAAGCTTAACAGTACACATAAAGAAGTATTAAACATGAAATATGCTCTCTTTTATCCATGGATTATAAGATTTTGTTTGAAGCTTGTTTCATGACATTGTTTTACAAGTTTTTGAAATGTTTTTTTGATCTGTTAATGAGTTCCAATTTACTATATACTTTTACTTTTCATATTTATGCGATCATTCCATTTTTTGCTTACATCAATCGAAAATCTCACATTCTGTATTCATGCATGATTCAGGTGCGCATTTTTGGTGGTCTCTTGATGGTGTTCTTTTCAATTATCCTGCTGATAGAGCGTTCTCCTCCTCTTTATCACATTTATCTTGCACTGACAATATTTCTTTGGACAGAGATCTTCAGTGATAGCAGTTTTATACATGCATTATGGAGAGCTCTACAAGTTTCTAGATTGATTTTAATTGCAAAGCTTATGGCAATGTGCATTGTGTCTTTTCTTATTCTTGAACTTCTGGTATGAGAAAGTATTTTTCTTTTTAATTTCATTTGCTCTCATGCTATGCTTTGAAGTAATTGCATGCTGGGAAAATTTTCTTGTTAGTGCTGATTCATGTGCTGTTTCGTTCAGGTATCAAGTTTCTTTGAAAGAAGAGTCTATAGTGGGGTATTTTTGATTGCAGGAATAGTTGGTGCAGTGGTTGTTTCATGCAACACTCCTGGTTTGTCCACGGTACCAGCTTTTGTTTGGGCATCTTGCTGGTTTTTATCAGGATTCACACTCATGCCTGCAGAAATTCCTGATCACACACAACTTGTGTAAGTTACACTTTTTTGTCTTGAATACAAGTGAGTACAACATACATAATTTTGTGAAATTGTAAAAATATTGCAAAAAATAGAATCTCTTCTGTATACCAGCATACTTCGGCAATTTAAAGCCTCTAAGCCCTGGGGACTATATTGGAATAGGCATGGCTGTAGAAATCTGTTATTGTTCTCATTCAGACTTAATGTTGACTATGCAGTGTGGACCATAGCATTATATCTAATCTCAATGGAGCTGAAATGTATAATGCTTTACTTGTTATAAATTATAATTCTATGTTGCTTTTCTACTTCTAGGCTTTGGTGTCAATCTAGATGCAAGAGGAAACCCGACTAACACATAAATACACTTTTGAGATCATAATGGTATCATGTTATTTTTGGGCTATTGTGAAACAGATTCTGAATGATTTGTTGTCTTCATTGACTTCCTTGAGATTGCTGACAATGCCCTGAGTGAGAGCTTCAATATATTTTTTAATCTGAAAAAATTACACATCTAAAATATTCTGCAAATGATGAAAACTTGAGGATCATGCTTTTTCTTCCTTGCTAAACAAATTTACTTGCCATATAAATGATTTTTTTTTGAGTTATTTCGTATTTAGAACACATATTTGTTACCCTCTTACATCATACTTTTTATTCAGCCTTTCACTTCATCACTTATCTGTAGTGCACACAAGTCCATATTTTGTGTGATGGTCTCTTTCTTGTTGATCTCTGGTAGATGGTTAACTGGATACAGTTTCAATTGAGCAGGTAATGGTTAGTGACGCTTCTTTATAGCTCAACATACCTAGGGTTAGGGGTCCTAAACCTGCAAATATAGTTGCTAAGATGCCAAGACCCATGCAATACCTTCTCTGTTCCATGAATGCCAGTGTTAAGGAAGCTAGGGCCAACCCTTGGGGCAACTGTGTGCTTCATGAAGGCCTTATGGTTTTCATTTATGAGTATTTTAAAGTTTCTACCATCGAACACCACATTCCTGTTTACTCTGATTCAGAGGAGGATGCCCCTGATGAGGAGGTAGATGATGAGGAAGGTTCGGACACTGAAGTGGAGGAGGAACTTGAATCGCCCACCCCTGTTAAGAAACCTAAGAGCTCGGGAAAGGGCAAAGGGAAAGCCTATGTCCTTGCTTCTACTACTAAAAAAGGTGGGAAACATTTCTGGGGACAGAAAATAGAAGTATATTGAGGAAGAAGAGTGGTCTGACGATGAGGAAGATGATGAGGAGGGATGGGAAACAGAGGTGGAGGTTGATCCTGAAGCCTCTCCTCCAAAGAAGAAAACCAAACGCGCTTGGAATTCCCTTGTTCGGAGCTCAGGAAAAGACACGGGAAAGTCCCCTGCCCCTTTCTCCCCTTCGTCTTCTAAAATGCCTGGAAACCCACCCCCGGAGATAGCAAACTGAAGAATGTAGTTTTTGATGAAGAGGTCCCTATCTCTCCTACTAGTGAGGAGAATCTTTATGCTGGTGGGGAGATTTCTAGGGATGGTGCTTTGTTTAGTGAACTAGATAACAATAGTAAAGAGGCCTCTATTAGTGTTTTGCAAACTGCCAAGGATGGGGCTCTGGACTTCTATAGAAGCATTAGGTGGGTTTTCCATGAAGTTAAAGAGATCAAAATCAAGTAGAGGGCTTTTACCAACAATCTAGAGTTCTTGGAAGCTCTTGGTGTGGGAAAGGACAACTCTTTTTCTGATAATCTGAAAGGTCACTAAAGCTGTTAGTGATGCAAAAGCCATGATTGATGCTTATGACACTAAATTGGGTGCCATAGATGCTAGAGTTTCTTGCCTGGAGCCCACCCTCAAGAAAATTGGAGAGTAGAGCTACAAAATTCTCAAAGCCTCTGCTTGAGCAAATCAATCAGGATAAAGCAATTGTTGAGGTGGAAGGTGAAAAGGACACAAGCCTTGAAGAGGTTTCTGGCCTAGGGAAAAGAACCCGCACAAGTACTAGGAAGATGGCACTCAAAGCCAACAAGGATATTGAAGAACTCAAGAGTGCTGCTGCTAAAATGGACTAGTTGGAGCTAGAAGCTGTAGAGCTTCTAAAAAACTGTGTAGTTGTGCTGCTTTTTTAGTCTGTCTGTTTGTTGGTCCTTCGGTGGCCTTTGGTCTTGTGTTGGCTTTTTGTCTATGTGTGCCAGCTGTTCTCCTTCTGGTGTCCTTTTGTCACAGTCTAGTCTATGTTGAACTTTAATGCTTATTCCAATGTAATGATGTTGTAAAGGGTTTTGGGTCCCTTCAAAACCTATTTTTCACTTAATCAAAAACAATGAAATAAAACAATCAAGGAAAATTTGTTGAATAACATTGAAGTCATGGTCCCTGCGATGCCCTTTGCAGCGCATCGCTCCAAGGTTGCTTCGTCTGCTGTGCCATGCCCTGCAGTGCATCGCTCAAAGGTTGCCGCGCGATGCTCTCTGCCTTCTGCGGGTGGCTCTTCGACTATTGTGGGAAGCCCTCTGCCCTTAGGCCAGATCCTTCTTCTCTGTCTTCCTCTGCTAGGGATGTGGTCTTCTTCCCGGTGCGGAAGAATCCGGTTCTTGCCCCTATCTCTACTGAAGGCGCCTGTGCTCTCCCTTTGGTGGATTCTGCTCCTCTTCTCCCAGTGCCTGGTCCTGTGGGGATGGGTTTTCATGATGGGCTGCAGGCCAGGGTTTTGGCGGCAGATTCTCCTCTTGTCCAGGATCCTGATCCCGTGGTTCCTGGATCTCTGGGGATGTCTTTTGCCAATATTGTCTCCAAGACTTCTGTTGTGGAGAAGCGACCTAGGGTCTCTTCTCCAGTTCCTGTGTGTGGCTCCCTTTCGGTCAAGCTCTCTTCTGCGGCTGAAGAGGATCTAGTGTTCATCTCTGAAACCTTTAAAGATCATGGTTTGATCTGTCGT
Source organism: Chamaecyparis obtusa (assembly GCA_027943335.1). NCBI lineage: Eukaryota > Viridiplantae > Streptophyta > Pinopsida > Cupressales > Cupressaceae > Chamaecyparis > Chamaecyparis obtusa. The sequence goes on from BSBK01000231.1 coordinate 549,713, forward strand.
TTTAGGGGTTTCTGGCCTAGCCTCCCCCTTCTGCACAAGTGGATTACTCGTAAATGGGAACCTTTGCTTCCAGATTCAGTGCACATCTTCCCTATGGCAAAAGGCTTCTTCATCGCTAAGTTTGAACTGGCTGAGGATATAACGAAGATTCTATGTGATAATTTTTTTTGCTGGGAGGATGATAAATTCATGCTTATGATTAAACCTTGACATCTGGATTTTAATCCTTCATCCGAAGTTTTCAATAAAGTACCTATATGGGTCAGACTCCCGAACCTCCCTCTTCACCTCTGGTAGGACTCCATCCTTGAGGAGGTGGGGGAGGTTTTGGGGGATTTTTTGATGTTGGATCATGATTCCTACAATATTTATCATTCCACCTTCACTCGTATTTTAGTAGAACTTGACATTTCGAAGAGCCTCCCAGCTGAAATAAAAATAGAATCTACATTAGGATCCTAGATCCAACAGCTTGACTACGAGGGTATTCCCTTTAGATGTCAAAAATGCTTTAAAACTGGCCACGTCTCCTCCCAATGTGGCCTGGAAATTAAGAAAAAGAAATCTTCTCCCTCATGGTGGAAGGGAGCTTCTACACAACACTATACTGTTATGAAAAACTCTTCTCAGGCAGCTGAGAAGGACGATTCTGTTATCCCTCCAGCTGCCCCTTCTTTTGTGGCTGCTGGGAATATTTTTGAGACTGTTGGAATCAACTTTGCTCCTTCTCCATTGGTTTCTGTTGGTGTTGGTCCTGCTGGGGGTTCTGGGCTGGTTGGTGCTGAACCTTCTTTGTCTGTTGTTGCTGGTGGGACTGGGGTTGCTGGTTTGGTGGGTACTTTGGGCCCTTCCTTCCTTGGTTCGGTGGTTCCTCCTGCTGATAGACCTTTGGCTGTGGCCTCTACTAGCCCGGTGCTAGAAGATTCGTTGGATATTTCTTTGCCGAGTGTTGGTTCCTCAGCTTTGGGTCTTTTGTGTTGGCAGGATAAGGCTGCTAAGGTTGAAGATGGTTGGGTTTCTGTCAAAGGTAAAAATTCAAAAAGATCCTCCTCTTCATTTGACATGACCCTTAGGTCCCATAATAGGGGGATGAATGGATAACTCTCTCTCTTAACACTGTTGAACTTCAATGATTTATCTTTTGTTTGAGAGCTGGGATTCCATGCTTTTTTCCATCCAGGTTGTGGGAGCCCGTGGTAAAACCCTCTCTTTGGTCTTGATCTGGTTCGTTTAGTGGGCGTAATTGAATATCTTTTGTGACCATCTTGTACAGGGTTTCGGGGTCCCTTCAAAACTTGTTTTATCCGTAATCGAAAACAATGAAATCAAAGATCTACATCTTTCAGATCGTGATCATCTCCTTGATCTTGCAGGGATCTATTCAGAGGCATTAAGGAAGAAGGAAGAAGTGGACACCCTTACCTTTGAGCTCTCAAGCACTAAGGACGCTCTAGAGACTACCTTGGTTGCATTACATGAAGCAAAAAATTAGGTAGATGAGCTCGGTCAAAAAATGATTTTGTCACACTCTTCTTAAGCTCGATTGCCAATATCATCTTCTATGACATCAACTAAGGTGCAACATTCTAATATTAGAGATGAGGAGGACTAACAGGCAACATGAGTTGATGAACTTCATGTGAGAGAGTTGGTACAAGAAGATATAGATTACAACCATGAGATTGTTGCAAGTGAGCATGATGTTGATTGTAAATCAGCCGTGGAGGAGGAAACTTCATTCCTCAGTAGAAATAATGATGGGAAAACACATGAAGAGTTTGAACTCTTGAAAGAGGACTATAAGGATTCACAGGGACGTGCAAACTGTAGCCATGAGGAAATTTTTTTGAGAGGGAATACATTTGCTTTCCAGCAGGTTACACCTTTTGGAGTGGCTCTTGGGGGTGAGCTCTCAGGAGGAAGTTGCACAAGCCTTGGCTCATTTTGATATTGCAAATAAATCCATTTAATACCTCATCTAGATTGTTCAGTTTGATGATAGACGAAATGAGCCTAAGGATGGAGTCTCAACATTGAGCTTGCAAACACTTAGACGAGCACTAGGAGTGATAAAATCAGATTAACTGCAATTGCTTTCAGGTAGAGATCATGCCATCATGTTTGCAAGGCAACTATATAGAGCATTTGTAGGGAGAGAGGTACAAGAGGTTACTTCAAGGGCTGTAAAGATTGAACATGTTAATGATAGATTTAATGATGCTGGGAATAATGAAACAATAGAGGCCAACAATGGTTCTATTATCATTGAGGATGGGGATAATGATAACACAAGGGTAGAGAAGGATGAGTATGATTCATCTGCACTTGGTAGGAAGATTGTGCATGATAATGCATTTCACTGTAATTACATTGTGAGATATGTACATTCTTTTTCATTTAGCCAACCTACTGATGACTTGATGCTCCGATTGACACATATTACTGGGATGGTACGAGGTGCTTTTTCCTTCAAAGGAAGGAACCAAATATTGTAGGTCTTCCTGTTTGCTTCTCTAGTATGATCACCATTTTGGGATACAGGTTAGAGAGGTAGTGTTGTGGTAGTTGGACATTCCATCTATTATCAGTTTGGAGCAACAAGATATTACAGATAGTAGAAAAGGTGGATGGCCTTTTTTCTTGTGGGATCTAGGTGGAGCATTCCCATGGGTAGTTATGTTTCAGGGAGCTGGTTGGAGGCGATGGAGGTATTTGTTTCATCCATTTCTTGATAGAGGTTGGCATAACAATGAGCTCCCATAATCATTTGACATTAGAGGAACCTGTGGCTTCAGCTGGAGTGAGGTTCACAGTTGGATAGATGATGTTTTCATTTATGATAGTAGCACATGGTAGGTTGACTTGACTATGTATTCACGTGGGATGATTTAGGATCCTGGAATCCACATGATTGGTGCACTGCTTTTTATGGACCATGATGAGTTGCTTCACAACTCTAAGCATGGGGATGGTTACATTAGAGTAGTGCAACGGATCGATAGAGCAGTGTTCCAGAGGTTGATATGGGATCTAGGCATTGGGTTTCAGTATGTAGGTGTAGATTGCTTGGGACCAAGCAATCTCCGGGAAGGGAGGACTATGATGTCCCCAATTTTGGTGGAATAATTGATTAAATTAATTATTTTAAAGTTAACCAAATAAATTAAAAATTAAAACAGATGACTTTATTTTAATTGATTTAATTAATAAGTGACTATAAAATAAAGTTATATTATAAAGTCACTTTATTCTCCAGCTTGTTCAAGAAGTGACTTCATAAAGAAAATCTAGAAGCTTCTCCCAAGTGTTATAAATGGATGGGTTTGCAATGCATTCATTATGTTCAGATGATTATTGAAATTGAAGAAATTGTCTGATGCTCTACATTGGCTAAATCTTTGAAGACGCAAACCTTCAACAAATTGATTAAGGGGTACAGGAAACCCTAGCTCTTCCTGAGAGTGGATTCGCGAAGGATTTCACATTTGTGCATAATTCATGAAGTCTTCATCTGAAGTCAAATTTGTAGAAATAAGAGAATTGCAGGTCTGAGAATATTCTATGTTTGGTGTGTTTGATGGTGGAGAAATGTAAGAGCTTTGCTGGCTCTAACTTCACAAAGGCACAAAATTGTATGTGTTTTTGCTTGCTTTGAATTTTTTTGCATTTTTTTTGTGTTTTTTGTGTATATGCTTTTTTGGAATTTTTTTGACAAGGAAAATGAAATACAATGCTGGAACGTCAGATCATTTTCTTATGACAATTTGATTTCCATACGGGTTTCTTCTACGACCGACTCAATGAGTGAATCTAGTAGACCGTACTAAGAGTTAACATCTTATTGTTATTCTTGAGACTTGACCACCTCACTCTAACTTCTGTAAATCTTTAGCTTCCCTGATTTACTACTATACAACTTCCCAACTATGAAACTCAAGATTGTCAGAATTCAGTAGATTGCCCAAAACCCAAAAACTACCCTGGGATTGTCTTTCAAATCCGAAGATAGTGTTCCTTTGGAAAAGAAACGTTCTCCACTAGCTCAGTCTGTCACACTTGCGAAATTCTCTTACAATTCTGTCTCCAAAATCTACATTTTCCCAGTCTGACCATTCTGAAGGAATCCAAGCCTTTTCTCCTGCTCCATTCATAACTGCCCATATTTTTCTTGAATTCCTTTGTTTTGTTTTTAACTCTTTCCACCTTGGCATATAAGACAATATTAATATTCCACTGCATCCATTTTTTTGTGATGAATACAGAATGAATATAATATTTTAATTTAATAGAATGCTAACGGGCCATATCGCATTCAATTAAATTTTAATATATTTATTTAAAAAAAAACTTAGGGGGGACATTACAAAAGCATTTGGATGAAGTTCTAGTGATAATGGAGACACAGTCACTATTTGCCAAGGAATCCAAATGTGAAGTCGGAATGACGAAAATATTATGTGTAGGTCATATCATAAATGAGAAAGGAGTTCAAGTTCATCAAGAAAAAATACAAGCCGTCATGGATTGGCCACCACCAAAAACTCTAACCGAATTATGCGGCTTCTATGGTCTATGTAGTTACTATAGAAGGTTTGTCAAAGGATTCTCCCATATCAAAGCACCCTTAACAAGCCTCACTAAGAAAGGAGCTTTCAAATGGACAGAAGAGGCACAAAAAGCTTTTGATAACCTAAAAAATATAATGAGCCATTGCCTGTTTTTGGCCCAACTTGACTTTAACCAGCCATTTATACTTGAATGTTATGGATCAGGACAAGGCACAGGAGCCGTTTTAATGCAAAATGGGCACCCTATCACTTTCGAATGTAGGAAATTGAAGGAAAATGAAAGGTTATATTCTACTTATGATAAGGAAAAGCTAGCTATAATGCATGCACTAGCCAAATTCAAACAAAACCTAGTGGGTGGAAATTTTGTGATAAGAACATATCATAATAGTTTGAAGTTCTTCTTGGACCAAAAGTATTGGAACGAAAGATTTCAAAAATGGGTCAGCAAAATTCAAGCCTATGACTTTGACATAGAATATGTTAAAATGAAAAGAAATGTGGTAGATGATGCATTATCAAGACCAACTATCTGCTCATTATCCAATATATAAAATGGTTGGAAAGCCCATCTCCTAGCTGAGTATTTGAAAAATTCTTTCACAAGTGATCTAGTGGATGGAAAGAGTCAAGACAACAAATATAAAGTGGCTGATGATATCATTTATTAGAAATATGGAATTTTCTTGGTGCCCAAATCTAAATTGAAAAAGAAGATTTTAAGAGTTGTAAATGATATCCCCATTGCTGGTCACCCCAGATATTTCAAGATGTCTATACAAGTGAGGAAAAAATTTTCATGGAATGGATTGAAAGACGATGCCCTCCAATTCATGAGAGAATGTCCCACTTTCCAACAAAATAAAGATGAGCATTCCTTTCCCTTTGGGTTACTACAATCCTTGCCAATTCCTGAGCAAAGATGGGAAAGTTTATCTATGGATTTTATCACATGACTTCCAAAGACCCAAGGAAAAGATTGCATTTTTGTGGTAGTAGATAGTTTAACCAAATATGCCCACTTTTTGGCTATCACCCTAGAATTCAGTGCACCACAAGTGGTCGAATTATTCTTCAGAGAAGTATTTAGGCTTCATGGCTTATCCAAAACTATAGTGAGTGATCACCATGCAAGGTCAACTAACCACTTTAAGCCCAAACCTCTCATTTAATGATTCTTTGGATGCAAGAAAGCCATCGACTTTTTATTTTATCACACCTAGTTCATGCAATAGTCATGCCAACATGATATATGTTTTTAGTGGTCAACAATTCTATCAATCGCCCAACAAAAATAACTTTGAAACCCACACCTCCATAGTTATATCGCTTAGTATCATAGTAAATCTCCTAACATTTTGATATTCATTCAATCATGGCGTGCAAACTCTGACTACAACTCTAAATCCTTTTAATTTAGAAGTTTGTCTTGTCCAAGAATTAACAAATTTCACATTGTTAAATTGAAACTACAAAGCCCTTCTTGTCACGAATTTGTAACTCTGAATGATCCACACGACAGTAACCATTGATTAATCTTTTCCAAGAGGGTTTTTGTCTTCTGGAAGGTTGAGACTGTTTACCCGTTGGGGTAAACTTAGTATTGCACAGACAGTACAGGAAATATAATAAACACAGAATATATCAGAGAATAATAAATACTTTCGTTAATCATTCCAGACTGGTAAGTACATTTACATTATAATGATAATACTATATATCTCCCGTGTCCATCCTCCAAGAGGGTATATAAACTACCCGAAGGGCCATGACCAAAATGTCGTGACGTAACTGTCTAATCTCTTGGTCACTAACGACCAAGACTACCATAATACTTTATTAATATAATAACCCGTACGTCCAAATATCCCGACAACATCATCCCCCCCCAAAAAACAAGTCGTCTCCAACGACTTACAACAACAGGGAGATGAAATACACTACATAGACTAAGAAAATCACTAAAGAGAAGGGGCAGAGGGCGTCCCTGAAAAAGCTGAAGTGCCGCCCTCCCCATTTATGTTGCGTCGTTGTTCTTTTTCCATCACATCACATTCCTCTCGTGCCTGCACCAAACTTGTCTCCAAAACATACTTTGCAGCTGTAGCCTCCGCTAACTCTCATTCAAACAATACTGTCTTCCGAGCCAATCTAACCCCGATAGCCACCCGTGCTACCTTCTTCGCTTCCAACGGGTACATTGAGCCAAGTGTCGCTCTAATGCCTCCAACTAGGTGGTCAGCTCCTCTCGAGCTCTCTGTGCATCCACCAAGACAGTCTCACATCCAATCAACACCTACTCCGAGTGCCTCAAAGCGTAGTACCCCTCTCCAAAGGCTTGCTCTAGTGCTCTCTCCACCTTCGGCATGCAGACACTCTATGCTTGCAGCATCTCCGAGTCTCATCAATTGGTAGGTTGATAACTGAACTCAATAATTCCCTCATGCAATCCCGATGCCCCAACTCACAATTGTGGTGTTCCTCAAAAGGACGATGGGGGTCTAGGGGGCAACGCCCCCAGCGGGGTCGAGGGGCAGCGCCCTCGTGGGGTCCTGGGGAAGAGCCCTAGGTGTGCACCCTCAAACCAAATAAGCACCCTCAAACCCACACAGAAGTCCATGGAACACACCATTTTTGTGATTTTCTTCCAATCCCATACTCTTTTCTGCTAGGCGCTTACGTTTTCTTCACTACTTGCTGATGCCCTTCCCTTCGGTACCATACGTTATTCACTGTGCACTGTTTTTATTTGTCGTTGTTTTTTTTTTTTAAAACCTTCTCCCTATGGCCAATCCTTCCTTGTTCCTGTTAAAGATATAACCGTTTATTGTTTTGCTTAATTGCTGTACGGATTCCTTCCTCGTTTTCTTTCTCTCCCTAGCTTTCCTTCCGTACCATACGGAGTGCCAGAATGCAACCAAAATGATACTGATTAATGTTACCAATTACCAAATGAAGGCTGTACGGATTGTACCGAGATGCATCGTTGTTTGTATTTGCCGTACGGTTGTCTCTTTGCGTCTACCGTGCTGCCATACGGAGATGCTTCCTTCTTGCTTGGTATTTTCCATACGGAAACTAAACTCTTCTCCCATGTGTTTGTACAGCTTCCTTATCCTATGCCGTGACCGTACGGTGAACTAAACTCTTCTAGCGCTCCTTGCTCGTGACTATACGGTGATCTTGCCAACTTATATCGTCTTTTTACCATACTTATGCCGTACGGTCTTTATCACATGTGCTTTGATTCTTTCTTACTCTCTTATGCCCTTTCGTTACTGTACGATACGGTTCATTAATAGCCGTATGGTATGCATAAAAATTTTGCTTCCTTGCGTCCATATGTTTCATTCCCGCACCGTACAATGCCGTACGGTATCTCCTTTGTACGGTGATTGATAGAATGATTTGCTGTGTTACATTTCTTTTCCATGTTGTACGGTACATGTCATGCATTTTTTTCTCGTTGAACTTGACTGTACGGTACCATCCATACGGTACTAATAACTTGCTTTTGTTTGACCGTACGTCATACCTGTCGTACGGTGTTTATAACATGTTTTTTTTCCTTTTTCCGTGTGTCCATACGATAGTACGGTGTTTTCTCGCTTTTTAAAAAAAAATTTTTGTTCTTTTTTTTTTAAATTTTTCCACCGTACGATCATGCATAGCCGTACGGGTATTTTTCAATTTCCTATCTGGAGGCTTCTCTAGTCGCGCATACGGGCTGCTCTCGGGTCGCCTGCCTAACCGCTTGAGTCATTTTCCATCCTCGGTTGCTCTGTCCCTCCTCTCGGGTCCATCCTCTCCGGGGAAGGTTTCAATTTGGTCCCGTTGCTGGCGTCATGTATCCGTTCATCGAGAGTCCATAGAGTGTGCAGTTGTTCCCTCTCCCTGTCGCTGAGTTTGTTTTCAATAGCAATCCAAAAGCTTGGAACCATAAATTCTACAGGGGCCACGATCTCTTTCCTGTACATAAGAAGAAGAAGGAGAATAAAGATTCTGAAGGCTGTGGCCCTCCACACAGGATTCCAATTGTCGCCGACAGGAATGAGCTTAGGTTCCTCTTTCCTTCCCAAATGCATTGGTTTGACAGACGACTCCTTATTCTTCATGGGGTTTTGCTTATCAAATTTATGCATCGGGACTTCGCTTACTTTCTCATCCCCTTCGTTGTATTCATCGTACTCGGAGGGAAATGTTTCCGGCACCTCCTCAACACTTAGTACATTGCATGCTGGTTGGAAGAGTTCGTAATCCTCTATTTGCCAGTGGAAGAGACCGTTCAGTGAATCGACATCATCCTCTGCGTATTCTCCCAATCTTAGCATGCCTTCACTATTCGGTTCCATTCCGTCCCTTCATCCTTTCGACCGTTTTCTCCTTCGGAGTCAGAGTCGGAGGAGGAAGCTATCTCCTCACTCACCAACTGGGTACAGAGATCAATTGTGAACTTTTTTCCTCCACTCCATCGAAATGGTATTCCTTTTCCAATTATGGTTTGCTTTGGCTGTTACTAACCATCCTCTACCCAGTATGGCATCATAGCCTTTCTGCTTCAGTGGAATGACGACAAAGTCGAGTACAAACGGTTGTGTACCGACAGTGACTAGTCGTGCCATCAACATCCCGAGTGGTTTGATGCCGTGCTGATTTGCACCCAATAAGTTGAAGGTTGGTGGCCACAGTGTTGGTTTCCCCAAGCTCTTCCAGGTTTCCTCCGATAGGATGTTCACCCCAGATCCACCATCAATGATCGTGTTCGTGAGGATGGTACCCAAGATACACATCTCCACCACTGCAGGGTTCCGCCCATTATTTATTGATAACATCATGGGGTTGGCTACGGAGCCACTGGGAACCTTCGTTCGTTCCGTGCTTGCTGGAATGTTTTGGCCTAGGAATAGGGCCGTTTTCAGGTGCGACATAGTGTCTAGTAGGTCCTTAACCTTTATGGATACCTCCATTTGCATCATCTGCCTTAAAATATTTTGTTCGGCCATTGCTCAGGTAGAAGTGCCGGCATCTGTGGAGTCCGTTCGGCCCTCCATACCCTTCGCAATCTCGGCCTTCGCCTCGAGCATCCTTTGTTTCTCCGTCGGAGGGTGAGGATATGTGGCCTTCTTTGTTTGCCCGCGTGTGATTGCCAGGACCTTCTCCGTGCCCCCTCGTTCCATGTCCAGGATGTTGCAGCCGGGCTTCGGACAATTAGCATCCTCATGGTCCCCTGGTCCGCACCATCGACACAGTTTTAGTGGAGCGCTAGCCTCATTCTAATAGTCACGGACATAATGTCCCCATTGGTTACAACTTCTGCACTGTATCATGGGCCTCCCCTTCGCGTCATACTGGACCTGCGGCTTGTTCTCATCATTGCCTCGGCCTCCCCGTTGGTTGTTTCTGTACCCGCCGGATGATGCAACATTTTGTTGACAGCCGGTCCCGGACGTGGAGGGTTGCTCCTGGGTGAAGCGCACTTGTTGATTTCTCGCCCTCAGGTTGTAGGGACATTCTTTGGTGGAATGTCCCACAATCTGGCAGATGTTGCAAAAGGCTTTCTTGGGACAAGAACCTTTTGTGTGGCCTGCTTCTTTGCAGTTTGTGCACCACACGGTGTCTTCCTCTGCTTTTCTTGAGCCTCCCTTGGTGGCCTTCAATTCTTTCATCATGCTCTCCAGATCTTTTTGTAGGGCCAACACTTTCTTACTCAATTCACCCTCGCTGCTTTCTGTCTCCGATTCATCATCCAAAGACTTGGTCTTCCTAGAGGTCTTATATTCGTTCTCCAGATCCATTGCTCGATTGTACGCATTGCTATACGATGTGGGCGAGACAATTTTCATTTTCCTCCGAAGGGAAGTTTTTAGTCCCTCCACGAACCACCTTTTCTTGAGTTCGTTCGCCGGGGCTGACTCCATTTTCCCGATGAGTTCCTTTAGTCGCCGCCCGTAGGCACGGACATACTCGCTCTTCGTTTGTTTTGTATTGTAAATCTTTGCCAGAATCTCATTGTCGTCCCTTAACAACTGAAATTCCGTCTGGAAGGCCTTTTTCACATCATTCCATGTTGTTAGGCCTGATTTGTCTACATCCGAGTACCGGTCGATGGCTCCTTCCCTCAATGTCGCGGGGAATTGTCAGATCCATTCATCCTGGTCCGTGACTCCATTGGCAGCCCATATAGTCTCACAGGGCCGGCAATGCCGAACAGGATCCTCCTTCGCTTGGCCTATGAACTTGGGTAGTTCTGCTTACTCGCAGCCATGGTAGGTTGTTGCCTCCGCGGGGGATTCGGTACTCCGACACTACCTTCTCCTTGAGTATTGTGTGTAGTGTTCACCGGTGGCACTTGCCCTTGCGGTAGTTGTGTGACTGGTGGGACCGTACTGTGTGGAGTCCTTGGTTCCAATGGAGGGTTCGCCTGTGCGTTCGCAGCACCTTCGGCCATACTGTCACTGGCACCTTCAGCAGTACTGTCACCTTCGACTGTACGGTTCCCTTCATGGTCTCGGTCCTCCGTACCTGGTGTACGGGTTAAATCTTCAAACCGGTCTTGCTCTTCCTGAAGTAAGACTTTTCTCAATCGTGTTTCCCCGAGTAGTTCTTCCCTACTCCGCACTCTCCGATGCTCCGGCGAAGTGAACTGTTCTTCATCGGCCTCTGCACCTTCCGTACCACTTTCGAGGTTCCCTTTGGGCAACCCTCCGGCAAGCTGGTCCTTGGCAAGTTGCCTCAGCCTATATCGACATTCACATTGCTGCGCGGAGATCAAAGCCTTCTGTGCGGCCTCGCCTTCGTCATCTCGTGCCTTTTTATTTCTATCGTTATTTAAAACATTGGGCATAAATCCTTTCCTCACTTCTCTTCCCGAGTATGTCTAGGCAACGACGCTAGATATTTACCCGCTGGGGTAAACTTAGTATTGCACAGACATAGTACAGGAAATATAATAAACACAGAATATATCAGAGAATAATAAATACTTTCGTTAATCATTCCAGACTGGTAAGTACATTTACATCATATTGATAATACCATATATCTCCCGTGTCCATCCTCCGAGAGGGTATATAAACTACCCGAAGGGCCACGACCGAAACGTTGTGACGTAACTGTCTAACCTCTCGGTCACTAATGACCGAGACTAACATAATACTTTATTAATATAATAACCTGTACATCCAAATTTCCCGACAATAGAGACGAACTAAGTTTAATCCTATAGAACCACATGGGAGAGAATCAAATAATTTGCATTATGCAAGTGAGCTCACAAAACCTCCTTATGTACTTTTTTCCGGCTGAACATTTGGGAAGACATATTTAAAAATTTACTTTTAATTTAAATTCTTCTTTTTTGCGCCAAAAAAGCTTCTATAAAATAATAATAATATTTGGTATGCAAGGTCCCCATTTTATGGATCCATGATGTAAAATGTTTCATTTCCTTTCCAATGAGCTATTATCTAAGGTGGTTTTTTGAATTTTCTTAATAAAATTAAGCAACCTTCGTAAAATAATTAAATTAAAGGCAATAATACACCTAAATTGCAGAAACTATTGAAAAGCATTGGAATCAAAATTTGACTGCACTGGAATGATATTTGATGATAAATAATGAAAATTGAGGCCAACCTGCTGACTTACTATAAATAGAGGCTCTCCAAAAATCTTGTAGAACACACCAGAAATTGAAAGTCACTTTAGAAAGTTTCATATGAGTCCTCTAGACCAATTGAGTTCATTAGCGACCTGAAACAACCCCTCTAAGAAGGCTGACACTCACCAAGAAGGTCGAAGCTGATTGCAATGCTAGAGAAGTAAAAAATGGGGACCTTAGAGAAACATTATCACTAGCACCTGCACTACCAACTATAGAGGGCATATGCATAGCTGATTGTGCTGCCTTTGACAACCCCCTAGACCTTGATCCCGCCTCCATATGCAATCTATGACACTATACTCTCATCCTTCTTTTTCTCTGTATAGACCTTCACCCCCTTCTCTTGTATAACCCAATAGATGGGAATACACTCTTGTGTAGATTCCTCTAAAATCACTATTACAAATGTGACACAACCACAATATAGTGTTCCCCATAGTTTTCTTTTTTATCCTTGTCTAGGGCTTTCACAAATTGAACAATTTTTTTGAAATTAAAGGGACCTTTTGCATGAGTTTTTAGAAATTAAGAAGGGCATTTAAATGGATTTTGAGGTTGTTCACCTTCACCCGTACCACTCCCACACATTGATGAACCTCCAAGTTGGCTTTTTTTTCTTCCACCTCATCATGCTCATTACTCTCACTATTGCTGCTCATTATTTGTTTTTTGAATCAATATGCAAGTGTTCTTTGGAAATTGAAAATAGAAAAATATAAAAAGCATAAATTTCTTTGTGTAAACTTTGAAAAAATTGGGAAAAAAAATGAACAAATGGAAGTTCAACACACCTCTTTCGTTTCTCTTGCTAATTGCTACCTCACTCCTCACCTTTGTTGCATACCAATGCTGGTTTTTCAAGCTGCACCCTCAAACCTTGCTGTCTTGTCTTTCTAACTCAACTACATCTTGTTATTTTGCATGTAAGAATGAATAGAAGTTTCATATGGATTCCTTCTTTTGTTATGTTAAGGCTTAGATGAGTGTCTGGGCCCACAAATAAAATATTAAACTCCTATTTTTAATGATGTACCTTTTAAAAAAAAATTGCAACCTATAATCATTGGGTGATTGACATTCCTTGAGACGGTTGAGGGACTTCTAAGACTTCTAGGGCCATCCCCACTATGTTTTCTTGTTGTCTCAGTGTGCCAAAGACATTTCCTGATTCTTTTGGTTTGGGGACAAGAAGAAATCATCCTCGAGCCATCCCCTTTTCCCCGAAATGTCCTTAATGTGGTACGCTTCAAAGAAATCGCGGGGATGCCTTCCCATGGAACGTATAATATTTTTTCTGTACACATGTTATGAATGTTCTATTAAAAACAAAAAAGACAGAAATTTCATTGTAGGAAAATTGAAAGGCAAAAATTACATTGTTAAAATAAATAAAATTGCTGAAAAGTTTGAAGAAAAGTATTTTAGTGGCAAATTGTTGGAATTGAGAAAACAAAGTATTTCACTCTCCAATGGCTCAGTTTGTGGTTTGATTGAGATTATTCATTTATCTAATCATTAATTATGTGATTTGGTTGAAATTGCTGGTCTCCTTTGATTGATGGAGGGATTTAGTTGAGATTGGTAAGGTCTTTAATGATTGGTTTTTTGGGTTCATTATAGGCTGCTCATGCCCCAATTATTGATGGTGACATTTAATTGAGGCTATTCATGTTATTGACAATTTTTTATGGTGTTCAATTATGATTATTTATGTTCACCTTGATTGCTGTTGGTGTTGAAGTTACCAATGTCCTTGATCATAGATTGTGGGGTTCACTGTGATGTCCCCTTCCTAATTTGCCCTCGAATAACAATTGCAACAAATTAGGGTAAGGGTTACATTTTACCAAGTATATTTTTAAATAATGTGATCCTGGATTTGAATCCTGCAATCATAACATAAGCAATATATACAATAAGATGGGGTGCAGACAGTCAGGCATATCCTATATTCTATCATGAAGATTCACTTAAGCATTATCTATCATACATAAGCAACACGTATAGATATACCACAATTGCTTGTGAGAAGAAAAATGCTGAAAATGGCAGATCTGATATAATATCAGTCTGTCGATCTGAAGATAAATTCCTTTGGTGTAAATGCTGATCAACCTGTATGAATCAATCTTAGACCTTTGTGCTTTTGTGCTGATTGCTTTGATATTCCTGGGTAATTTTATTTGCTGATGAAAAGTCTGCTGAATATATTTGATTGATTGGATGATCTGCTCATGTCTTGTACTCTGATCTGCCCTTCTAATGAGTACCAATTTCTGATTGTGTACTGATTATTTATCGCCTTGATTCATAGCACAATGTATCCCCTTCAATGCTTGGAATGAATCCTCCTTTATACTTTATTGGTGGAAGGGTCACCACCTTTCATTAGGATTGAGTCACCACTTTTCATTGTTGCCTTTGAGAATAATAAATTGTTCCACAAATTGATCTCTCTTGGATGTCCTTAAATGAAATCTTTTCTCCTTTATATCCTCCAATGTGAGGGAGAGTCGCACCTCTTCAGAATGGTCACAACTTTTCACAATTAGCACCCTTTGAAAGGGTCACAACCCTTCATCATTGCCACCACTTTGAAACAGTCACTTCCTTATCTTCTTCCCATTCCTTTCTTTTTCCATTAATGCTTCCTTAATTCCTTTTGCTCCATTCTTCCTTCCTTCTCCATATATCCTCTCAAATGAACTCCTTTCCCTTTTTATATTTCAAGTTTGAGGGAGTCACAACTCTTCATTGCCTTCCTCTTGACCTTTCATTAAACTTAATTAGCTTTTAATTATATTATATTTAATTTTCATATTAATTAATTTACTATTATTTGTAATATTTAATTTTAATTTTATTATTTATTATTAAATCCTATTTTACAAAGGGGATATTACATTTGATATAAGATTCTCATGATCCTAATGATCAATTAAATTCAGTCAAGATCAACCAGAAAACACCGGTTTTGGAATCCATGGGCATGGTTGCCCATGTCAGATACTGAACTGTTAATAAATTTAACTGCAATGAGATTCTCGAGTGATTGGAGGCTTCTAAAGACTTTTTTAATTAGATTTCTAATCTTTGTGGGATTTTGGGTGGTGTGTTTTAAGTCACCTTTACAAGAATATCCAATATTTAATTAGATTGTTCTGTTTGCTAGACTTGAGCCAGATTGAGGAGAAATTTGGTTTTATTCATGAATTAGTGATGCTCTGTGGCTTGAATGCTACAGGGTGTCCATCATTAGACATTGTGTTCAGGGATGGCCTTGCGCAAGCCTATATCTGCTGGATTTGATTGCTGATTTGAGTGTTTACTTGCTGGTACCATTGAAGTTGAAAGTTATTGTCTTGTGCTCTGCTATTTTATGCTTATATCCTATTTGGATGAATCTGTAATATTGAATACAAACCAAATGCTCAATAAGCTTCTCATTTGTTTCCAAGGACAGTGCTTTCTTTGATTCAGTAACACTCTAGTCTTTTAATTGTTCACATCTTTCCATCATTTAAGAGTGGATGGTTTGTTTGACTTATTGGAAGATCAGTTATTGCATTTACTTATCAAAATGAATAATGAATTATGAGACCAATAATTTCATTTTTTTCTTATATTTCATCATGCAAGGGATTTTGTTTTACTTCTGTATTCATTCACGATCAATATTATTTAAGCAAATTGTTCTCTTTGGCTGGCAGTCTCTTCTTTTCAGAATCCAATTCCTAAAGAGATTGCAAAGCATAAGCGTACACACATATTTTAACACTGATGATTTCTTTTATGCTGATAAGCAATTGTTCATCCCATCTTGTGCATTATGCTTTTCTTTTAGTTTTCATTCTTTCATTTGTTTATAAAGTGTAACATGGCACAGAAAAAGTGTGTAGAAGCATTGAGGAGACAACATAGGACATGACTTTTTTAGAAGAGAATGGAATATGAAAAATAGCCTCTTGGTGCAAAATGCTAGAGACTTTTTGTTGTCATGATTCTTCCACGGTTATAGCTGAATTTGTTGATTTCCTATGTGTATAGTAGAATCATCTTCTTTCACTTCTTTCAAGATATTACTTCTAGATTTGCTACAGGTATATTGTGTTGCTTTTTAAAAAAAATTCTCAAATGATTTTATACTTACTATTGTTATAGCATTTTGTATCAATTTGCAGTGTTGGTAGTGGCATCATTCTGGTTTTGATTGCAATATCTGTTCGATCATTTGATTGTATGCTTCCTAAACAAGATCCATGGCGCCGCATTGTTTCTGGGTTGAAACACAAAAGAGGTGTATCTTGGAAGCTTTTTATTTTGCAGGTAGTCCATTTTTATAATGCTATTTTCTTGTACGTACTGTGTAGGTTTCTTTTTCTTGTTACATCATGTGTTAACCCTTTTTACAGATATTTTTGGTGATACTATCATCTGCGATGGTCTGGATATCTACCACTCATAGAGCTCAAAGAAGACAACTTTTGCTATTTCATCAACTTGTAAACTGGTTGTTGGCTGGTCTCTCCCTCCCCTTCTCCAAGCATTTTTCTTGTTGTATGACATAGTATATGCTTATCAATGTGCTCTGTCCTAAAATCTGAAGTGTTGAGAGAATGTCAAATAGTTTCCTTTGACAAGTTGTTGTTGCAGAAATGACTTACTAAACTAGTTTTGCTAAATTTAGTTGGAGAATGATACATTATAATTTTGCAAAAGTTGGTCAGAAGTACAGATGCAAATGCAAACCATTCATGGAGCTTCTTTTGTATTTAATTGTATTTCAATATTGTGTATATACGTAATACTCATTAGAGCTGACAATATGATTCGTATTTAAAAAGATGCAGCATTGCTAGAAAGAAACTTACAGCTAATAAGCAAATGATTTTGTTTCATTTATCAAAATGCATGGGTTTGAGGGGCAGCAATTATCCTGAGTTGTTTCCACAAAATTGCAGAGTTTTTGCCAAAAACGCGGCAATTTTTCGCTTTGAGATTTTAGTGCAAAAACTCACAGAGCAAAAGAACTCGTGAGTTTTTAAAAACTCACCGAGTTTTCTTGGAGCCTTTCATCTATGGGTACATGTATGCACATTGAAGCTGGAGATGCTTTGTTAATGTAACAAATGTCATGCTTCCAAGATACCTCGTAATTCTTTGTGTCTTATGTCCATTATGTGATTTGCACTTCAATTTCACAATTGTATCAGAACTTCATGGACTTTGAGACTTATTAAAGATTAATTTGAAACAAAATAATGTTGAAGGAAAATCAAGGTTTCTTTGTTATTATCACCAGGCAAATTAAGCAAGTCCGTCAATGTCAAATGAGGAACCATGAGTCCCCAAGCTCTCATTCAGGGCATCATGACAACTGTTTTTTAAGAATCAACACTCGCAAGGTAGGATGTGTTGGGACTCAATCTGTAGTGCAAAATGTTGCTTAAGTCCTTTCCCTTTTGTGTGTCTTGACCATACTTGGCCCCCCATTCATAATCATTTTGAGAAGTCTTAGGTGGGCCTCCCTCGGTCAAAATTTCCTGCGAGTATCCATTGTTATTCCCCATATGCCTGTATTGTCAAAATCCCTGAAAATGTCAAGGGGTGCGGGTTATAGGTTAAGTTATATAAGTTCGTGCAAAGTTTTGATGTTGTTAGAGTTTCCTTGCCAAGCATGCCTTTCCATCCACTTTGGGTCCTTTTGTTCCTTATTGAGATATCAGATTTGGTCATCTTAGCATGCCATTCACCCTTTCTCTGCCTCACTCGACTTTTCCTTTATATTGGTCAGTTTGTTGGACTTCCCTCTCCTCAAGTGCCGGTCATGAGGTAGTCCCAAACCCAAATTCTTGACATTTTCTATTGTATTTTCCTCATTAGAGTTGAACCTGCAAACTTCCTCCTTCCTAGATACCTTAATGGCAGGCGATCATCATATTATCATCACCCTTGAACACCAACACGCTTACCTAAGGCACAAACTCCAAGTCATCCTGACCCTTGAAGTTCGACGCTCTTGCCATTTTTCACTATCATGTTTGCCCTCTCTCTTGCATGTCAAAGGACTATTTGTGAGTAGGGTTAAGATCGCCATGTTTAAAATTAATGTTTTTCCTGCCTAGAAATCATTGTTTCTCATAATGGGTGTCAATTTTCATGCAACTTGCAGCTATAAAGACAAAAAACAGCTTGGAACATGAAATCAATCATGGGGAGCTTTATGGTTGTATTCATTGCTTAATCACCTTGGTGTCGATTAAAAAAGACTTAGTTGGAGGGATAATCAATATTGCATTTAATACGGTGGTTAGGTTTTTATCGACCTAATGTCTTCATGACATCCTCTAGGAACACTTTTGCAGCCAATTTTATGCTTTGCCAGGCCCTAACATGGCAGATCTAGAGGTGCCATAAATGAAAAGAGGATATGCAAGATTTTCTGTTTTCTTTTGTGCCTTGTTCGTGGATTTTGACATTTTGTAATTGTTTTTACACATTTTGGGATGCAAATGTTAGAAAATGATGGTTGTGACTTGAGAGTGGTGGGTTTCTTCACACCATCATGCGTTTATCATGTAGAGGCTCGTTTATTGCAGATTGGGCATTGCAACTAGAGATCTATATATACCAGTTGGCTGTTCATACTTCATACAGTTGGTCACTTGTTGAACCAATTTTCTTGGTGGGAATAGTCTGTAGGTTATTCTAGGGCATCAAACTTTGTTAGTCTATAAATGAATGAATGTATCTTGTAGAGTGTAGATAGGGTATGAAATATGTGTTTGTAATAGTATGTCTCCATTGTTGTTTGGCAAAATTCAAGGAAATAATATAAATGAAGTTTATTTATTTCTTCTTACCACATTTGCTGGTATGAGTGAAACAAGGGTTTGGTGTGAGTCTGTGTGTGTGTATGTGTGTCACAACACCCAATCTATTACGAATGGTTTGTAATCACCATTCCTTTGTTACACATGGATATGTTTAGTTATGATTATGGATCATTAGGTTTGTTTATTACAATAACATATAATTTTTTATTTGTAAATGAAAACATATCTGGTCTTGTTGACACTCTAGCTGACTGCACCTACCCCTCTTTTCTATATTTGACTCTGTTTCCTAATGGAGTAGGCAGCAATCCTTATTGGTTCAAGTGCAAACATTCTCATTTACAACATCTATGTTTCGGTCAGCTATAGGAATGGATTAGGTTTTATAGATACTCTTTGTGGTTCATTATTACAAATCAGGGAACTATTTTAAGCAAACCAAAATTCTTATTTCATCAGCGAACCGTTAATAGCATGTTTGCATCTTGCTGTTGTGTATGTATGTAATGACAAAGGAAAACACCTTAATGGATTATAATGAACTGCTATGCTACCCTGAATTTCCTAGACAGGGGCATGGGGAAAAGGGTTTAGGGGACGTATATTTTTTTGCCGTTTTAGGGGACTGAGGGGACAAATATATAAAAATAGGAAAAATTTAAAATATTTGGGGAAATTTAAAATATTCATATGAAAACATGGATAAAGCATGCTTATATACATTATAGAACCTTAACATATAATGTTTGTGTTAAAAAAATTAAATTAAGAGTTCACATGAGAGTTGAAGTGAAACAAATCATCAATATTCAAACATTAATACTATGGGAGAGCCAGGGGATGTGTTTTTGAGTTTCTGGGATGAGTCAAATTATGTTGGGGGCGTGTCCCTGGGTAACACTGTAATGAAGTTGATATTTGTAGGCACATGTACAATGTGTTATCAGCTATATAAAGGTCATAATGCAACTAGTTATGTTTAATCTAGTGACAACAATGGGGTCAAGTGTACAATTGGCTATAGATGATGTTCATTATAGTAATGCTATATGTTATTTGCATAGTTGCATGTGTACTCATACCCATACCCCTGGGACGCATATTGGGTACCGGTATGCGTATCCCGTATCGGGTACTTTGTCGGGTACTCAGTGGAGAGTATCATAGCTAAGGACCTTGATTAAGATTTCTGATTTTTGTTTCAGTTTTTGGTTGCATATCAGCTTGCTGTTTATCAAGCTTATTAGAATATGTAATCACGAATCGGTTTGAAAGTTTGATACAATGATTGTATAACATTTCAATCTGTGTACTTAATCTTCAAAGTTAACTTTTGACGATAAACTTTATCACTGTTCTTGTTTTGAAAGGTCAATATTGTTATATTTTCAGATTTTTTATAAAATATTAAATTATATATATAAAAAATTGACATACCCAAAGTACCCCTTTCTCCTATTTTGAAAAAATAACCATACCGATCTCCGAAGTACCCAAGTACCCCCGTCTCTGTACAACCTTGGTTATTTGATTTACAAACCTATTTAGGAGACCTCTGGAACATGCTGCCACTCCCCCCGAGTTTAGCTGAGTTGAAAAAGTATGAGAGATTATCCACTCTCATAGTTAGCCTTTAATCATCTTGACTCAATTGATGAGCCTCTATTAATCTTCTTGAAGCCAAACCCCTAGCCTCAAAGGTGGAGAAAAGCTCTAGGTTTTGCGAGAGAGGTTTTGGGACCTAACAAGTGGCAGGGAATAATTGATATTTTATGGTATCTAAAGACATTAGAGAGTCACAAGATATAAAGTTTCTATCTATACATTGACTTCTTGGTGTCGCTTGAGCTTTGCTGGGAAGAAATAGAGATAAATGAAAGGCTCGTGGTTTTTGTTTGGATTTGCATGCTCAAAGTATCTATGATATTTACAACCCAAAATTTTTGTTATGAAGACATTGGGCTTCATCTTGTATTCCTTGATGACAATTCTTGAGGGTACAGCTCAATTGTGCATATTTGTAATGTCCCCCCTTGATCAGAAGTTTCAGTTTTCTGATTGTTTTGTGTATTTTGAAGTTGTCTGATTTTGTCTCTTTTTTTTTGAGTTTTTTGCAATGAACTGAATTTAAATTGCAGCAAAATGAAATAAATAATATTCTAAACAAATGAACCAATAGTGCTATCCAACTCAGTTTATTTGTAAATAACTGGAAAATTGTAACATACCCTCATTCCAACGCCTTGCAGGCAAAACCAATAAGCACAAATTAATAATTCTGATTTCTATACAGCATCAAATCTGAATTATTTCTGAAAATCAATTTCCAACACTATTCTAATGCCTATACTCTTGCAGGCAACACTGTCAGTTGAGGAACCCAACTGTAGAGGCAATACTTTGCAGAATAGCAACAAATAATCATCTGATTTAGGGCGGCTTATATGATGTCTGAAATCTGATCATAACTCCTGCATAAAATCCCGTGCCTTGACCCTAAATTGTACAGCCTGTATGATATAATGGTACGGCTGTTATGTCTAGTGGTATGACTGCCACTAAATGCAATTAAATCCCTGGATCTGCACTTTAAATGAGTCTGCAACAATGCTGATAATTGTTCACTCAAACCCCTGAATTTGAAACACTATTGAAATCTCTGTGTGAAGTTTCCTATGGAGCCAACCTTGGGCGATCTTTCACAACTACAGGTGATTGGATCAAGAAGGAAATCGTCCCTCTCTGATTGCTGATCTGAGAAACCCTAGGTTCTCTTCTCCAAGGCAAAGGCAAAGTTCTCCAAAAATGAATGGCTGAATGACAATGAATTTTTCTTTCAAAAGGTCTTTTGTTCTCTCCAAGAAAGCCAATACCACTTCTCCATGAATTAGCATTTTTAAAACATTTAAAACATTAAAATAGTTGTGTTTAATTTTTATATTATTCCTCCTCAAATAGGCGTTCACTTCATTTGCAATTTATTTGTGACTTAAAAGTCACTTTACTAAAAATAATAAAGTTATTTTATGAATCATGAAAAAGTAACTTAAATTTTTATAAATTACTTCATAAAAGTAAGTTTAATTTATTTAATTAAAACATAAAGTCAACTATAAAGAATTTTTAATATTCTAATATTTTAATATTTATTTTGAGACCATTTACCCGATCTCTTTAACTAAAAACTGATGATGCACCTGGTCTCTGGGTGATGTCTAACAACAGGAGGCCAACTGCCAATCTCCTAAAACAATAGAAACCCTCCTAAAAGACAGGAAACTGTCTCTGAACTCCTGAAATGGCTCATCAAGCCTCTTGCTAGGCTCCACAAGCTCCAGGTGGTCAACGGACGAACTACCAGCCTCCCCCCAAAACAATAGTTATTAAGTTAATTAAACAAGTATATAGATTTACTTTTAGGGACATATTAAATAATTAAATTAATTAGTTTTATGACCTTATTAAATATTCATATTTCAAGGTCACACTAGAAAGGGACATTACACAAATTCATAGTAGAACCAGTCCAAACCAGCTAGCTATTGTCTTTCAAATCCAAAACCAATAGTTCAATAAGGGTTTTCATCCTCACAAGCTTCAAGCAAGAACATGCAAGTTCAATCTGATAGTATTTAGTTAAGTGTAATCTTCAACATATGCAAAAATGAGAACAAAAACATCCTATCATAGCTTTGGAGGGAAAATAACCAATTTGAAATTATAAAATAATTCATTTCCAACCCAAAAACCTTTCCAAATTGTTAAATGCCTTTATGTGAAAGCCCCTCTTCCGTAGGCATCCACTTGAGGGGACATAAATTTACTTTATAAAAATATAACACTTAAGTGAATAATATAACATTAAACATTAGAAATTAATGTATATTTGAAGATCCCCATCCCGAGTTGTGGAAAGCACTACCAAGGCATCAAAAACCAAAACTGATCATGTCAGCTGTAACTGAGGTAGTGGGTGGTGCAGGGGCACCATATGTGATCATGCCTCCATAAGGCAAATTTGAGTCCTTTAAGTTTTGTTTCATGTTAGCGTCTACAACTAAGTTGCCGGTTCGGATCTGGGTTCGAAATTCGTCCAAAATTTTTTTGGGCTGGGTTCGATTCGTTTTGGGTTCGTTCGTACAAGATTTTTTTATTTAAAATAAATATATATATCTATATAAGAAATATAATTTCTAATTAATATTTATTTGAGAAATATAATTTCTAATTAATATTTTATCAATATATAATTACATTAAAATATTTTCTCTACCTATATATAAAATTAAATAACCATTGACATAAATATACAGAGTTCACTATTAAAAATTTAAAAACAATATTTTAAAAACACTCATATTTAATCTCTCTAAAGATCATTAACAACTATGCATTACATAGTGATAGTTTATTTATATAATAATTTCCTTATATGAAAGAGATATTGATTGCCTAGGAACAAAGAAAACACGGGCTCACAATAGCGTTTAAACACGGAATTTCAATCTGGGTATGGAAAAAATAAGGGAATTGATGTTGAGGTGACAGTGCCGAGCAATCTGAGATGCCCCATCTCGTTGGACCTAATGAAGGATCTTGTCACTCTCTGCACAGGAATTACTTACGATTGCTACAACATTGAGACCTGGTTAGATGCCGGCAACAATGTCTGCCTCGTCACAAACCAGATTCTGCATACTCGCGACATTATTCCAAATCACGCACTTCGTCGAATCATTCAAGAATGGTGCGTGGCCCAATGGATGGTGCGTGGCCCAACGAATTCCCACACCCAAGGCATCTCTCGATCCCGCACAACTCAATGCAATTTTGGCAGAGATTTCGCGTGGCAACAAGGAATCCATATCCGAGCTGAAGCGATTGGGCGAGGAAAGCGAGCGGAATAAAAAATGCATCGCCTCTTCAAATGCGAGTGGAAAGCGACAGTCGGCACAAAGAAAGCAATGAAAACAATCGGTTTGAAGAGTCAAATTCGAAAACATTCGGTTGAAATTCGGCCCGGGTTTGCTTGTCGAAATGGAAATTCGCTGGAACATGGCACAAATTTGGCCAGGGTTCGTTTTTACGATTTCCTAGCGAATTACATTGAGAAATAGCGAATTCGAATGGAATTCGAATACTGACCGAACCGAATGCCGAATTCGGGATAGCCAGGACGAATATGGCAACTTAGGTCTACAATAAGGTTCTATGGACCATTTTTGTGATGTTGTGAATTCCAAAAAGGAGACTGTGTAATGGGCCTAGAATGACAATGTTGTCCTTGTAATGGCACAATGTAACAAAATTGTCAAATGGTGAATCTATTGTGTAAAATCTTGTTCCATGGTTCATTTGGACCTCATTAGGCATGGTTTGATGTTAGGAAGTCATATCAGGTCCATTTACAAAGTTTTGTCAAATATGAGCAAAAGTTGCAAAAGTAGCTTGACAACTTTGCAACTTTGCAATAATGTAATGTGCAACTTACAAGTCCAGCGATCACCAACTTGAAAGTTGGTTGGGAACCATTGAGAATTGACGGTAACATGTTTAAAAAGCTTCCATGAGCACGAGGTTTGGTTGTTGAGTTTTTTTATGGATGCAATACAAACAAAACTGATTTTCCTGCTTTTATCTCTGATTTTTCACGTTGCAGACTACTGTATGGCTCTGTACGGTCATATTTTGATCTGAAACTTATGTGGATATGAGGAGGGCTGAGTCTACTTTAATTTGGCATTGGTTTGACTCCATTTCATCAAGGAATAAGGGAGATATAGAGTTTTTATTGAAAACAGCTTGGAAACCCTAGCAAATAAGGGTTTGGAGACATAACTATGAATAACTTCTCATTCCACCATTGGAAATTGGCCTAACTTGGTGGAATGGAAGATTTGGAAGTCGTTTATAAGATTCTGGTGGTTGGAGAGCAGGGGGTTGTGTTTGGAGAAATTTGGAGCAAGCCCTAGCTTGGCATTTTCAATTTGACAAGCTGCAAAACATAGTAAAAATTGAGAAATGAGAAGATCTGCTCAAAATCAAACCTATTGGGTGCCCAAAACCTGTGAAATTGTTGGTTTCGAGATGGATGCCAACTTGTATAATCATTGGTTGTCAAGTTCGAGGGATTTTTTAAGGGGTTGCTTTGCAAAATAGGGCCAATTAAGCCTAGGAAACCATTACTAGTCCATTTTTAGGGAAAGTGTTCCAAAACACCCTATGTTGTAGTTGGAGTATGTTGTGTAACATCCAAACGGGTATCCAAATGTGCCTTCATTTTGGTCAAAGGGTCACTGTGGTAGAAGTTATGGGTCAAAAACCTCAAATTGAGGGCTACTAGGAGTTGATGCCTATTGTGTAGGAGTTCCTATTGAATCTTGTCAAGGGAAAATGTATGGTGTTTGGATGACTTGTTGGGGATGTCTCAAGTCAAAAATGATGCTTAGATAAGTCATGAATTGATTTTGGAAGTCTCCCTCAATCTATGCATTGAAACCCCATTTTTTTGTCATTTAAAGAGATGGTGCACTTGGTGGAAAAACCCTCTTGTCAAAGTTAGTTTCTTGATTGTTGGCATTATGCTTAGTTGTCAACATTGGCAAACATCAAACACACCGGTCTTTAAGCTAGAGCATCAGTGGTGAACCGGTATCAACAATGATAAACCGGTAGTTGTCCCAGTAGACAACCATCAGACTTCCTAGGTAACCAATGTACCTACACCGGTTACAATATACCAGTCTTGTCCAACTGGTCTAGTTGAACACCACAGGAGGCAGATGACTCAACCGGTAGCACACCGATTTGCTTTCAAAATTGTAGACTTAGCGGTCCGTGCTTTATAATCCGATTCGGTTTTTGTGGAGCATTTTGAGAAGAACTGGAATTTTCTGTTATCGTTTCAAGGTGGACTGAAGATCAGTATGCGAGCTTTTTG
This sequence comes from Chamaecyparis obtusa, assembly GCA_027943335.1. Lineage (NCBI taxonomy): Eukaryota > Viridiplantae > Streptophyta > Pinopsida > Cupressales > Cupressaceae > Chamaecyparis > Chamaecyparis obtusa. The sequence goes on from BSBK01000231.1 coordinate 575,720, forward strand.
GCACGATCAAGAGTTCTGCATGCAAGACTTTCGGATCGCTTTCCAGAACAACGTTTTGGATGAAATACAGCTTGGCGCCATCGTCTGATGTGGTAATGAGAAGATTCTTATATATACAGGTCATCATGCATTAGAAGAGTTGTTGTTGAAAATCAAGAGTGCAAAGAGAGAGTAGAGAAGAAGAGCTGAGTCTTTTGAGAAGGGATTCAGTCACCGAGAGTGAGAGTGAGAGAGAGAGATTGAACAACCAAGCAGAGCAAGAAGAGAACAGGTATGATCTGATCGACAAATCAAGTGTCAAAGAAGATCATTTCTTTTATTGTGTGAAGCACATATAAATCCCTTTATCAGGGTGAACCCTAACAGGTTGTGTTGTATAAATCCCTTCACCGGGTGACATCTTTATTGATGTTTATAAGTCCTTTGTCGAGGCGACTCCTTACAGGGTCAAGATCTTAACTAATCTCTATCAAATCCTTTGACAGGGTAGCATTCTAACCAGTGCTTTGTAAGCCTTTAACTGGGCAGCTTTATTACTGCAGTAGTGAAGTTCGTGGGTTCTATCCCACTGTGGTTTTCTTCTTCTAATCGAGGGTTTCCACGTATATATTCTGTGTTAGTTTGTGTTTGTGTTTTTTGTTCATGTTATTCAAGCATTCTTTATATTTTCAGTATTAATAGGATAAGAAACAAAAGATTGAAGAAATTGAATTTACTAATTCACCCCCCCTCTTAGTAACCTGTTAGGATTAACATTGATGTCTTTTTGATTGAATAGGGATTGTAATTGTGTTTCCACTCCCTGCTCTGCATGAATTGGTATTGGAGCCAATAGAAGAGTTTTGAAGTTGAAGGAAGAAGGTTGTCAAAATGCCTCCCAAGAGTAACCCAATGGCGAGAGAGGTCAGAGAACTTAAGGAACAGCATGCTAGGCAAATGAGACAAGTTAAGGAGTCTCATGAAGCAGCCCTTGCTAGAATAGCAGCATTGGAGCAAGGTGTAAGAAGAGGTATGGTCAGTGGAGACCAAAGTGACTGTTAGGAAGAAGAAGATGAGAGTGAAAAGTCCCAGGAGAGTGAAGAAGAAGTGGATCCTGAAGAAATGAGGATGCTTAGGATGCTCAAGGCTGTCGAGGGAAATGGTCCCAAGGTGAATGTGGATGTGCTCATGTATGGTGAGAAGATGGATAGTGAAGAGGTGTTGGAATGGATTGATGCCTTAGACAACTTCTTTGATTATGAGGAGGTGGCAGATGACAAGAAGGTGAAACTTTCAAAAACTAAATTGAAAGGTGTTGCATTAACATGGTGGAACTATGTGCAAGAGGAGAGGATGAGAAAAGGAAAGGCAAAGATAATTTCATGGGATAGAATGGTGGCCAAGGTGAATGGTCAATTTCTACCTTCAGATTATGCAGTTCAAACCTTTAGGAGGATGCAAAATCTGAAACAAAAAGAGTTGGATGTCATGACATATACCGAGGAGTTTCACAAACTAAGCATTAGAGCAGGACATGCTAAAGATGAAGTGGAGAAAGTGGCAAGGTACCTAAATGGATTAATGTACAACATCCAAGATGAGATTGGTCTAAATACACCTAGGACAATGGCAGAATGTTTTCAACTTGCTTTTAGGGCAGAAGAAAGGGTAAGGAGGAAGTAAGAGCAGCAAGGGATAGGAAGAGGAAGGAATGTTAGAGGCAGAAGCAGTTTTGGTGCAAGTGGGCAATCATAAAGACAACAAGGTGAGTCAAGTAACCACCAAGAGCAAAGAGGGGAGTCAAGTTGTAGAGGAGACTTCAGAGGTAGGATACCTGATGGTAGAGGAAGGTCTGGAGGACAAGGGAGAAGATCTAACACTTTCTCAGGAAGATGTTGCAATTGCAATCAGTTTGGACACCTTGCATGGAAGTGCCTAGACAAACAAGCATATAGCTCACATTGTGGGGAGAGGACTCAAATAATGCATGAGAAGGATGCTGAAAGCGTTAACTCACCATCTCAACATGCTGCTCCTGAGGTGGGTGAGTTATTGATGACGAGGAGAACACTTATCAAAGTGCCTACAATCAAGGAACCGCCAAGCTTTCTTCCAAATCACCCGCAAGTCTCATGAGAAGGTATACAAGGTAATTGTAAACTCAGGATCTACTGATAATTTGGTGTGTTTAGAAATGGTGGAAAAACTGAAAATGAAATGACTTCCTCATCCCACACGTTACAAGGTATCATGGCTAAATAAAGGGCAACAAGTCTTGGTAAGTGAGAAGACTTGGGTGGAATTCAGTATTGGGGGCTATAAGGACAATATACTTTGTGACATCATCCCTATGGATGTTTGCCACTTGTTGCTAGGTAGGCCCAGGCAATGTGATAGAAAGGCCAAACATGATGGCCATAAAAATGTACATGTAATTAAGAAAGATGGTGCCTCATTCACTTTGACACCCCTACAAGATGAAGGACTTGATAAGAAAATGAGATCTAGTGTTATGTTAGTGGGGGAGAAGGAGTTTTTGAACACTTTGAAGGAGAAGGTCAGGGTTTTGCGCTAGTAATCAGACCAAAAATCAATTCTATTTTGACAGAAAATAAAGGGGAAGATACACCTAGTGAAGTCAAGGCTTTGTTGGATAAGTATAGGGGCATTGTAGTGGATGAGTTGCCAAGTTCCTTACCTCCTATTAGAGATATGAATCATCATATAGACCTGATGCCAGGTGCCACCTTGCCTAAAAAGGCTCCATACAAGATGACCCCTGACCAAAATGAAGAAATAAAAAAACAAGTTCAAGATCTATTGGACAAAGGCGTAATTAGGGAAAGCTTGAGGGCGTGTGCAGTTCCTACGGTCTTAGCCCCTAAGAAAGATGGTGGTTGGAGGATGTGCACGGACTCTAGGCCTGTAAATAGGATCACAATAAGATATAGGTTTCCAATACCTAGGATGGAAACCTAATGGATTGTCTAGGAGGTGCTTTCTACTTCTCAAAGATTGACTTGAAGAGTGGGTGTCATTAGATTAGGATAAGGGACAAAGATGAATGGAAAACAGCTTTTAAGACCAATGAGGGACCATATGAGTGGATGGTGATGCCCTTTGGACTCGCCAACACCCCTAGCACATTCATGAGATTAATGAACGAGGTATTGAAACCTTTTATTGGCAAATTTGTTGTTGTTTATTTAGATGACATTCTTGTCTTTAGCAGGTCCAAAGAAGAGCATTTGGAACATGGTCCTAAGGAGGCTACAAGAAGAACAATTGATGATCAATCTAAAAAAATGTGAGTTCATGAAATATGAACTGATATATCTTGGATTTATGATAGGAAAAGGTAGTTTAATGATGGATCCCTCAAAAGTTGAAGTCATTCTCAGTTGGCCAACCCCTAAATCAGTTGGAGATGTTAGTAGTTTCCATGGACTTGCAAGCTTCTATAGGAAATTCATCAAGAATTTCAGTCGCATTTGTTCACTTATGTTTGACACCGTCAAGGGAGATAAAAAGGGCAAGTTTCAATGGACTGAGGAGGCAGATAAGAGTTTCAAATATGTGAAAGGTAGGGTATCCAAGCAACCAATCCTTGTTTTACCTGATTTCCATAAGGTGTTTATCATAGAATGTGATGCAAGTGGTTTTCTTATTGGTGCAGTGTTAAGCCAAGAAGATAGACCAATGGCATTCTTTAGTGAAAAACTAAATGAAGACGAAAGAAGGTATTCCTCATATGATGTGGAACTTTATGCTATGGTGCAGGCCCTTAAGAAGTGGAGACACTACTTATTACCCAAGGTATGCATTGTATTTACAAATAACCATGCATTAAGTTTCCTAAATATTCAAGAAAAGTTAAGTCACCGCCATGTAAAGTGGGTGGAATACTTGCAGAGTTATCCCTTCACCATTAAGTATAAGAAGGCTCGAGCTAATAAGGTTGTTGATGCCCTAAGACGGAGGGCAATGTTGGTGCATGAAATACAGTTCCAAAGTGTGGGAATAGAGGCTCTAAAGGACATGTATGCTGATGATGAGGACTTCAAAGAAGTATTTTCTGCCTGCAATCAGTTTGAAGGTACTTTTAACAATGAATTTTCTGATTTTTTAATACAAAATGGATTGCTATTTAAGGGGGCTCAGATGTGCATACCAAGGTGTTCTATGAGACACAATTTATTAAAAGAAAAGCATTGTGGAAGTTTTTTTAAGGGCATTTTGGGGTTGATAAAAATCCGGATCAAGTAAAAGGTTTTATTTTTGGCCTAGAATGCAAGTGGATGTTAGAAAATTTTTAGAAGCTTTTACAATTTGTCAAAAAGCCAAGGGCTCTGCATCTAATGCAGGTTTATACCAACCCCTACCAATTCCAAGTAGGCCTTGGGAGAGTGAGTATGGATTTTGTACTAGGCCTACCAAGAACCCAAAGGGGATATGATAGTGTATTTGTTGTAGTGGATAGATTCATTAAAATGGCCCATTTTATACCTTGCAAATGTACCAATGATGCTTCTCACATTGCAGGTCTATTCTTCAAGGATGTTGTAAGGATACATGGTCTTCCTCTAACCATTGTTTCAGATAGGGATCCTAAATTCATAGATCACTTTTGGAGAATACTACGGAAAAGCTTGGAACCAATCTGAGTTTTAGCGCTGCCTACCATCCACAAATGGATGGGCAAACTGAGGTTGTAAATAGGTCACTTGACAACTTCTTAAGGTGTCTCACAAAGGAGCATGGGCAGCAATGGGACATAGTTCTTCCTCAAGCAGAGTTTGCCTATAATGATTCAATGAATAGGAGCATAGGGAAAAGTCCTTTTGAAGTGGTAAGGTTTGAAGCCAAGAGGCATCTTTGAACTTAGAGATTTGGCAGGGATGGAGAAGAGAACTGCTGAGGGTGAGGGATTTGCAGAGGCCATGAAAGAAATCCATCACCAAGTCAAAGAAACTTTGCAACAAAGTGTGGAGAAATACAAGAAACAGGCAGATAATAAAAGATGTGAAATGCATTTCAAGGTGGGAGGTTTGGTCCTTGCCCACTTGAAGAAGGAGAGATTGCCCAAGGGGAAGTATACCAAACTACTCATGAAGAAGATTGGACCTTGTAAAGTGCTTCACAAGTATGGAGCCAATGCCTATGAGATAGTACTCCATCCCGGGGTTGCTATCTCACCTATATTTAATATTTTTGATCTTTATCCCTTTAAAGGATCTGTGGTTGCTGGTACAGGTCATGAAGAAGGTATTGTTGATGAAGAATGGGTTAAGGACTTATCAACACTTGAGCCAGTCGAGCTTGAAGGCATCTTTGACACAAGGAAAGTGAAAAGGACAAGGAACAAAGTCTACAATGAATACCTGGTCAAATGGCATGGTCTCCCTCATGAGGATGCTATATGGATTACAAAAGAAGACATAAAGAAGCATGGTACCATTGTCGAAGAGCTCATCTCAGATGGGACTCAAGATTCTTCCTTCCTCGAGTGTATGGTGCAGGGGCACCATATGAGATCATTCCTCCATAAGGAAAATTTGAGTCCTTTAAGTTTTGTTTCAGGTTAAGGGCTACAATAAGGTCCTATGGACCATTTTTGTGATGCTGTGAACTCCAAAAAAGACACTGTGTAATGGGCCTAGAATGGCAATGTTGTCCTTGTAATGGCACAATGTAACAGAAGTGTCAAATGGTGAATCTATTGTGTAAAATCTTGTTCCCAGGTTCATTTGGACCTCATTAGGCATGATTTAATGCTAGGAAGTCATATTAGGTCCATTTACAAAGTTTTGTCAAATACGAGCAAAAGTTGCAAAAGTGGCTTGACAACTTTGCAACTTTGCAATAATGTAATGTGCAACTTACAAGTCCAGCAATCACCAACTTGAAAGTTGGTTGGGAACCGTTGAGAATTGATGGTAACATGTTTAAAAATCCTCCATGAGCGCGAGGTTTGGTTGTTGAGTTTTTGAATGAATGCAATACAAACAAAACTAATTTTCCTGCTTTTATCTCTGATTTTTCATGTTGTAGACTAGTGTATGGCTTCGTATGGTCATATTTTGATCTGAAACTTATGTGGATGTGAAGAGGGATGAGTCTTCTTTAATTTGGCATTGGTTTGACTCCATTTCATCAAGGAACAAGGGGATATATATAGTTTTTATTGAAAACAGCTTGTAAACCCTAGGAAATAAGGGTTTGGAGACAATTATGAATAACTTCTCATTCCATCGTTGGAAATTAGCCTAACTAGGTGGAATGGAAGATTTGGAAGTCCTTTATAAGATTCTGGTGGTTGGAGAGCAGGGGGTTCTCTTTGGAGCAATGTAATGTCCCCTTTTTGGGACATTAGTAGTCAATTACATAATTAAATTTTAAGTTGTCATATTATATCAAATCAAATGACAACTTACTTTAATTATTTAATAAAGTATTAAAAATGACTTTTAAGGAGCATAGTGAAAAATTAATAAAGTCATTCTAAGTTAGAAAGGGAAAATAAAGAGACAGAAAAAAGAATATGAAGAGATGAGCAGAAGGAAAAATGAGTAGTCATAGGGTTGTCCTTTAAAAGAACATTGAGAGGCTCATTCTCAGGATGCTTGGTTTTATGTTTGGTTTCTCTTGGAGAATTTTGGGAAGCTTTGGCTTTCAATAGGTTTGAGGACGGAAACCTATTGTCTATTGGAGATATCAATCAGATGTCTCACTTTGTGCTTCAACTTCCAATTTTTGATTATCCAATCTGATTGTAAGTTCTATGACTACGATTGGATTTTTGTTGTTGCTCTATTGGGAATTTAAAGACAATCTTCATATCTCATTTCTGGATCTCTATTTCAGCTTTGATATTTATAATTTTTTGTACAATGTGTTGGATTAATTGAGATCAATTGCATGCAAGTTATTTGTTAAATTTTTTGTGGTAAACTCTAGAGAAAATATCCCAGGGGGATATTTCAAGCAATTTGGAGCGAGTCCTAGCCTGGCATTTTCAATGTGATGGGTAGAAAACATAGTAAAAGTTGAGAAATTAGAAGATTTGTTCAAAACCAGACCTATTGGGTGCCTAAAACCTATGAATTTGTTGGTCTGGAGATGAATGTCAACTTGTAGAATCATTGGTTGTCAAGTTTGAGGGATTTTTGAAGGGGTTGCTTTGCAAAATAAGGCTAATTAGGCCTAGGAAACCATTACCAGTCCATTTTTGGGGAAAGTGTTCCAAAACACCCTATGTTGCAGTTGGAGTATGTTGTGTAACATCCAAATGGGTATCCAAATCTGCCTTCATTTTGGTCAAAGGGTCACTGTGGTAGAAGTTATGGGTTAGAAACCTGAAATTGAGGGCTACTAGGAGTTGATGCCTATTGTGAAGGGGTTCCTAATGAATCTTTTCAAGGGAAAATGTGTGGTGTTTGGATGAGTTATTGGGGATGTCTCAGGTCAAAAATGACCCTTAGATTAGTTAGGAATTGATGTTGGAAGTCTCCCTCAGACTATGCATTGAAACCCCATTTTTGTTGTCATTTAAAGAGATGGTGCACTTGGTGGAAAAACCCTCTTGTCAAAGTCATTTTCTTGGTGTCTTTTTGATTGAATAGGGATTGTAATTGTGTTGCCACTCCCTGCTTTGCATTAGTGGGAATATGATAGGTGTCAATTTAGAGACCTGCTAAAAATAGACGTGCTCTTCAAGAACTTTGGAGAACTTGCTAGGAGGCCTAAAACACTTTTGAAAGTGTCATTGCGATTAAAATGCCAATCGAGGTCAATGTCATCAATGGGAAATGAGAATTATTGAATTTGTATCCTCCAAGAAGTTTGCAATTCTCCCCAACTCACTAAGAAGCTTATGGGGAAACTTGGAAACTAGCCAAAATCTCACAAATCCAATTGCTAAAAATGGGGGCATTACATTCGGAGTGTGAGTAATGTTAGGCCTGGTTTGAGTCAATTTAATTAGACTTCCAACTAGCTTCCCTATATCATGTGTCATCAACAGTTCTATCATTTCATCCTTTGTCAATTTAATACCTACTACCAAAACAATAATCTTTGGCTCCTCTAGATGAAAGTGTGTTTGGACAGTTTATTAATCTTGGAATATTAAGATGCTTCACTCTATTTTTAAATCTTTATGCCATGATATAGTGCAAAAATGTAGATGATCGGGAATGCTTGAGTGAGTTTCTATCTGAAATGTCACTACTTGTAATTAAAAGATCATCAACTTGTAGAAAAATTCAAAGTATTTCACCATCATCATGTTCTACTCACAAGTATTTTACTAAGATGCTGTTTGTCTATTTGTTTCATATTCAGCTTGTTGAATGATGGTACTTAAATCAATTATGATATAATTCTCATTTATACTCCCAGTTTCTTAATATAAGGATGGCATATTCATTTGGATTTACACAACAATAATTCGAAGTAACGTCTTCTTTGCCCCTTACCAAATTGTTTTGACTTTCTTTTCTTGAGAAAATTCTTTCAAACTCAAGGTTATATGTGGGGGTAATCGATGAACTCACAATAGTTAATTCGATATTCCACATCCTAATACTGATTTGATTCTCTGTATGAATTCTTTCTTCCATTCTTCGACTTTGACTTCCATTCTCTAATAAATAAATATATATAGCTAGAATCAAGCTCATCAACAAACCAACAAACTTGATTGTGAGATATAAACAAAATAGTACAAAATTTTGCCAATATAAGGTGAAAGGAAATAGATACCTTTGTGAGCTTCCATAAAGGTGGTTTCCTATGCAACATGTGCATTTGGTTTGTCCTTGACCTTAAAAACATGCTTTACCAATATATTTTACATGTCTAAATTCTTCAAATACACTGACTTCTTTAGGACGATTTTGCTTCTGTCTATGAAGTCTGAACTCCACTGACTGATAGGGTAATGTAGTGCTACAAGTGGGATCAACCTTGAAATGCCTACAAACATCACCAAGAACCATTCCTAATACATGTATTTCTCTTTGTACTTTGTCTAAAAAAATTTCCATGGTGCATTTCTGGCATGAGAGGTTAGCATTTCTTTTATTTGCGTGCAATATAATGCCTAGGGGCTCGGGAAATGAAAGTGGCTGGTGTCCCTTATGTGGCAGCTATGCGAGAGTTTGAAGGATGGAATGCATTCCATAGGAAAGTTCTAATAGAAAAGTTCAGAACATGAACATATAAACTAGACAAAGGCATAAATATTGGCTGGGATGGCCATCTGAGCACCCTGTGCATTTCCATTTGTTTCTCATTAAATTTTTTTATATTCAGGCATTTATTGCATGATTAAATTTCTATTCTAAGCATGATGCTATTTACATCATTATTAATTATCATTTTATGCCAAAACATAACAAATTTTTTTAATGTTATTTCTTAGCCTACAATTCTTATATCTTGACTTTTTGAAATCTTACCCTAATGAGTACTGCAGAGTGTCCTCTTTCTTGAACACAGATAGCCGGAAAGTAAAGCATAGTCCAACCTTTCCATTCCTCTAAGATAACTTTACTTGGATTGTGATGTTATCCACTTAGTATCCTAACTCAATTAAATAAGGCCGCAACAATGCATTCTAATACCATATTGTATTTTCATCCATGATTATTCAGGGCAATGAAAAAGTAGAGAGAGATAATTCATATTATGCATCTTCAGGATACAATTCATAAGGTTTTTTGGTCAACCAACTTGTTACTGTAGAGGAACTAATGCATATACGTTGGTCATACACCCTTGATTACTTTTTCCATAACCCTAAATTTCAGACTTTATCGCATGAAACTAACATGTTGATCTTTTTATGAGGAAAATGGAAAATGATAAACACCGTCTATGAATATTACTGTGTATGTTACCGGTCCTTTTTGGAGGGCACACAAAGACAGGTGATAACATTTCTGATCTACATCTTAAATGTATTACCTGGACAGGTTTCTCGATGGTCTTGCCCCTTTTTTCATCTCACAGATTGCTGGATCGTCTTTCTTCAATCTTTCTTGGTTTTGGCCCTGCTTTTCTACTCCTCTCCATAGGGTGAATTTTACTGATATCTCAGCCTAATGTTTTTAGATATAATTTTATATTGTCTTTTATTTTTTAATTAATGATGGCTAGTGTCAGAGTTGTAAAAGAATTTATTGATTCATTTTAAGTTCTCATGCTGCAGATATGAAGCTCTCTTCTACAGTGCTCTTGCAATAGTACTCATTTCTTGGATATTGGTTGAATGTGCAATCTTATATTTACCATTTTCAGAAACACAAGATGTGGGGCTGCCTGAACAGAATACTTTTAATAAAGAAGATACCAGGCAACGGAAAAATAGATTCCTGAAACTGTCAGATGTCAGGATAGCTCTTTGTTTTGTAAGTTACATTGTTCCTCAATTTGTATGTTGAACCTTTTCTATTTAGATTTAAATTTATAGAACTTTTGAACTTGTGAAATTTTAGACAGAGAAGATTCAAAGTCAACTAGTGAAATTTTCTTTAATTTTTGTGGCGCAGATATTATAATCGAAGTATTTCAGCATTTCTTGCAATAAAACTTGTTCTTCTAATACGATTAGATTGAAACCCTCATATTTTGGGTCAGCTAGTTTAAAATGTCATTTTTTTATTAACTTTCTGCATACCTGTATTTTTCCAAAATTATTATGACACATGGAAAATAATTCCATCAAGGCACATGCAATACTGCTGATACAATATTACATTATTAAGTTAATAAATAGTATTAATCTGCAATTTGCCACCTTTATTTTTTTGAACACTTTAAGACGGTGTATTTCAGGAGACTTGGAGGATTTTAATTGAGCAATCCTCAAACTTCCCCTTAACTGCTGTAATTCGTATTCCTCACATCTCGTTTCTTATTTCATCAATGATAATTGTTTTTAATATTATTATTATTTGGGAAAATGTCATAAAAATCATTTGATCAAGCCACCTATTGTCTTGATAGATTGCGAATGCCAGTTAAGCACATATTCTTTCTGTCAAATTACAATAACTCTGCATGTTGCAATTATAATTTAATGGATTTCCATGCTTTCAAGGTTTTTGGATTTTCATTTATTGTTTCTCCATTTGTTCATACCTGTTTCCTGCCTGGAAAGGTCAACATTGTGTTCATGTGCTCCAATTCAGCTGAAGATCTTGTGTAATCTGGAGTTATTCTAAATATGTTAAAGATTTGATAAAATAATAAATTACAATATCTTTGTTTACTCAAATATTTTGCAATTCATTCTGGAGTAATTGCCCAAGCTTACCTGCTGGATGACATCCTATCAGACTAGGATAGACATTCTGTGGCTGATTTACAGATTTAAAATACCCAAATGCAAATTCCAACTGCCTGTACGCAATAACATATTCATTCTACCCTGCCTCTGGTAGTGATTATCTTGGGAACCATCAAGGTCAATGGAAAATTCCTTCCATAAATATTTAGTCTTTCAATCCCTCCAAGTCTAAGGAGATGCTAGCACTGTGCCCTTTCTGCTAGACATAAGTAGGTAGCTTTGGTATCGGGTAGTAATAATGTAGAAGCTACATTCCATGAAGTTTCAAAACAGGGGGACCCAGAGGCTAGATTTGGGGGCAGTGGGGTAATGCTGGTAGGGCAGTACCAGAGTGGCGGTAGGTTGGGGTTTGGGAGTGGGTTGGAATGATGTTCAGATGCCTATTCATGAGCTTTCCGTGATTACCTAGGGTGTGGGTGGGGCCTATATAACATTACAGTTAGGGTCAGTGGCACAAAGAACCAATATTTTTTGAAAAGAGGACTTTTGATTGAATTGTCAAGGGGATGCTTGGGTGTCTTGAGTGTGGTTGGGAGACATGAGGTTTCCCCTTGAGCATCTTGGGCATTTCTGCATGTCTTGGTGGTGTCTCCAAATTAAGGGGATGTTTTGGAAGTGTCCCTTCTTTGAAGGAGATGTCCCCAAGTACTTAATTGTTCAGACTTCAGACCAAGCTCTAGAGTTGTTTTCAACACGAATGCTAGAGCCTAGGGTTTTCAATGAAGGACCAAACAGCCTTTAGGTAAACATTTATGTTTTGGGGTGAGTTTTAATGCTTTTTGTACCTACTGTTATGGTTTTCCAGAAAATTAATTTGTTGTTCTAGACCTGAGATCATTAATATTTTCATATCTGATTTATATATCTCCTTTGGTAGTGTTTTGGGTGTGTGTTATGGTGTTTGAAAGAGAAGAATTCTCTTTTGGAAGAGCTGAGCATGGTGTTTAGAGGTTTTCTACGCATTTCCATATTACTTTGGTTGTGAAATTTATATCAGACCTGAACATCAGTGTCTTTCAGTGACACTGGGAATGTTTAGTCTTGAGTTTGGGCATCCTTCGCCTACTGCTACATCAAACTTTATTGGGTTTATTATAACATTGATTTGTATGACCTTCGGTGCTTCCTTTCAGTGCTATTTGTTCGAACAATGCATTCAGTTATGACTTTGACAATAAGACAACAACAAACTTGTGTTTTCAGACCTACACCCTTATTTCACTCCATCCTTATAAGGTACCTTTCTGTTATTTTATAGTTGGGCTTATTTGGCATCATTTGTGGGTGCAGCAGCAGTTTGTTTAACATCAGTTCTAATCATCAGCAACTAATCTTCTTATTATGATTTTTATGATGCAAATGGACTAACGTTGTAATGCTTCGAAGGTTCACTTCATTGAATGCTATCATTTCACGCATTGTGAATTTTAACATTGGATGGTAGTACCAAGTGGGTTTATACTTGGGTTTATTCCTGATACATACCCCACAGAATAAGTTGTTTGTTAACTTTATTGTAATCACTCATCTCTAAATAAGTGAAAGGAGCTTGCTTTACTTTAAAATTTGTATAAGCTTTCCTGCTGAAAAGTGGATGTGCCTCTAAGCTTTCTCACTGAAGGTGTAAGTGCCATTGTAATTCCCACTGAATAAGTGGATGTTTACTTTCTTTCAGTATTGCAATGCATCTCATTGAATAAGTGGTACTGTTCGGCTTGCTTCCTGATGCTTTCCTTTTATCTTTTTGTTTTAGTTAATTTTGATCTTGAACACTGTATGCTCTTACCTTTCCCTTTTCAAGATCTAGGTGATCAAAAAGTGGAAAGGAGGTTGATTTGCATCTCACTTTCAGTAGTATTTTCAAAAATAATCTAGGGTGTTACTGTTTATTACAAACGAGATGGAGAGGATGCAGATGTAGTCAACTAAGAAGAGGAGGAAGCAATATTGATAGCTACTTTCTCCAATTCCTCTTGAGTTGCTTCCTTTTTTTCTTTCTTCTTTGTTTTTCTTTTTGAGGATTTCTTGCATGATCTCTCAGGGTTCCTCCTCTTTTGGGGACCTTCATCATCATCTCCTCCTTGTCCTTTGACAGTTAAAGAGTTAGTTGATTATTAAGGATGAGAGGAAAAATATTTTTCTTATTTATCTACTCTTTTCTTTGTAGCTTCTTTCACCTTATAAGACTTTGAGGCAGACTTTTTTTTAGGCTTCTTAATTACCCACTATTGTGTCCTCCTGAGCACTATCGTCTTTCTTTATTCTAAAGTCTTCACTTCTTTTATGTTTTAATTGATAGGTGTTGTCGGGTAAATTACATGTTGTTAGTACTTGTTAGTTAGTCAAAGGGTAGGTAGTTGGGAATAGTCGTGACGGTTGGCATATACACCCCATCGACCTTATAATATGTTATATACTTGCATTCGGAAGATAGCATTATTAGGGTTGGCATTGTGTTAACTGTGGTCATTGTATTTTGGTGCCATTGCTGTCATACATTGTAAACATCAAGATATTAATGAAGAAGTATCTGTGAGTTCTCTGGCATTACTGTGTTCTGTTATATATCCTGTATATTCTCGTATGTATTAAACATTCACTTAGTGGGAAAACATTTGGTGCTGTTGCCTATAAGAATTTGGGAGTGCAGGTAGGGCGTTACTTGGCAAGGAGATAATGGGCCAATCAGTGAGTGAAGACATGAGTAACGAGCACAAAGAAGGGTTTGAGGAATTGTTCGAAGGTGAACGGGTATTGACAACGGATTTTGTAGCATTATTGCAAGCGTCCATTGAAACACACATACGAAGGGAAGCCGCACGAGAGGACGGTCTAGAAAGTGCTATGTGGACGACACTCGGTGTGAGCTTGGCGATCGACAAGTTGATGTGCCGCTTGCCCAATCTGTTGGCACAAACATTCCTTGCTCTGCAAAACTTCTGAGAATAGACCAACAGAGAAAACCGCTGCCAACGAATTTTGCAGCAATACCAAGAAAATAATTGAAAGGAAGAAGAGGAGCGGGACGAAAGCACAAGGCGACAAAGTGTCCTTAACTCCTACGAGAGGAAAAATTAATGCCCAACCTCTTGAACAAGGGCAGGAACCATACCTATAAAGGGAAAGAAGACGATTACGAGGTCATTCAAAGGACCCTATGATTAGAAGAGCAAGCCAAACAAAGGAGGCTACGTAGGTTGGCCGATTGTGCTGAAGGGAATGTGTGGGCCGAAGGTGGTTTTGAAGGACACCAACTGTACGGTGGTTACGAGGAGGGTATTTGTACCAAAGGAGCAACAGAAGGCAACGTTGTAGTTGACCTGATCGAAGAGACTCGAAACTGTCTAGGACATCTCTCAATAACACCGCCAGGAAGTAGAAGCTTTCGTGAGGCGGAACAAGAGGTTTGAAGGGAAGTAGGGAAGACTGAGAGCAGAGACGAAGGGGGTACTAGTGTTGCCGAAGGTGTCGGGAGGACATAGGAGCATAGTGACCACAACAATCTGCTTGGTTCCACTATACCAAGTTCAGGAGGTAACAATTAAGGAGTCCCCAGGGGTTCGGGAGTTTTCGGCGGATTAGATGTCCCTAGCGGGTCAGGAGGGCCTACGAAACTGAAGCCACAAAGGATTTATCAATGGAAAATAAACAAAAATTGCCCAAGTTCACGGGGGATAGGAAGGAGTACCCCGTACGACACTGTCGTACATGTGAAACAATCTGGTCTGCCAACGGGGTGATCGACCAAGATGAATGGGTGTTGTAGTTCCTTGCAACCCTATGCGGAGTAGCCATTGACTGGTTCTTCGATGTAGATAAGACAAAGGTGAGTAAATGGTATGACTTGAGGAAATTATTTTAGGAGTCTCGAATGCATCGTGATGACAATGAAATCATGGCTGAAATCTACAACACGAAGCAGGAGAAGAACGAGAGTATAAGAGCATATGGCTGATGACTAAAGGAGTTGCTGGGAAATATGGGGAACCAACCAGTGGATGGCCTCAAGAAGCATTGGTTCGTGGAAGGGTTGAAATCCTCCCTCAGAAGAAAATTGAAGATTGTGCCTCCCTCATCCTACGAGGATGCGTACAATAGAGAAATGGACTTGGAGAGTGAGAAAAACCTCACGAAAGAATAAGAATAAGTCATCAGATGTGGACGGTTCCTCCGAGGGAAGCAACAATGACGAAATATCCAACAAAATGGTGCAAGAACTTCAAAAGGACATGCACTGTATGCTGAAGGAGTTCAAAGCAATGAAGGGGAGCACCAGCAAGAACGAAGGTGATTTATGGTGAACGAATTGTAAAGAGGAATGTCATACGAAAGGCACATGCTCGAAGAAAGCCTTCTATGAGATTTGACAAGTTATGGGACATTCCACCAAGGAATGCCCATACAATATGAAAACAAGGGGTCCACATGTACTCTTCACTTAGGAACAACCGTCAATGTCCGTCGCGGCGGGCACCTCTCAGACACAAACCAATACCAACGCATCATCAGGTGGATTATGTAACTACTGACGCGGGGTAAGAAGCAATGATAACAATAACAACAATAATGGTCGGAGTCAGATCTAATATGATGCGAAGGGTCGACCCATGATCAGTGTTGAGCGTGCAACTAGTGGGGGCACTTTGCTCGCGATTGCCAGAAGTAAGAATCCCCCCAACATTTATGCCAACGGTGTGGTTCGGGTGACCACAAGGATGCAAATTGCCCAAAGCTTGGAGTCAACCTACTGAACATTGAGAAGTCAGGCGAAGACAAAGGGTTGTGGCAATCACTCGGACACAGGCCAAGAAGGTGACATACCCAAACCCCCGAATGAAGAAAGAAAGGGTACAAGCAGCAAAGGCAGGCATTGAACAAGAAATGATGGCGGAAAGAAGAGAGACCCACAAGACGACGAGTACATCTTGTACACGTATAGAAGCTGAACAGAACATTATGAGGCAAGTGCGCAGATGGAGGTGCCAGTTAAAATTAAAGACCTTCTGGAAACAATGCCACAGTTGAGGGCAGCCATACTAAGCACCATACCGATACCAACCTGTACGACAGAGCTCACAGAGGATCTAGTCAGCCCCTTGATAGACCCAATACTAGCCGTGAATAGTGGCCGACACCCCGCGGTGGTAGAGATGGGCATCCTCAGAACTATCCTCACCGACACTATCGTCGATGGAGGATTGGGGGTAAATGTGTTACTAGAGGAAACATGGAAGATACTCAAGAAACCAACACTATGGCCACAAACCTTCAATCTAGTGGGTGCCGACCAACATGACATCAAGCCGATCAGTACTCTGACGACGCAATGAGTAACAATTGGTACCCAATGCTTGGTTCTAGACTTTGTGGTGATTCCCCTGAAGAATAAAGTGTATGATGCTATTTTGGGAAGAGGGTGGCTCATCACGACGAAGGTGAACCACAACTAGAAGTGGACCCAATACTAGCCGTGAATAGTGGCCAACACCTTGCGGTGGTAAAGATGGGCATCCTCAGAACTATCCTCACCGACACTATCGTCGATGGAGGATCGGGGGTAAATGTGTTACAAAAGGAAACATGGAAGAAACTCGAGAAACCAACACTATGGCCACAAACCTTTAATCTAGTGGGTGCCGACCAGCACGACATCAAGCCGATTAGTACTCTGACGGCGCAACGAGTAACAATTGGTACCCAATGCTTGGTTCTAAACTTCGTGGTGATTCCCCTGAAGAATAAAGTGCATGATGCTATTTTGGGAAGAGGGTGGCTCATTACGACGAAGGTGAACCACAACTAGAAGTGGAACACCTGTCAATGGAGAATGGAGGAAGGAAAGTTGTCATCGACCTTAAAACCTAGATGGTGAGTGAGGAGCTTGCATCTTCTTCCAAGTTGGAGTCAGAAGGAGAGTTGGGTGGAGTAGACGAAGGGAAGCAAAGGATGAAGCCGAATGACGAAGGCGTCTTGGAACTCGAAGGATGCTCTAAATATGACACATAATCCATGAACGACCTCTTCCACTGGCAGATGGAAGATTACAAATTATTCGGGTGCAACATGATGCAGATTGACGAGGAGTCTGGAGAGGATTTGTTTCCGCCGGAGTATGGGGAATACAAGGAGAGGCTTGAGTGAATGAGGCTCCAACACAGGTTTGACAAGGAGAAACCCATAAAGTACGAAGAGCCCTTGCTGAAGATCACAAATCTCGAAAATAAGGCAAACCCCAAAAATATATTGGTAGGGGAGGACTAGAATCCTGTGCTGAAGGTTGCAGCATTTAAAATTTTTATGGAGTACAAAGATGTCTTCGCATGGATGTACAAGGACCTGAAGCGAGTGCCTCCGAAGCTGTGCGTACACCGCATTCCGGTGGTACTTGGAGCCCAGCCGGTGCGGAAGAGACCCTATCGGATGAATACAAATTATGCCACGAAGGTAAATGAAGAAATAGAGTGAATGTTGGAGGCGGGCATTATCTTCCAGGTCTAGACCAGTGAATGGGTATCCCCCATCGTCATCTCACTAAAGGAGGCAAACCAGATCCGCATTTGTGTGGACTTCCGATGCTTGAACGCCGTCACCATAAAAGACCCCTTTCCCATACCATTTATAGACAACATTCTTGAGGAAGTCGCGGGACATGAAATGTATTCATTCATGGATGGGTTTTCGAGGTATAACCAATTCTCCATCGCTGAAGAAGATAAACTGAAGACCACATTTGTGGTGGAGGATGGTGTTTACGCATACAACCAGATGCCCTTCGGACTCTATAACACGCCAACAACTTTTTAGAAGATAATTCAACATATCTTTGATAAGATGTCGGTAGGGAAATTCAAGGCATTCCTCGACGTTTGGTCCATTTATAGTGGACAAGACACACACCTGGTAGTCCTACGGGAGTGCATGGAGCGGTGCAGGTGAGCCAGATTGGTGCTGAACCCGTAGAAGTGTAGATTTTTGGTGCCACAGGGGAAGTTGTTGGGACACATTGTCTGCAAGGTTTGATTGAAGACAGACCCAGACAAGGTGAGGGTGATTGTGGAGACAGAGCCTCCCACAAACGTCACTGGAATAAAGTCCTTCCTTGGCCACATCAAGTACTATAGGAGGTTCATCAAGAACTTTGCACAAGTTTTGTACCCTTTAGACAAATTGACACGGAAGGGCAAGCTGTACATTTAGGAGACCGCACAGGGTGAAGCATTTGAGAAGTTGAAGATGAGGCTGGTGGGTGCACCGATCCTAGCATATCCTAATTGTGATAGGGAGTTCCACATCCATATGGATGCTTTAGACTTTGCAATAGGTGCTACGTTGGCTCAGGTGGGCGACCATGAGCTAGACCATCCAATCTACTTTGCTAGTAGATTGTTGTCCAAGGCAAAGAAGAACTACAGTATGACTGAGAGGTAGGCTTTCAGAATGGTCTATGTCGTGCAAAAATTCAGACATTACCTTATGGCAACCCCGTTCACATTCTATGTGAACCACCAGGCACTCATGTACCTGGTGAACAAACCTATCATTCAGGGACGGGTCAATAGGTGGCTTCTTCTATTGGAGTTCAGCTTCACGATCATTGTACGACCAAGAAATAGTCACATGATTGCTGGCCGACTATCTTAGATAAAATTTGGGGAGCCTCCAATAGGAGTAAATGATGATTTTCCAGATGCCCACTTGTTCCACATTGCGGTACTGCTAGCGTGGTACACTAGCATTGGAGAGTATCTCTCGAAGTTGTAGTTCCTGAGGGACATGCCACGAGGAGAACGAAGGAAGCTTGTCCAGAGAAGTAGGACATTTCAGTTGATCAATGACTTATTGTATAAAATGGGCATAGACCATGTGTTGAGGAGATGCGTCATGGAAGAGGAAGTTCCAAGTGTGCTGAGCGAGGCGCATGAAGGCTCGACAAGAGAACATATGGGACTAGACACAACAACACTGAAGGTGTTGCTCGTATGCTTATGGTGGCCTACGTTGTAAAATGACACACGTGAGTGGGTCATAGGGTGTGATACGTGTTAGAGGGCTGGAAAGCCATTGAAGAGGGACTTCATGCCCGTCTACCCCTAGCATGCCCAAGAATTGTTCGTAAGGTGGGGGTTGGATTTTATTGGACTGCTGAAGGCCAACCATGCTCAGAGATGCCGTTACATTGTCGTGGTGCCACAAAGTATTTAACCAAGTGGGTTGAATCATGGGCTTTGCTTGACAACTCCGCATTGAGCACAACAAAGTTCATATATGAACAGATCATTATGCAATACAACATTCCTGTGTAGTTGACAAGTGATCGGGGAGGGCACTTCGTGAACCATGCCATCAAGTTACTGACAATGGAGTTCAAGATTGTTTACTCTGTATCCAGTCCCTACTACCCGAGAGCCAATGGGTAGGCCGAGGCTACCAATAAGATTTTGGTGTCCGTGATTTATAAGTCATGTGGGGTTGAATAGGAAGATTGGGAGGAGAAGTTGCCTTTGGTGTTGTGGGCCTACTGCATGACCTACAAGGTGACGACTGGTCAAACACCATATTAATTGATGTACGACTGGGAAGCTATCGTACCGATGGAGTTTATGGTACCAAGCCTTCAAATATCGATTGAAAATAGATTTGGCAACATGGAGAGTTTTAGGGGAGTGACTATATGCTCTCAACAAGTTGGACAAATGACAGATGATGACGCAATGGGTGACGAAGGCATCCCAACAACTAAGGAAGTGGCATGATAAGCACCTTAGACGTATGCGGTTCACCCTTGAACAACTGGTGTTGAAGTACAACAAGAGAAATGTGATAAAGCTTGGGAATTTCAAAGTGAGATGGTTGGGTCCCTACAAGGTTTGTGAAGTTGTGGAGAATGGAGCTATCAAATTGTGGACATTGGATGGTCGCGAGTTCCCGAGTCTGTAAACAGGTCTAAATTAAAATTGTATCACGAAAGGAGGGATGGAAATGACCGTCAGAGCAGAAAGCTCGATGAGACTTGCAAAGATAAGGTTAGTAAATAAATATATCGAAAACAAAAAACTCATAGTGTGGTGAGTGCATTGTACGACAAAGGGACATCATACGAGTGATTGCCGTACGACATCATTGTACAAGCCCCATGCTAGAAAAAGGGAAGAGGCCGTACGACCTAAGGAAAAACCTGAAGGCCTCACAAACATCGTACGACCCCACTAAAACATACACCGAAGGTCAAAGATGCATCATACAGTGGTATTGCCATACGGTAGGGAAAAATATATATGAGCCGCACATGCTGTACATTAATTTTTCGGTCTACGTGCTACGTCTGTACTAAGAACATTACACAGGAGCATTAGACAGGCCTACAAAGATGAAGCTGCAATAGCACAGTGGCCTAGCCAAGACATAAAACCACCACTAGCAGGGACGAACAGAAAAATATATCAAATTAGGAAGTAGGATAGCCTACAGTGGAATCATAGGGCCTATGGTGACAAAGTGAAGGACAGGTGAAAGACATACGACGGAGGTGAAGGACAAAGGACCTAGGAGGAATTGCTACCGAAGAGCAAGATGCCCAAATTGCCGTATTGCCGTATGAACATGGGAAAGGAGAGAGGAGCCTACGATGATACCAAAAGCAAGAGCCTACGTCTACGATAGTCAAAAATATAAGTAAAGAGGACTGAGTGGAAAGTAATGAAAGCCCACGTTCGTACTAAGAACAAGCATGAGAAGCAAAACGGGGTCATCCGATGGTAACACATAGTGCCTACGGGCATTTCTAAATACCTACAATGGAGCGAGAAAGCTTACAGGTAAATGTAAGTTTCAAAGTAAATCAATTTCATTCATTCTACATCGTAAGCAGACAAATTCTTAGAAGGAAGAAGAAGCCGCAAGGTAAGGCAACTGAAACACTATACAGAAAAGAGGAGGCCGGGTTAAGAGATTTGCCTTGGTAAATTGTTGCGCTTGAGGAGGCCCTGTATAGAGTGCACAACACAGAGAAGGAACCGACTATACGATAGTTAGGGATTGAGAGAAAGATTTGACATCATCCTTGACTGCACAAAACGACACAAAACCGTTAGTTGATGGATTTGGGAACAAAGAAAAAGAATTGGAAAAAATAGTTGTAGTCGCCATTGCCTTCATGATCAAGTAGTAGCTCTGCCATGGATAAGGAAAAAAGAGTATTGCCATTAGGGATAAAGATTGCAAGAAAAGTAGATACAGATACAGGCAAGAAGAAGAAAGTGAAACAAAGGGTGCAAACGTAGGCTCAGAAGGATGACGTTACAGTACAAAGTGATATATTTGAAGGTTTAAATGGCATCGAGTGCAAGATGTGGTGGTAGGAGACTCCAGATAATGATCTTATTAAGGAGAGCATCAGACGTGCGCAGATGCACTGGGCAATATAGATGCCGCTCTTTTGTATTCGAGACTTTGAAGAGCCATTGCGAATGATGATAGATAGTTATGGCAGACACAACTGCAAGAGCAATTTTGAGTATCTTGGACACGACATCACCATTACTTTCAGAGTGCCAAAGTTCACTAGGGTTTTCAGCATTCCTGGACGTACAAGGAAAAAGATTGACAAAACAGCTAAAAAGATGTCGAGGGAAGAGAAAGAAAGATTAATAAAAATGATTTCTAGAAACTTGACACAACCGAAATGGACTCCATAGCTAGCACTTCCAAGGGTCGCGGGATCTTTTGTTGCAGCTGGTGACTGGAGGTGTTTGATGGACATCGTCAAGAGCGAACTCACAAGCTCTAGCCAAGCTTCGAACATTGCCCTCCCTTAGATTGTCTTGACGAATGGCATAAGGAATGGTGTTGTGTACGACTGGGCATCCCTACTTGCTAACAGAATGTATGAATTCATGACTTTGCAACACAAGACCTATATGCCACATTATGCCATAGGGTTCTTTATGGAGGCCACCTGCACGCAGATTCCTCTTGACGAACTCAAGGTGAAACCCCAAGGTCGTGTGGCTCCTACCGACCCACCTATTCTATATTGGCGACACTTGGACACGGGGGTGTGTAGACGAGGCAGAAGAGAAAGCGCCAAACGGTGGTATTAGAGTATGAGTCTGAGGATAGTGGTGACAATGGTCAGGAGGAGTCAGATGACTCATCAGAGGCGAGCCGAGATAGCCATCAAGAAGAGGGATAAATAGTGGACTCTGAGGCAAAAGCGGGAGTCGGAGACACATCTACACCTTCAGAGGGTGGCACGCAGAGAGTCCTTTTTACTCCATCAATTCTGTTTGGAGTCGCTTAGTTGACTCTGCCTACTTCGCTTAGGGTGACTGTAGGAACAGTTTCAGTGCCAGGATTTGGGTAGCTGAGGACTCTAGTTACCATGACACCGTCGAGCGTGGCTATAGCAATAGTTGCCCCTACACCAGCCGAGATACAACCAGAGCCAACATTTGTTGTTGAGCTAGTAGTGATCGAGTCTGCCGTAGGCGTTGAGAAGCTAGTAGCAGACGAGATAGTTGAGATTATGGAGGAGTTGGTACAACAAGAGATGCCCAGTGAGGTGAGGGAGTCATAGGCAGCCATTGAGGTGGTAGGATGGAGGCCGTGGCGACGGTGGGAGGAGAGTTGGTAGGAGAGCAGTCGACGGACGTACGAATGTCAACGAGTAGTGCTCCATCAAAGACCGCCACGAGTGGCTGACTTAGCCACTTCCGGTTTGCACCTATGGCACCAGTTGGGACCGCCATCCTCTCACCATTGTGAGAATTACTCTCTCATCAAGAGATAGTAGATCTAGAGGGAGGGAGTTCGCCTATCAGCATTAGGGAGTTGGAGAGCGAAGGTTTATCGAAGAGACAATTGGCAAGGACTCGTCAGCATAATGCAGGCATACCAGAGCCTCAAAGGGAGCTTGGTGATGGTGGTTTGGAGCAGTATATTGTAGACATGGATGTAGGAGCAAGGAGGGTAGTGGCCTCCACTCAGCCACAGGCTCAGGAAGGGGTAGTACAGGAGATTGAGTAGCTGTTGGCTTTTGTTCGAGTAGGTTGTGCTAAGGCATTCATTGCATGTTTTGAGTCCCAAGGGTGGCTAGTCAGAGAGACCCTTGCTATGTTGGAGGATTGGGCCCTTCGAGAGACAGTGGGAGAGAATCGGGTTGGTGCTCTACTTCGTGAGGTTGAGCAGGCATTTCGTGAGGGATACTACACCCTCAAGTGGACGGAGCACATATCTTCTGGACATGAGGCCGAGCAGGTGGCAGCAGTGTTAGTTGGGGAGGAGTTAGTCTAGATGGATTTTAGTTATTTTGACATGTTTTCACAAGAAGCTCCATTTCTGCTGACCTTTTTTCTCTCTATTATTTATCAATGTGGTTATCCAGGTTGCTAACTTCCTTCCTGCTAGGTCAAGAGTTACAATCTTTTGGCTATATTGATTTTTATGAAATAAAAATTCTGATAACTCCCCTACCTTGAAAACTCAGCATGTTTGTGAACATTGTATACTCATGTTTGTGCTCTATCTAACCCCACACACTTGATGCCTTGATGCTTTTTGGATTATTGGCTTGCACTATCCCGGACAAAAATCATGCCACCACTTTTATTTTTGAGTTTTGCATTACTTTAGGTTGGGATTCTTCAAAGAACAATGCCTATCTTGTCTTCTGAAATTCAAATCAATAACATGTAATGTTGTTGAAGTACACTGGATTGAGCTTATGGTACCTTTGTTCTGCCTCACTATTTGTTCTTTAAAAAATGGTAAACATGCAATTCTCAATTAAAACAATTTTTTTATGGTATCTTTGTTCTGCATCACCATTTCTTCTTTTTTAAGTGTTAACCTTGCAATTCTCTGTTGAAAAAGATATCAAATGGGAGTATTTTATCTCAGAAAATCAGAAAGGGCTGGCCATATCATAAATTTTGAGTCATCACAATGGTGA